>ML994690.1:0-179606 GCA_010093925.1 Zopfia rhizophila CBS 207.26 | reverse complement strand
TTGTACGAGGCCCTATTTTTGGTGACATTTGGCCGCGCCGTGAGTATTGCTGTTGCAGGTCTTGCACCTATGGCTTCTTCGGCACCAATCAGCCGAGCAGCCCTTGGTAGTGTTGAAGTTCTCGCAGATAGCAGATTTGTCGTTTGGCTGGGCAGCTGTCCTCATGCTCTGGGCGGACTTCACCTTCTTAACTGACTGTACCGTACTTGGGTTGATATAGTAGGCCGTCCATTCATCGGGGACCTTTTGCCAGGCAGTTGGATCTAGTACTGACGTTGCAGCTACCTGTTTGTGCCATGCTAGCGCGAATTGTAGGACGGACAGCCAATCGTAGGCGTAGGAGTGTCGGATGACTCTAGCCGTGAAGTGTAACATAGCTGGGAGCACTGACGGATGTTCGGTGCCAAAGAGAAGGCCTATGATACGAGTATAGTTTATAAAGCACTCCGTCCAGATTAGGGCGTTGTCTCCAAAATCCTTGATTGATCCGCGGACACGTTTAACTGTCAGTTGACGTGTCGTCGGGTCGAATTCCGCCGTCTGGCTGTCCTCTCGGGGCCTCGCGCCGACGTCGTTGCGGAGGCGAGTGAGATTGTCCGCCTCGAATTTGTGCTGGAGGATAAGGTGGATCTCTTTAGGGCTGACGCCGGGGACCTGTTGTACGACCTCTAGTACTTGTAGGGGGAAGCGCTCACCTATTGGCTCATCCTCGCCCTCGGTAGTGCCAGGTGCAGGGTTTGTGCGACGCAAGGCACGAATCTCCTCGTCTGCCTTCTCCTCTGCCTTTTGTCTCATCCGTTGCTGATGTTCCAGCTCCTCAATCTGGCTCTGTATTTGTAGTTCAGCTAAACGTTGTGCTGCAGGGGTAGCAGGTGCAGTAGAGCTAGGGTCGCTTTGCTGAGAATTGGGGACGACCGTTTGGGAGCGCGTCTGGCGGCCGCGCGTTGGGTCGATCATTGTGACGAGGTAGGAAGTTGAAATCAAATCGTCAGTCGATCGATTTGTGTACGCAATGAGGGCGACGATGAGATTGTTGATGGATGAGGAGAGGCTCCGAAACTTCTGTAATCGGTTTTGCGGGTACGCGTGCTTGGCAGCGCGGATCCCCGATTCAGTATAGAACCATCCATTTATAAATAAGCTACGCATATAGGCGAGCTGCGTATCGTGAAATTTACTAAAAAATCAAAATTTTCCACCTTTATATCTTAATAACTACTTAATAGTAAATTCTAAAAATTGAAATTTAAGCTTTTCTATATACATTACAGCATTTCTAAAGGTTGCAGGAAAATTAGTTGAGTAGTTTTTAAGATATAGTAATTTAGAAATAAAAACTATATTATATTACTATATCTTAAAAACTACTCAACCAATTTTCATGCAACCTTCGGAAATACTGTAATGTATATAAAAAAGCTTAAATTTCAATTTTCAGAATTTACTATTAAGTGGTTGTTGAGATATGAAGGTGGAAAATTTTGATTTTTTAGTAAATTTTAAGATACGTAGCTCGCCTATATATATAGCTTACCTATAAAATATATTAAAATTAACTTATAAGAGTATTATATAAAAGTAATTTAATATCTATATTATATTTTTATTTTTAAAAGAATGTAAAGTATATTCTAAGATTATAAATTATTACATGCTTGAGTATAAAGTCAATTATAATCTTTTACCATATAATATCTTAAATAAAGATTCTAAATTTATTAGTGTAGTTTTTCATGTCTTTGTATGAAACATACGTTATAATTTAAATCTATTTAGTAACTAAATACTTCTATAGTTTAGTATTAATCTTATAGTGCTTAATAGGGGTGTTAATGACCTATTAAGCTATCAGAATTCTATTAACCTTTTATACTAATATATTCTTATAATAGATAATATTACTGTAAGAGTAACCTTTTGGTCAGACATACTATTAGCTAGCTTAGTAATTCTTTACTATATATAAACTTTTCTTATTCTCTAGATTCTTAGGTTTTTAATATAATCTTGTTCAGTCTCTCAGCCGCTTAATAAGCTTAATTTATAGTAATAGTTATAAGCCTAGCTTATGCTATTTAACCTATTACTACTTACCTACTATATATTTAATATAATATATCTATCTATTTTGCTCTTTGGCCTCTATTTACTCGCTTAATTAAACTATAATTATAACTACTATGCCTCCTACTAACCTAGAGCGCTTAGAACCTTTTCTTATCTTATTAGCTAACTGGAAACTATAGCTTATTATCATTAAAAGAATCGCTACCAACAGAGATGTGTGGGATTATATTGATCCCAGCAAATCTGATACTAAAATCAAAAAGCTGGACCTGCCTATAGAACCTTAAGCTAATGCCTACGGCAGCACTAATGGCAGCGAAGCTATAATTCCAAGCAAACGGCAAACAGCCTGGGCAACTGCTAACCAAAATTACTCTAGGAAAGCAAAGGAGTATCGACGCCAGAAAGACACCTTTAAGGAAATCAATAAATATATTACAACCCACATTGCAAAGCAATATCTACTGCTACTGGAAAACTGCAAGACAACGCACAAGGAGCTAGTCAAGCTCAAAGAAATGCTCTACCCAACAAATACCGACAGAGAGCTGCAAATCGAGATCAAATACTGAGCCATCAAGCCTTTTAATACACGCCGAGCCAACATTAACAAATGGGCAATAGATTATAAGGCAGCCTACCTACGAGCTTCAGCTGCTAAGCTTCTGATTATCGCTAGTTTTCACACACACAAGGATCTTATTCGTGCTATTAAGCCAATTGAGCCAGCCTATGCAGCCACCTTGGCAATTTAGGTTTAATAAAAAGAAACTAGGGAAAGCTCTGAAGCTTCAGCTGACCTACAATTTACAACCGTACTAGCCGATTTTGTCAGGTACTACCGGACAACGCATATATCAACCACTGCTTCAGTCAATCACGGCGCATTTGCTGCAGCCACCCTAGACAGAGAAGAGTAACTAAAATCCCGCAAGCGAGCTCGATCACCTGATGCCAGCACACCAGAGGGATCAGAGTGTCTTTGCGGGTAAGGGGTTCATCTATAGGGACAATGCGGCTATATCAACCCTGATGCACGTGACAAAGACTTTGACTACAATCCAGAGATTGATGAACTGGTAAAGAGAAAAATCGACGCCAGCAGGAACCTTAAAAGAATCGTTAAGAGGATTCGAGAAAGAGAGAAGAGGCGACGTACAGAGCAGAAGTCCTCGTCACCAGCACCACTATCTTCTAATACTAGAACTACTCGCAGCATCGATCTTGATTCAAAACACCCTACTGAAACGCCAAAATCGCCTTCTGTATACGCAATTTGTACACCTCCTACCGCGTTCTCTACAGAGATAGGTAGCTATCCATTGCTATATAGCTTCATCCTTGACCCAGCAGCCGACACTCATGTATGCAATAATGCTGACGATTTTACATTTACACATCCTGCCTCTGAAGACGACTACCTGATAGCAGGAGGCTCCTATCAGCAAATCAAAGCTTTTGGCAAGGTAACAATCGATCTCAAAACACCAGAAGGACCAGCCAATACGACGCTGCATGACGTTGCCTATATTCCTAGCTTTTTCACCAACATTGTCTCGCTGTCGCGATTAGCATCTAATGGCATCCATTTCGATTCAGGTCGAAATATGCTTTATCGATTTACAAACCAGAGTCGTACGGCTACTAAGACTATAGTCAGGCTATTGCAGCATGGCGGACACTGGGTGTTAATGCATCGCCAGCAGCCTCCATAGCAAACACAGCCTGATCCGACATCTCGAGCAGCAATCTTTGCTTCATCTGCCACTCGCCCAAGAATCAGCCAAATCACAAGAACGCCAATCGCTGCTGGAAAGCGCCATTTTCATCGCCTACTAGCACATGCAGGAGATGAAGCCATTGAGCGGTTACATCAGAACGTGATAGGCGCAAAAGTACTGAGCGAGGAAGCAGCACCAGCAACAATAGACTGTCATTATTGCTCTACTACAAAAGCTCACAAAATTGTTTCAAGAAGACTCGGACACGAACTGGCAACTAGTAAACTCTTTGAAAGAATCGCGATCGATCTTATTAAGCTTAACGTACCTGGTTACAATCGCCATCAATTCGTGCTACATAGATTTAATCTATTCTTAAAGATGAACTTCGTGTTTACGATTCTTCACAAAGACAAAACAACACTGCTTGGCATCATCCGAAAACTTGACAAGCTGATCAAAAGACGCTATGGCTGTACTATGGCATTTTTGATCTCTGACGCTAAGCAAGGCTTTGGTTTAAAAGACGATTCTAGCGACTCTGTACGATCTTTCTATGAGGAACAAGGAATTACGCTAGAGCTCTGAGCGCCTTACACAGTCGAATAAAATGAAGCAGCAGAACGCTCAGGAAGATCTTTAATTGAAAAAGCCAGAGCCATGCTAGCAGCAGCAAATCTTCCTTTATTGCTAGCACTAGAAGCATACATTACAGCAGGCTATATTCTTAATCGTACGCCGACGCGCTCCTTAGGCTGGAAAACGCCATTTGAAATGGTATACAAGCGCAAGCCATTAATCGCCTACATGCATGTCTTTGGTAGTAGAACTTACATACTACGTACAAAGATTGCTTGAGGAGACAAGCTTACTAAACGCGCCCTTATAGGCTATTTAGCAGGCTATGATTCTACGAATATTTATCGCATCTGGATCCCTAGCAAAAACAAAGTCGTACGATCTCAAGATATTACCTTTAGAGACGATGCTTTTTACGATCCTGGAGGCAATATAGATGCTTATACAATCCCTGAACAATTGCCAGACACTGTACAAGCAATCAACTGGCTAGATGCTGACAAAGACATGGCAGAAGAAGAAGATTCAGAAAACGAGTTTATTCCATACGCTGAATCTGATGTCGAGTAAGAGCAAAATACACAGGATGGCAGCTCCTTAGTTACACTAGAAGACGACTTAGCTGTCAGCACTAATACTGCTTAATCTCTAGAACCTTAGTCTACGCCACCATTAAGCGCCTTACCGGAAAGCGTAATGGGCAATAGCTCTTCTAATTCATTATCCAAGAAAAGAGTAAGAGGAAATACAGCTCCAAATTAAGAAGCTATAGCAGCAGATCCTAGCACTTCCTACATCCTCCCTAAAGGATCAAAACGAGCGAAAAAGTTAAAATAAGCGTACTATACTACTACCGTCGCTGTCAGCGCCTTTACAAGCTATTAGAGCAGCTTTTACGCATCCTCAACACGTATCCATACAAAACGACTTCATTAAGATGAATTACCTCTAGAGCTAAAGACACTTCAAGAACTAGCCAACCACGCTCACCAATATGGCTTTAGAGGTGGCATGAGATGAGAGATCGACACACTACGGCGGCAAGAAGCTTTTACTAGAATTCTGAAATTAAACGTCGCTGGCAATCAGATCCTGCCACTAATCTAGGTATTTAAATACAAATTCAACTCAGACGGCTATCTCATCAAGTACAAAGCTCACCTGTGTGTACGAGGTGATTTACAATCAACAGAAAAAAAGACCTACGCAGCAACCCTAGCAATTCATACATTCAGAGCTTTAATGGCAATTGCTGCTGCATTCAACCTAGAGATTCGCCAGTACGACGCTATCAATACTTTTACAAATGCAAAGCTTCATGAAAAAGTGTTTTATTAACCTCCAGCAGGATTTAAAGAAGTAGACTACATCTAGCAGTTACATTAAGCGCTATATGGATTAAAGACCTCACCATTGCTCTAGTACAAAGAACTCACAAAAACGCTTAAGAAGCTAGGATTACGGGCAATCCCAGACGTCAACTGCCTTTATGCCAACGATAAACTACTAGTGTTCTTTTACGTGGATGATATCGTCGTTTTGGCTAAGCCTACCTATCAGTAATATCTTGATAATTTCGAACGCAAGCTTCTCAAACGCTATCAGATACGCGCACTAGGAGACTTATCACTTTTTTATGGAATCCGAGTAATACGCGATCGATAAAACGCTAAAATCTGGCTCTGTCAAGATAGCTACATCAGCAAATTAGCCAGCAAATTTACACCTATTAATGGATGGAAACCACAAGCAATACCCTTGCCTGTTGAAGAGCTACTCCCTATATATGAGCCAGCAAATCACGCTCGACTACACTACTACGCCCAGATGGTAGGTTCAATTGGATATATTGCTAACGCTACTAGGCCAGACGTTGCCAAAACTCATTCTAAGCTTGCTGAGTTTCTTACAAATCTCTCTGATAAGCACCTGAAAGCAGCGCTTCAAGCACTAGGATACTTGATTCATACAAAGTCGCTTGCAATCGAGTACAATACAGAGGTTTCAGCACCAGAGATTCACATAGAGGACGAAGAAGCACCCACGTTTTATGGAGCATCTGATGCTTCATTTGCTGACGACAAGGCTACACGAAAGAGCTCACAAGGCTTTATCTTCTTTCTATTTGGAGGACCTATCGACTGGAAATCGAACCTGCAGCGCTGCGTCACCAAGTCTACTACCGAGTCTGAATTGCTAGCCGTCTCGTCTGCTGCTACAGATCTAATCTGGTGGTGGAGAACCTTTTCTGAGATTGGCTTCCATCCTGGCAATCAGCACCTGCTATTCCGCGACAACAAGCTGTCGGCCTGCCTGAGTGAATACTCAGAGCTTGAGCTTTGGCCAACCTGGCTGCCGCCGTCAACCATTCACTAAGGCAGCTGGCAGGCATTATATAAGCAGACAGCCTTATATAAATCGTCAGTAGTTAGTTAGCTTAATACAACAATCAACTGATTTCACCAACTTTGCCTACCAACACAAGCAAACAGTCAGGCTTCTTACAGCCGAAGCACCAAAGCTAAAAACGCAACTCAAGCACGTCGATGTACACCAGAACTGGCTACGGCAAGAAGTACAAAAAGATGCAATTACAGTACAGTGGCTGCCGACAAGCAATCAGCCGGCAGATGGGCTTACAAAGATCCTCCCTCGACAAAGACACGAACACTGGATGAAGCTCTTAAGGCTTACAGACATACAACATCTCATTGACCAGGCCTCATAAAACTGCCTATCAAGCAATCTAGCCAGTACACACGAGGCTTACATGGCGGCCCTCACACACTACATGGTTGGCAGCTGAAAGACTGATGGCGAAAAAGAGCGAGGGACGCCTCCTCTCTCCATCGACAGCTTCCCAATCAGGAATCGATCTCCGCCGCACAGAGCAGAGAAGGCCTCTTTACAGAGAGCCTAGATTCCACATCTCCAAGCCGCACAGAGCTAGAGAAGCAAGCCACGGCCGCACAGTGCCAAGGCAGACACTACCCTGGCCGTACAGTGCTGGGAGCAATGGCCGTACAGCGCCGAATTACCACCACAAAACGTCAATCTAGCCGCACAGAGCCAAGACACTACTACTCATGGAGACTATCATGTACTACTCAATCGAGAAAGGACCCGGGGGCCAGGACAGCTTCAAACTACGTTCGAATCTGAGGGGGTGTGTTGCCGTGAGAGCGACCTCCTGGTCGGACATACTATTAGCCGGCTTGGCAATTCTTTGCTGTATATAGACTCTTCTTGCCCTCTAGATTCTCAGGTCCTTAATGCAATCTTGTTCAGTCTCTCAGCCGCTCAACAAGCTCAATTTACGGTAACAGATAATAATGTCGTTAATTGCTTTGTTGTTATTAGGATATAGTACCCAGTTATTTTAGTCCTTTATAAATTCTAGGGCAAAGTCGAAGTCTTAATAGTCGCTTGTGTTGCCGAATTTTGGCTTCTTTTCCGGATTAGTTTCTGTCTGTCCAGGTGAGGGTGTCTTTGTCTCAATTATCTCTCTAACTAATTCTTGCGATGTGCTATCAGAAGCAACGGACGTTCCATCATCGCTTTGATGTGGGATTACTGGAGGAGTCGTTTGCCGAGTACTTTGTTTGTACGGAATAAATCTGACTACGTCCCATGTGCCTTTTACTGTTATATGCTTTTCAAGCCTGAACAGCCATATGACAAGATTTGCAGCTCTTTTGAGCTTTAGTACTCCGGTATCTTTTGTCATTTTTTTTGACAGCCGTGAGGATTTAATTGATAGACAATTTAGATCAGGTCGTAAAAAAAACAAGTGATATATAAGATTCGCAAAGCCGGGCTCATAACCTCATGGAGGTCTTATTTGGCAGTTGGAAGTACTCATAAATATTGTCTTCAAAGGAATTATTGCATTGATTGAAAACTTAGGATGACTACCCTACTTAAATAATGAGTGAGACAAGCTGGAATGAGGATTCCTAACCTTTTGATGTTGACAAGGGAGGATTTGCAATCTCCTGGTGGAATGAAAATAATAATGGAATGAAAAACAATTGTGGAATGAGAACCCTTGCTCGGTTACATAATAATGCAAGGTAGCAAGGTTGCCAATCGCGGATTGCGCCAACAGCCACCGAACTTGAATTTGAAACATTCCATGCGCATACCTACGGGTGTGAGCTCACCGCCGTTGACACCCGCTACCTCACATACGCGATTTGTTGGTTAGGCATATGGAGTACCGTCAAATGTACGGAACATTATAGCAAGCGTCGGCCCCGCTATGTTTGTAACCTAGAGGTCATGTTAGCGCCCGGAATTGCACTGAGAACAACTAGCGACGGATGAAACGTCTTCGCCATCCCAGACTCAGTTACTAGACGAAAGCGCGCTCGAACGACCGCTTACACCCATAAGCGGGTGTCTCGGGGTCGGGTTGCCAGAAGAGCGTTTGCGAACGGCTGCCGGTGTCGTTGCAGAAAAGGTACTCAAAGACCACAACCATACCGTCGGAATATCGTGTTGGCGAAACTGCCATGGGCAACCTTGCTACCTTGTGTAACAGAGTAGTATCATCACCAATCCCCCTTGTCAATTCTGATACAACTTACAAATCATTGTCAGAGGTTATCTCGCTCGTTATTTATGTACGATAGTACTCTTTAGCATCTTTGAATCAACAATCTCTGCAGACAATATTTATGAGTACTTTCAGCTACCAAACATGACCTCCAACATATCGGTACTCGTACATGCGAAGGTGTACTCGTTTGCCCATTGTCATTTCTTCTCTGACTTGGCAATGTTGCCATTACAGCGTCTCACTCAAATCCTCATTGTTGTACCATGCAAGCACAGTTCACTATTTCCATACCTCGCGGATGCTATTCGTCTCATTTACGGTACGACCCCTCGGCGTGAAACCCAGGATGACCTGCCAGGAGATTGCTGTCACAGTATGTTGCGTTGAATTACACAAACCTCGCCGGGAAAGAGCTGGATGCGTTAGCTGATGAAGGAGGCGAATTCATGGTTGACCTCAGCAGCAAATTGGCTAGACGCCTTACGGCGAGCGGCCACTGCGCTCGCTCGCTGGAGAATCAGATAGATGACCTCACAACGCAGGTCAGTACTTTGCAGATGAAATGTAATAATAATGAGGAATGGAATTCGGAGGGTTAATCAAGAATTACGAGAGTGGGAGAACGGGGAGGTTTCCAAGTAGGGTAGGAGGAGAGTTGTAGATGGCTGGTGAATCTACCCTTGTAAAAGGCGCTCCTAGTCTGTTCTAACACAAAATTTAATGTTCGAGCTACAAAGCGAAAGAGAAAAGCTGGACGACCTTAGCTTAGGCAGTTTCTGCGATCTTACTGTGGTAGGGCTAAGCGCGACAGGGGCTGCTACGGGCTGGATACTCAGCTTTACTGCTTGCGGGATGGCGTGGACAGAGGTCTGTGCGGGGTAAAATTCAAGAGTGTGTTTGGGTCGAAGCCGATTTCGAAAACGGCTGTAACGTTAGGTGTGCGACACTTAATGCTGGCGAAAGTTGCCGAGAGGGCAGCGAATCGTTCAGCGGTGCAGGGACTGATGACTTCATGTGCTGGCCGGCGCTTATGGGTCAAGTGACGGCCGTGGCGCAGCCTTGGCGCAAGGACAATTTACACCCACAGCCCAGCGCTTCTTTCCCTCGTCCACCGCATCAGACCTCGCCTCCTTGCTTCGCCCAGCCCCAAAATTTTTCGTTTACCATCACGATCGAAATCCTGAAGACTACTCAATGCTTTGCATTAGTTGACGAAAGTGTAGAGTTCATGTATACTCGAGTTCTTTTTCTCCAGGATGGTATCACCTTCTGTGCAAAGTCACCCGATAAATTTGGCGGACGGGAAGTTGATGTGAAAACACTGGAAAACGTCAGGCCTATCCCCTCCGAGTCGTACTCCCCCTTCTTACCTCCAACTGTGCTATTGCACCAAACCCTGATCAATGTTACATCAAAAAACCAAACTTGACGTCGTTCGATGGGAGAGAAGACCTCGCCAGCCTCGTACTCCAGGAGCTTGCAACTTGCGAAATCATCCGAAAGCAACCACATAGAAACATTGCGACATACCACGGCTGCCAGGCTTCTGATGGCCGAATTATCGGTCTTTGCTTCGAGAGGTACCGAGAGAATCTGACGGACATAATTAATCCCGGCCATCTCAACAAGTCTGAGTTCATTCTCTCAAGAGACCGGGCCGCGGTACGGAAGAAGGCGGCGCGTTATCTCCCCGGAATTGAACAAGGAATTCGGCACCTGCACGGCCTCGGCCGAATCCACAACGACATCAATCAATCCTGCAAACATCATGATCAGCGAGGATGATACACCAGTCATCATCGATTTTGATTCCAGCAGTGCTCCAGGGACAGAGCTCGACAAATCAAAACGCACATATGGATGGTTTGACCCACATGTGCGTGTGTCACAAAAGAGCAATGACTTCGATGCCCTGGCGGAATTGCGCGTCTGGCTGACTGGTTCCTCGCCAGCGGAGTTTCAATTTGGGTGGTGAATTAGTTACATATCACAAGCAGCTCGAGAAGGATAAAAGAAGAATGAGGGAGTGATATTGTTCTGTTAATGCTCCTGTAAGGACTGTTGTAGGTAGTTGATTACTAAAAACCGATAAGAGCTATGCCCACCTACGTGGGCGACAGCGAAGCTAAATTGCATCCTCTTAACAACATATGTTGGACACACAGTCCTTCCACCGCAAGGCGTCTGATCTACCTAATCCTTCTTCACATAGCTGTCTGAGTGCGGACAGCTGGACGAGCCGCAGTCCTTGATCTTTTCGATCATACCGTACTCAGACTTGAACGTGCAGTTGTTGACAAGTGTTGGGACTGATGGCAGCCGTCTGCGAATGGTTAGTATACAAGAGCCATGCCAACATAATGGCCTTCTACCATACCTTGCTGAGGCTGTCGATGTCTCGTTTTGGACAGGTAAAGATGGTTTTGGATCTATACAGAGCAGCTTCTTCAAGTTTTGCACAAACGTAATGGTGATTCTTTGGGCAGGAAGAGAATGATTTATAGCCCTAGTAAGCGCTTTGCCTTTCTACGCGAGAATAGGCTGCAGCATAAAGCAGGTTTTAAAATTGAACCTGCTTCGTATTGGCTAGGCGAGTTTGATCGGCTTGGCACCATCTTCCGAACATGCATTCTTGTCCTCGCATGCCCGGAACATAACTTTCTGCTCCTCATGTGCTAGTGACATACAATCCCTCGTATGGAAACAGCAATTCCTCGCCTCGCCTTGCTTCTAGGCTGCATTGCCAGCTCACCCCAACGATATGAACCGCGATTAGGTTTTGGCCTTGATGTTTTTTTCTGGAGTCGATGAGGCTCAGAGGATAGCGCGAGGGTGGGTACGTAATATTGCGAGAGAGAGGTGATGTTTTTCAAGATGAAAATTTGGCTGGGGGGTTAGCGGAACAGCAGGGGCGGTCAACTAGTTGGAGTTGGCGCAGAAGATGCGACAATAGGGGATCGCTGGTGCGAGGTCTCAGTGTGCCATTTTTAAGTAGCAGTCAGGCTCGAGGGTACTGGGAAGAAGTAGGTCGTATACCGTAGATACGAAATCATGCAGCAAGTGTTATACCCGTGCCGTACGAAGGCTGCAGACCCAACTAAATTTTTTCGTTTCTTGGCGGTCCCGTTCCTCATCGAAAGTAACAGCCTCGCAGGTAGTAACTTATTACATTTCACCTACTTTAGGTTGCGCGACACAGGCAGAAACGATTTCAGCTGGCTGAGAGGATTCCCCCGGCTAGACTTGCCCGTCTACTTTGATAACCTCATTATCGGTAACGTATTTCACAAGCGAGCTGCGCATACAAGCGAGCTGCGCATACAAGCGAGCTGCGCATACAAGCGAGCTGTGCACCTCAAATTCTTACCAAAAACAGAATACTTTAAAGCTAAATACCTTAAAGCTAAATACCTTAACAACTACTTAATAATAATTTATAAAAATTTAAATATAAGTTTTTAAGTAATTAAATTAAATTATTTTAGAATTTGAAGGTATACAGCTTAGTAGATAATAAGATATTTAAAATAAAAGCTAAAATAAGTTCTTCTTAACTCCTACTTTAAATACCTTAATAACTACTTATTATAAATACAAAAAGTAATAAAACTAATAATAAGAGTTAAGTTATAAATACAACTAAAGTTAAGGTAAATACTATAATAAACTTATGAAATAATATATAAAGCATATTATGTAAATAAACACATAATTATATTTATACTAAAGAAAAACTATTTATAAACAAAATCTATAAACAAGTATTTATTATGAACAAAAGTTGTCTATAAAACTTAGTAGCAAAATGAAACTAAAATGTGTAAAATACTTTTAAAAATTAAATATATAAAAACTAAAAGAATTTTCTAACCTTTTTTAATTCTAATTTTTTGTAGTTTATTTTTTATTCCAAAATTAAGTATACTTTTAACACAAGTTATTATATTTAAATAGTTATGTACTATAGTTAGTTATAAATAAATTAATTACTTTAACTTTAAAAGCTACTAGTACTATATTTTCTTTTAATTTACTAAAGTTTTTATATAAAAAAGTATATAAAGTATATATTATATTTTATAATATATAAACTACTTATAGTTTTAGTCCGTTTAATATTATAATAAAATAAAATAAAAATATAATAGTAAATAATAATTTAAATATAAAAAGTAATATTAGTAAAGTAGTAAGTTTAATAACTAATATAGTATAAATACTTTAAGTATAAACTTAGTAAATTATATAACTATAATAAGCTATAGTATAGCTATAATAAATAATAGTAAACTTTTAGCTACTAACATTTAAAGTTAAGAAACTTAAAAAGTTTTTTAGTAAAAAAAAAAATTAAGATATTTTTTACTAAAGTAAAACTCTATTATAAGTATAGAATTAAAGTAGCTATAAACTAAAATAAAATTTTTTAGTAAAAGTACTAATAAAAAAAGGTAGTAGATTAAATATAACCTTATATTACTAATTAGTTAAAAAATAAAAGTATACTTAAAAATTAAAGAAATAATACTAAATAACTATTTAAAAGCTGAAAATACTTTAACAAAGTTTTAAATATAATATTTAAAAATATTAATAAAAAGAAATTAACTATTTATACCATAAAATAGCTAAAATAAACTAAGTTAGCTAGTAAGTATATTATAAACTTTATTTAGCTATAAAATAAAGTAAATTAACTAAATATATTACTTATAAAATATTATTATAATAGAATTAAAAAAACTATTAAAAATAAGCTTACTTAATAAAAGTAGTTAAATAACTTAAAAATATTAATAGATAACTCTATATAAATTAATAATTAATTATATAAGTAGTTTTACAAAAAGAAAATAAAGAAATAAACGTATATAAATTTATACAAAAAATTATAATAAACTAAAAAAATATAGAAACCTAAATTAAATAAATATTAATAAAGTATAGTTAAAAAAGTACTAAAACTTTTAAAACTTAAATAATACTTTTAAAAATTAAAGTAGTTTAAAAAGAAAGTATATCTTTAATATCGTAAAATACAATATTTCTATAATAATTACCTAAAAAATGTAAAGAAAATGTAAATAAAATTAGTAAAAATTAAAGTCTTAAAGCTAAAGCCTAAAACACTATAATCTAGTAAGTAATAAACTAAAAAAATAGTAATAATTTAAATTTAAAAGACTTTATAATTATAGCTTTAAAATTAGGTATATTAGTTAAATTACTTAAGTTACTAATTAAATAAATTAGTATAATATATAACTTAAGTATAAAAAATTTATAAAGAGATTTATTTAAAATAATAATATTTATAAAAATCTTAGAATTACCTAATATAATAAATACTCTAAATTTTTTAAAAAAAAAACTAAGTAAATTTATATAAATTACTTATAACATTTAAAGAAGTTAATTCTAAAAAATAAAAACTTTAAACTATAAGTAAAAATCTTATTAAAATAATACTAATAATTTATAATAAGTAAATACTTTAACAACTTATAAAAAAATATTATTAAATATATAAACTAAATACTTATATTAATAGTAACTATAATATACTATAAAAGATAATATAAATTAAAAAATAACTAAATAAAATATCTTAAATGTTACTATTAAGAATTTAAAAAAAAATTCTAAATTAAATATAATATAAAATAAGTAGCTTATATAAGACTATTTTAGTATTAATATTTTTAAACTAATTATAAGGTATATTAGTAAAAAAAGAATAAAGTATATAACTAACTAAAAGTAGCTAGCTATATTCTAATTACTTAAAATAAATATAAAAATAATATCTATTATATTTACTATTACAAATAGTAGAAATAAACTTATAAGTATACTAATTAAATATAGTACTATATAAATAGTTATTAATAGTATGAAAAATAAATATTTAGCTAAATAGTTTTCAACTAAATAATAAAATAGAAAATACATACTATATTATAATAATAAGTGTATTATTAGCTATAACTTAAAAGCTATATACTATAAAATATACTAGAAAATTTATAAGTAGAGTAAAAAAAATACTAATCCTACTAACTTTAAATAAAATTCCTATAATTAATAGTAATAATAACAAATACTGGTATATTTAAATAAATAAGTGTTTAGCTAAAAAGTACTATTATTATAATAAATAAAAAATAATAATAGTACTTTTAAATTACTTTAAAAAAATATAAAATTTTTATATTAAATAAATTACTTAAACTATTAGAAATAACTAGTAAAAAAGTACTAAGTATAACTATTTAAAATATATAGTAAAATTAATTACTTAAAATTACTTATAGTATTAAAGTACACCAAAAATATTTTAGAAATATAAATATTATAAGTAGTATAATTATACTTAAAAGTATAATACTTATTACTATAAAAACTATAATTAGATTTTTTTTTATAAAAAGTGCTAATTAGAGGGAAAAAAGTAATAACTTAAAAATACATTAGCTAAAAATAAATAAAAGTAATATTATATTATAAACTAGGCTTTTATTATAACAACTAGTGTAAAGTATACTTAAAAAGTAATATAAAATATTTAAATAGTTTTCTTAAAAGTCTAAATATAAGTATAATAGTTAAATAAATTATAAAAACTTATTATATAATCTTTATAGTAGTATATAGAAAATATATGATTAATAAAATACTGTTAAGTATATAATTTTAAAACTATAAAATATATTTAAAAAAAGTAAAAAAACTAAATAGCTACTAAAAATAGAGTTATAATAGTAGTTAAGTTTTTAAAAAAATTCTTAGTATATATAAAATATATATTAATAATAAATAAATTATAGTATATACTTACTTGAATAAATAGAAAGTAGAAGCTATACTAAATAGTAGAGTAATATAAACTCTTATATTACTAAAATTAGTAAATAAAATAAAGATTTCTTATTAATTAAAGAATTATTTTAAGCTATAAAAGTAGCTAATAAAAAAAAGTATTAAATATAGAAAAAAATTATTAACTTTAAATACTTAAATATTTAACTTAAAGTTATAAAATTTAGTAAATAAAAAAACATTATAATTAAAAAACTAAAAAAGTATAATATACTTATAAAATACAATTAGCTTAAAAAGTATAATTTAATAATTAATTAAAAGTTAAGTATAATAGTTAGCTAAAAACTAGTATGTAAAGTTATTAATACATAATAAAAAAACCTATAATTTAAAGCTTATTTTTTAGATTTAAAAATTAGATTATAAGAATTTATAAAAAAAAATTGTTGTAAAAGTAAAGGTTATTTAAGTATAAAAGCTTATATTTAAAATAAATAAACTTTAACCTATAAAAATATTAAAAAAGTATAAAAAGTTTTTAAAACTATTTAAAAAATATAAAGAAATAAACCTACCTTAATATTGACTATAAAATTATAAAATTTACTTTAAAAAAAAGTAAACTTAATACTAAAACTAATATACTTATTAATAGTTAAATAATAAAAAGAGCGACAAAACTACCTAAAAAAGAATATTTAGAAAAAATATATACAACTAAGTAAAAGCTTAATAGTATTACTAATATTATTTATATTTAAAAAATCACATATTTATAACTTTATGTAGATTACTAGAAATTAAATAATATTATAAAAAAGAAATGTTACCTTTTATTACTAATATTTAAACTTATAAATAAAATATAAAAAGTAAAGTAGTTTATAAAGTTTAATATAAAAAACAGATTTTATAAAATAAAAATTAAGGAAATGTATATGTAATTAACTATATTTAAAACCTAATATAAATTATATAAGTTTAATATTATATTAATAAAATTAACTAATATACTTGCTACATTTTAAACACTAATTAATACTATATTATACAAATATTTAAATGTATTTTATATAGTATATTTAAATAATATACTAGTATAATTTAGTAGAACTTTAAAAGCATATATAAAATATATAAAAAGAGTTCTTAAAAAGTTAAAATAGTATAAATTACTAATTTACCTAAAAGATTATATATTTTACGTAATAAAAATAAACCACTTAAAATTTATAATCTTCTAAAAAAGTATTATAATAAAGTTTAGAAAAATTAAAGTTATAAGAAACTAGTCTGCTCTTAAAATAATTAAAGATATTTAATTATTTTTAAACTTTACTTACTTTTATTAATAATTTATAAAAGAATATTTAAAAATTATAAAACTTCTATTTAAAATTATAAAAAAAGTAGGTTTTTAATAAAATGTAGTATAAAAGAAAGTATTTAAAAAGCTTAAAAAAGATTTTTTAATAATGCTTTTATTATAAATGCATAATTTAAATAAACTAATAAAAGATAAAACTGATATATTAAGTTACACTCTAAAAGTAATTCTCTTATAGTAAAGAAAAAGATATAAAATAAAGACTAGTATTTTACTATTTAAATATATTCTTAAAAATAGAATTAAACTACAATATTTATAATAAAGAATTATTAGTAATAATAAAATTTTTTAAATAATAAAAAACTTAGCTTTAAAAAAATAAGTATAAAATTAATATATATTTAAATTAAAAAAATTTATAAACTTTATAATAATAAAAAAGTTTAATTAATAATAAGTTTAATAAGCAAAGTTTATAGTAAATTTTAATTTTAAAATATATTATTATAAAAGTATAAATAATATAGTAACAAATACTATTAGCTAAAAAAGTAATATAATTAAAATAAATAAACTAGTATATTACACTACTAACTTTAAAATAAGTATAAATAAAATACTAGAATATAATAATTTGTAAATAACTAAAGTAAGTATAATAGTAAAACACTATATTTAAAAAATATATTAAAAAATAAAAAATAAATACATTTTAGTAACTATTAATATAAAAGTTAAATAAATATCTTAAAGTTATACTTACTTTTATTATTTATTAATATTATTATATAATAAGCTTGTATTATTCTAATTCTATTAGTATTTAATCCCTTACACTTGGTATCCCTATTTTATAGGGAATACTAGTGTCTAATAACGTAAGTATAGATAATAGCTTATTATAACTAAAGATTACTTCTACTGCCTAGAAACACTAGTTTTTATTACTTTTTTAATACTGTTACTAAGACTTATACTTATAGAGCATATATAAAAAGTAATTACTAAATTTAATACCATTCTTAACAGCAAACTTAATATATAATATCTGTTTATATAGTAGGGGCTATAAGCCTTAGTTAAATAGCTAGTAAAGTAAGCTACTTAATAATAGCAGAATACTAATCTTCTAAAGTAATAGTAATATAACTAGCGGGAGTAAAGTACTACTTAAAAGAATTAACTTAAACATATTAAAAATCTATTAAATAAATTCTTATTATATTTCTATTAATTAGTATTATTGCTACCACCACTAACTTATATAGCAGCCTTTTAATTTAGGCTAATAATTTCTATACCTAACTGTAATATTTTAAAGTACTTTATATAAGAAATTTTTATATACTATAGTAATACTACAGAAGCACTCCACCTAAAGACTTTTATATAAAAAGTTAATAATATAAAGAAATTAGTAACTTTAGGCATAATTATCGTAGCACGTCAGCTCTTAAGTGGTGATTTTATTCTTATAATAAACTTAATAAATATAAGAAACTAGCTAGAAGTAGATACTATATAGTTATAAGTGCTTAAAAAGAGTTTATAACTAAATAAAAAAAGTTCTCTATACTAGTATATAGTATATAGCTAAAAGACTTTAATATTAGGTAATAAGAGCAGGTAATTAAGCGTATCTATAATAATAACTATTAACTAAAGTAGGTAAGTATAGAGATACTAAGAATCTACTAGCTATACTACTTTTTATAAAGTAGGTAAATTTATAAAGCCCTAATTATAAATACTACTAGCTTAAAATAGGTAAACTAGTTTATAGAGAAAGAATTTCTATAGTATTTTAAGCTTAAATAGTGTAAGCTATTTTATAATATCTATACCCTTACCTAATACTTTAAGTACTAAAAGTATAGATATATAACTAAGCACTACTAGTTATAGTAGTAATATAACTACTATACAGGCTTTATCTATTCTAATAAAGAGTATAGTATTAGAAAGAAAAGGGGGATATTAATATATACTACTTATAATAAATAGTACATAACTTAGAACTACAGCTACCTAGAATACTATAAGTAATAGAAAAGAATTTAGTTTATATATATTACTTAGCTATGTAGGTATAACTATAGCTTTTTAAAAGCTATAGCTATATTTCTATAAATAGTAAGCCCTTTAAAGTATGCTTATTATAATATCTTAGTTAAGTCTATAGCTATATCTCTTTTTATATTCTTTTTTATATTTATTAAGTTTATAAAGTAAGGATACAGCAGGCCTCTAAATCAGTTTATACTAGGCCTTAAAGATTAGTTACTTAATAATTAGTTTCTATAAAGTATACTTTAAGATAGTTTATAGAAAGTAAACTATAGAATTTCTTTTAATACTAAAGAGTTACTACATACAGACTACTACACGTATACTAGTTAGAAGTTTTTAGTTTATTAAAATAGTTTTTTTTTATACTTATTTATTTTAGAACTGCATACCGCTAGGGCCGTACGGCGTAAGAGAAATCAATTAATTAATATCTTAAAATAAAAAAAGAAAAGGAACTTTATATACTAAAAAAGTATTAAAATATGCTTATTAAAAAACTATATAAATTTAAGCTTTAAAGATATTTTAAAATAAATAAAATTATAAAGTAAATTAGTAATAAGTATTAAATACCTTAATTATATAAACATATAAAAATAATAATTAAGAAATATATAACTTATAAAAAAACTAAATTTAGTAATATAAACTTTATAGAACATTATAGATTTTAGAAGTACTAAAAAAGTTATAAAAAAGTATATTAATAAACTATATAGTAAAGCTTCTAGTATTAATAAAACTTAAATTAAATAAAGTATATAACTTAATACTAGTAATAGTAAATTAATTTATAAAGTATACTTACTTTATACCTATAAAAAATTCTAGTAGAAAAATAGCTTATAAAGTTATAACAATACGTATTAGAAATTATAGACTATTTAAATACTTTATTATAAATTAAAAGAAGTTATTTATATTTAAGTTTTAGAACACTTTATTAGCTTAATTTAAAGTAAAAAATAAGCTACTAACTAGCTTCTATTTATAAACAAAAAAAAATTAATTAAATACTAAAAATATATTTAAGAAGGTATATAAACTGATTATAAATTAATTAAATTAAGTTACTTTTAGTACTATAATATACTTATAATAACACAAAGTAAAGTATAATAAAATACTTACTATTTTATATAAACTATATATATAAGCTAGTAATAATTAGAAATTTGTAAAATATTAAAAGTATATTAATTAAAAAATATAATAAGTTAAGACAACTTAAGAAAATATGTAAAATATTAAAATAAAATATATAAAAAAGTTTACTTACAGTATTTAATTAAGCAAATAAAAAGTAAATTAAAAAAATTATTCTTAAAAAAACTATATAATAAGTAATAATAGTAGTAACTATAAAGTAGACTTTGTAGTAGCCTTATTTTTTTAAAGTTTTTAATAGCCTTTAGCTTTTTTAGCTCTTTAATAAAAAAATATTATAAGTAATATAATTTACTTTATAATAATTAAATAGAAAAATTTGCTTTTAAAAATAATTTTTTTAAGCTTAGAATTTTTTTTAAATGTATAACTACTTTTTAAAAATATTATTAAGTTATTAATAAAGTTAATTATAATTACTTTTTAAGAAATCTTACTTTAAGTTAAAAATAAATAGGTTGTAACAAAATCTACACATAAAATACTTAGTATATATAAACTAAATATAAGTAAAAAAAAATAAAAAAATTTATACTATAAATACTTTTGTATTACAAAATAACTAAAATAAAAAATATATGTAGATGTAAAAACTTTATAATTATAAAATAAATAAACTAAAAGTATATTAATAATTAAAAATAAATAAGTATTACACTATGAATTAGTATTTAAAATAATAATAGATTTTTTATATACTACTAAGCTTAAGTTGTTTTAAATAAAGTTAATAAATATTAAAATAATAGTTTAAAAAAAAGTAAGTATTGTAAATATAAAAAGTAATAAAGCTAATAATAAGAGTTAAGTTATAAATATAACTAAAGTTAAAGTAAATACTATAATAAACTTATAAAATAATGTATAAAACATATTATGTAAGTAAACACATAACTATATTTATATTAAAAAAAATCTATTTATAAAAAAAATCTATAAACAAAAAGTATTTACTATAAATAAAAGTTATTTATTAAACTTAGTAATAAAATAAATTTAAAATATATAAAATACTTTTGAAAAGTAAATATATAAAAACTAGAAAAATTTCCTAAACTTTTCTAATTTTAATTCTTTATGGTTTATTTTTTATTTTAAAATTAAGTATACTTTTAACATAAGTTGTTATATTAAAATACTTATTAACTATAATTAGTTATAAATAAATTAATTACTTTAATTCTAAAAAGAATTAATATTATATTTTCTTTTAATTTACTAAAGCCTTTATATAAAAAGGTATGTAAAGTATATATTATACTCTATAATACTACTAAACTATACTTTTTAAAACTTTTAAAAAATATAAAATATATAAGTAAAATATTTTATTTTAAATTTTATAAATTATTATTAAGTAGTTAGTAAAATATTTAGTTTTAAAATATTCTATTTTTAGTAAGAATTTATAGTATGTAGCTTACTTATAAAATACGTTAGTAGATATATAAAAGTTATTTTTAGAAAATACGTTTTTTTATATCAAGAATATAACTATATTATTAGAGTTATAACTTAATAATATAATGCTTTATTTTAAGAAATTAGTACTAGTACTAACTTTAAGTAAAAGCTAAGAAAATTACGTAAGAAAATTACGTAACTAGTAGTTTAAATAGTAAATTTATACCTTAAAATAAAAAAATATATATTTAAAGTAACTAGTACTAAAAATACCTACCTATTTTATAAAAAATGTTAGTAAAGTAATTACTAGTATAGTATTTACTAGAGTATAGTAAAGTAAAAGTAGTAAAAACTATAGTAAAGTATTTTTTAATTAAATATATTATATATTAAATAGTATAGTCTTTTTTATATTATATAAATTTTACTTTATTTTACTATAAAGTTAATACTATATATTCTTATTATAGTAGTTTTTAATACTTAACTAAAAAACTATACTTTTATTAGCTAAAAAGTAACTTAATATATAACTTTAGTTTTTATTCTTTTTTTTTATATATACTAAATTACGTTGTTGCTTAAACTTAATTTAGTTTAAAAAACAAAATACTAACTATAGAATATAACGTGTTAAACTAAATTATAAAGTATAGCTAAAAAATATAATAATTAGATTTTAAACTTAAAACTATATTATAAGTTACTAAGTTACTAATATAACTTATACTAGTAACTAGTTATTTTAATTAAGTATATAATATTACTTAGGTTTTTTATATCTAAATTAAATAACTTATTAAACTTAGTAGAAGTTAGTTACACTTTGTAAATATAGAAAAATTAATATAATAAATTAAAGTTTAATAAAATAGTAATAAACTATTTTACTTAAGGTGTAAATCTTAATTTTAAAGTAACTATAAAAAATTAAAAGTAACTATAAGCTATTTAATGTTTTATACTTATAATAAATTCTTTATATATATATTATATATTAATTATAAGTATATTAAATACTACTAAAATAAATAAGAAAAAATAAGTTTAGCTTTAACATTATTTTTTTTATTAGTACTTATTTTTTTATACTTTATTATAATAAGTTATCTAACTTTATTTATTTATTTAAATACTATTTGCTATAGAACTTAAACTTACTATAAAATACTTTTATTTAGAAGTTTTATTTTCTTTAGTTTAGTTTTATTTTTTAGTATTACTTATATAACGGTGCTACTTATTTAGCTTATTATAAATTATATAATATTATAACTAGCTATACTAGTTATAACCTAGTATAAAGCTTAAAGTATAACTAGTTTATGCTTAAGCTATATACTACTATATTTAGAGATAAGCGTCCTTTATATTTCTTTTCTCTCTATCTTAATATAGCTAAAATAGAGTTAACTTATTTTATTAACCTATATTTATATTATAACACGTAAAAACTAAGTCTATTATTATATTACATTAAGTTCTTTTTATTCGGCCGGATAATAGTAATATAATATTAAAATCAAACCGCATAATTAACTTAAGCATTTAATTTATTAAGAACTATACCTAGAGAATTAATTATATGATTATGCTAAGTTATTAGTTTATTAACTATATAATCTTTACCTAAAAGCCTTATAATAGTAGGCAGTTAAAACTCTAAGTAATAGCCTATATAAACTCTACATAATAGGTCTTAAAAGTAACTTAATAAGTAACTAAAAAACCTATAATAGTAGATAATATATCTATTAGATTAAAAGAAAGTTATAAGAGCTTTAGTAAACTTCTTTTCTTTATTATTTTCTTTATACTAAAGAAACTAATCTCTATAAGTACTATTAGCTTATTTTTTTCTATTAGAGAATTAGCTAATTACTTCACCCTACTAGGAGCTAAAAGCTCTATATATATATAAAAATAAATAAATTAGAACTATAAGAAAGCTTTCTACGCTAGAAATAAAAGTTAATTCTAAAATAATAGCTATTAATATTAACTATATATTTATTCCTAGGTTGCTTAAGTGTACCGTTATATACTACTCTAATAATATAATTAAAAAAGACTATACTATTAAAAAGCTTTATATCTAGATATAATATAATAAGAAACTTTTTATAGCTACTACTAAGAGTACTATCTAAAAAACTAATATCTATAAGTCTTAAAAAATAAAGATTACGCTTTTAACTCTAATAACTCTTAATTAAGTAATAATTACTAGTAAGCTAGAGTATAGTTTTCTTAAAATACTTATATATTATAACTATACTAATATACTAGGAAAAGTGCTTAATATAGTTAAAACTAGGTTTAATAAAGCTAAATATAAGCTTACTAAGCTTTATTAGCTACTAAATAACATACTTAAGTGCGTAGCTAATTAAGAGAATAAAATTAAAACACTAAGAATATAAATAAAGAAACTTATATATAATATATACTTTTTTCTTTCTGTAAAGGCTAGCCTAGTATTATTATTAATACTAATAGAGAAGATATACTTTATAACTCTATTATAAACTTCTTAGAATTAGGCTAGCTATATTACTATAGGACCTAATAATAGTTTTAATATAAAAGATTTTAATAACTAAACTTTTTAAGTATTATTTTATCTACCTACTACTCTATTAGCTATACTTATTATAGGTAGCTATTAAAATAATAGTTACTTAACATAATTTCCTAACCTACTAATACTTAAAAACAGTAAGAATATTACCTTTAATTAATAGAAAGATATTCTAGAGAATAAGGTATATACTAACTAAAACTAGTTTACTAAAACTAGTAAGGAAGTTATTTAAAAGAATATTATTTTATATATATATATATATATACAGAGGGTCCTGTTAACTAGTATTTCTTAATACTTATATATATAATAAAAGAGACTAAGTAGCTAGTTAGCTACTAATATATAATAAATTATCTAAAAAGAACGTATAGTATTTTATATAAGAGACTTAATATTTACTATAATTTCTAAAAGCTCTACTTTAAAGACTTTACTAGTTTATTATATTTTAAAGTAATTTTTTTTATCTAGCTTAAAAACATAGTCTACTTATAACCTAATAAGTAGAAGAATTTTATAAGAAGCTTTTAAATACTCTACGTACACAAATAGGCATTTATTAATAATAGTATTATAATTAATATAATAAGTATATAAATTTAGTTTAAGACTTTACTAGAGAGCTAGCTCGCAGTACTAGAAAAGCTACTAAATAGATTAATAAAAAAACTAGAAGAATTTATCTGCTGCTAACTTAGTAGTCTTATTTAAAAACTAAGTACTTAACTTATATAATAACTACTATTATTTTACTAATACTTATTCTTAAGCTAGCTAGTTACTATAATTATAGGAAACTTAGTTACTTTATAAAAAACTACTAACTACCTACCTAAGCTATAGCTAAAGTAATTAAGATTATAAATACTAATAAAAAGTTCTATATACCTTAAGATACTAGTAATAATAAAGAGTTTCAGCTTATTATAAAAAAACTATTAAAAAAAAACTTACTTTAAAGGAAGTCTTTTTTTTAAAGTTACTTTCTAAAGCTATTAACTAGTTCAATTCTTACTAACTATTATTTAGTTAATTAGTTGTTATTTTATTCTATTATATTTCTACTAGTAAACTAACTATTAAGCTAAGTAGCTTTTTTAATATTAAAGCTAGTAGTTTTATTTTAGTACACCTAAAATATATATATATTATTAAAAAAGAGCTTAAGATAAAAACTTACTAAATAAAATCTATCCCTTTAACTAGCTATAATAGTAGACTAAATAAATAAGTAAATAAATATTTTTAGGCTACTTTAGTAATAAATAACTATCTTCTATTAATTTATTTTATTTTCTATAATTTTAGCTGCTATAACCTATAATTAGCTGTAAGCTATTTAAAACTATAGGCGCTTTAATTAACTATAAAAAGTAAATACTTAAATAGCTAAATAATAAGCTAATTAATTATAAGTATAATATTAGTATTTTAATGTAAAATTTATTAACTAAAATTAATTTTTTATACTAAGCTAATACTAACTAATATAATAAGCTAGTAAATATAGAAATTTTATAGTATACTTATAAGCCATTTTAGTACTCACTTTAGTATATAGTATTATAAAAAAAATTTAAAAAAATAAAAAAGTAGCTTTACTTATAATAGTAGCTAGAGCTAAGTAAGTAAACTTTTTATTTTTAATCTATCTTACACAAAAACCTTTTTAAAGTAGACTTTAAAATTAATATTATAAAAGCTATTACCTTTATAATATATATATAGTAAAATAAAACTGTACTAAAGTATACTAGTATTTATAAAGTAAATAAACTTATTTAAAACTATAAAAATAAGCTTAGCTTACTAAACTTAGAGTTCTTTTTTTAAGGCTTTAAAAACTCTTTAGTAAAGGCTTTACTAAAAAGACTTTATTAATTAAATAAGAACTTTATAGAAAAAGAAAAATTTTAGTAACTTATTAAGTAAAAGCTATTCTACTCTAGCTATATTAGTATAACTTAAGTCTATTTTTTAAAAAAAAACTTAGACGTGCTGCTTCTACATTATAAAAGTGTTAATTATAATATTAAATTAATAACTAAAAATATACTAATATTAAGTCTATTATATAACATATTTTTTAAGCAGCTATAGCTCATTAAAATCTATTTAAATAACTACTTTTAATAAGAGGTTATTACTTATAGTAATGTTTTATATACTTTTTTAGTACTATTTACTAAAAAGACAAAAAAAAAGTAGTACTTTTATATTAATTACTATAAGCTTAATATTATTATAAAGAAAAACGTCTATTTAATTCTGTTAATTTAAAAGACTTTTATTTAACTAGTATATATAAAAGTGTTTAATAAGCTTAATATATAATAGATCTTCTATTATATACATTTAAATAAGGATATAAAGAAATTAATTATATTCTATACTTAGTATAGAAACTATAAGTACTATATATTACTATTTAGTTTCTATAATAGCCTTACTATATTTTAGTATTATATTAATAAGGTGCTTTATAACCTACTTAATAACTTTTATATTATTTATTTTAATAATATTTTAATTTATTTTAAAAACTTACTATAGTATAAGGAGTATATTACTTAAGTACTAAAATAGCTTTAAAATATAGATTTCTAAGTAAATATTAAAAAAGAGTAAGTTTACTATTATTAGAATAAAGTTCTTAGGCTTTATTATTAGTATAAAAGGAATTTAAAAAGGCTCTAAAAAAGTTATTGCTATATAGAAATAGCTAGTATCTACATTAGTTAAAAGCCTATAATTCTTCCTAAAATTCTGTAATTTCTATAGAGTTTTTTTTTAAAAACTATAAATATATTATTTAGTTACTTATTAAGCTACTTAAAAAGGACATATAACACATCTTCAGTAAACATAAACTAATAGTTTTTAGTAAACTAAAAATCTAATACTGTTATATAATATTTTAGTTTACTAGTTACTTTACTACTAAACACGCATAAAAATAAAGGTAAGTAATAGAGTTATTATACAAGTGCTATTATAGCTTTAAGAAAATAGTTTTTAGTAACCTATAGTTTTTTACTTTAAAACTATAAGTAAGCTTTAAATAAACTATAATATATATAATAAAAAGATATTAGTTATAATTTATAGCTTCTAAGAATAGCACTCACAGTTTATAAGCTTATAAACTATAATATTATTTAATACCTTAACTAACTATTATATATTAGAGTACTTTTCTAAAAAGTAAGAGCTTATTCTTTACTAAATATACTAAATAATAAGTATAGTAAACTATTATCTAATACTTGTTTATTATTTTAATATAGTTAACATAATAGCTAACGTGCTCTTATATAAATAAGAAGAACTAAAGACTTAAAAAAAAAAAAATAAAGCAGCCTAAACACATGTCTTTTTTTTAATAAAATAAATTAATATTAGTTTTATTAAGACTATAAGTAATAACCTAGCTATGCTATTAGCAAAAAGCATGCTAATTACTAATATAATTAAAATAACTATTATTAATACTTTTATAGCTTTATTACTCTTAAATAACTCTTACTTACTTATTAATTATATTATTAAGGTAAATTGTAGTTATGAGAGTCTATAACTATTTTAAAAACATACTTTTTTTAATAAATACTTAGTATAAAAACTTAGCTAGAATCTTTTTATGTACTATAGTAAGCTACTAGTTTCTACTATATACTTTTTAAAAATTTACTTTATTTAAGCTATTTATACTACTTAGGTAACTACTTATCTAAATAAAAAAAAATAAACTACTTTATAACTGCTACTACTAAAGCTATATAAATAAAAATATAAATAACTATATAGCTATATATAAAGCTTATAAATAGAGCTATATATTTTATAATAAAACTTTAAACTTACTTAAATTACTACTAATTCTTAAGTAAGTATAGTAAAATGTCTCTATAAACTTTAAGTTCTTCCCTTTAAATAAGAAAAGATATAACTATGTTTTATTATTATAAACTAGCTAAGTAAGTACTACTTTTTATTATTTTATTATAAAACTACTATAACTACTCAAATAGCTAATATGTACTATTATTATATCTAGTAAGTATTTAGTTTACTTAAGTTAATAGTTTTTAATTACAGTTTTTAGTTTACCTTAGTATTTATAAATAAGCTATATTAACTAATAGAAATTAAGTAAAAACTCTTAATACTATATTATCTTTAAACTAATAAGAATACTAAGGTTTTAAATTAGTACATTAACTAGTACTTACGTTTATTTATTAATTATTATTAAAATAACTAGTTAAACCTACTACTTTATATAAACTAGATTTAAGTAATTCTATTATATAAGACTATAAGCTTATTACTTTATTAAATTAAGTTTAGCTACTAGTTAATCTATTACTAGAATTAAGAGAAATATATAAAGGTATCTACTATAGTTTATAAATTAATATTATGCGAAAAAACATAGAGCTATGCTAAAGCTTACTATAATATAATAAAGTTAGCTATAAAAATAATATAATAATACTACTTATTTAGTTTACTATAAGTTATATAATATTATAACTAGTTATATTAGCTATAACTTAGTATAAAGCTTATAGTATAGCTAGCTTATGTTTAGGCTATATATTACTCTATTTAAGAGTAAGCTCTCCTTATATCTTTTTTCTTTTTATCTTAATATAACTAAAATAAAATAAACTTATTTTATTAACTTATATTTATATTATAACGCGTAAAGACTAAGCCTGTTATTATATTACATTAAAATTATTCTAACTTAGCTAGATAATAGTAACATAATATTAATATTAAACTGTATAATTAACTTAAGTATTTAATTTATTAATAACTGTATCTAAAAAATTAATTACATGACTATACTAAGTTATTAGTTTATTAACTATATAATCTTCACTAAAAAGCTCTATAATAGTAGGTAATTAAAATTCTAAGTAATAGCCTATATAAGCCCTATATAATAAGCCTTAGAAGTAACTTAATAGGTAAATAAAAAACCTATAGTAGTAGATAATATATTTATTAGATTAAAAGAAAGCTATAAAAGCTTTAGTAAATCTCTTTTTCTTATTATTTTCTCTATACTAAAGAAACTAATCCTCATGAGTACTATTAACTTATTTTTTTTTATTAAAAAATTAGTTAATTACTTCACCCTACTAAGGACTAGAAGCTTTATATATATATAAAAATAAATATATTAGAACCATAAGAAAGCTCTATATACTAGAGATAAGAGTTAATTCTAAGATAATAACTACTAATAATAACTATATATTTATTTCTAAATTACTTAAGTGTACCGCTACATACTATCTTAATAATATAATTAGAGAAAACTATACTATTAAGAAGCTTTATATTTAGGTATAATATACTAAGAAACTTTTTATAGCTACTATTAAAAGCACTACCTAAGAAACTAATACTTATAAATCTTAGAAAATAGAAACTATACTTTCTACTTTAATAACTTTTAATTAAGTAATAATTACTAGTAAGCTAGAGTATAGCTATTTTAAAGTATTTATATATTATAACTATACTAATATACTAGAAAAAGTGCTAAATATGGCTAAAACTAAGTTTAATAAAACTAGAGATAAGTTTACTAAATTTTATTAGCTACTAAATAATACGCTTAAGTGTATAGTTAATTAAGAGAATAAAATTAAAACACTAAAAGCATAAATAAAAAAATCTATATATAATATATACTTCTTCCTTTTTATAAAAGCTAGCTTAGTGCTATTATTAATATTAATAAAGAAAACACACTTTATAGCTTTATTATAAATTTTTTAAAACTAAGTTAACTACATTACTATAGGACCTAATAATAGTTCTAATATAAAAAATCTTAGTAATTAAACTTTTTAAGTATTATTTTATTTACCCGTTACTTTATTAGCTATACTTATTATAGATAGCTATTAAAATAATATTTACTTAGCATAATTTTCTAATCTACTAATACTTAAAAACAGTAAGAATATTACCTTTAATTAATAGAAAAATATTCTAGAGAATAGGGTATATACTAACTAAGATTAGTTTACTAAAACTAGTAAGTAAGCTACTTAAGAGAATATTATCTCTTATATATATATATATATATAGAGTTCTGCTAACTAGTACTTCTTAATACTTATATATATAATAAAAGAGAGTGAGTAGCTAGTTAGCTACTAATATATAATAAATCACCTAAAAAGAATATATATTAATTTATATAAAAGACTTAATATTTACTATAATTTTTAAAAGCTTTACTTTAAAAACTTTATTAACTTTATTATATTCTAAAGTAATTTTTTTTTATCTAGCTTAAAAACATAGCTTACCTGTAGACAAATAAGTATAAGCATTTTATAAGAAGTTTTTAGACACTTTATGTATATAAATAAGCATCTATTAATAACAGTACTATAACTAGTATAATAAGTATATAAACTTAGTTTAAAACTTTACTAAAGAACTAGCTTTTAGTGTTAGAAAAGCTACTAAGTAAATTAATAAAAAAACTAAAAGAATTTAGCTACTATTAACTTAATAGTTTTATTTAAAAGCTAAGTATCTAACTTATATAGTAGCTACTACTATTTTATTAATACCTATTCTTAAGCTAGTTAGTTACTATAATTATAGAAAACTTAGCTATTTTATAAAAGACTACTAACTACTTACTTAAATTATAGCTAAAGTAATTAAGTTTATAAATACTAATAAAAAGCTCTATACGCCTTAAGATACTAGTAATAATAAGAAATTTTAGCTTACTATAAAGAAACTATTAGGGGAAGACTTATTTTAAGAAAAGTCTTTTTTTTAAAGTTACTTTTTAAAGCTACTAACTAGTTTAATTCTTATTAACTATTATTTAGTAAACTAGTTTTTACGCTATCCTGCTGTATTTTTGCTAATAAACTAACTATTAAGTTAAGTAGTTTTTTTAATACTAGAGCTAGTAGTTTTATTCTAATATAACTAAAATATATACACGTTATTAAAAAAGGGCTTAAAATAAAAACTTATTAAATAAAATTTATCCCCCTAGCTAGCTATAATAGTAGATTAAATAGATAAATAAATAAATACTTTTAGGCTAATTTAGTAATAAATAACTACTATTTATTAATCTATTTTATTTTTTATAATATTAGCTATTATGACCTTATAATTAGCTATAAGCTATTTAAAGAAGTAGGTATTTTAATTAACTATAAAAAATAAGAACTTAAATAACTAGATAATAAGCTAATTAATTATAAGCATAATATTATTATTTTAATGTAAAGTTTATTAACTAAAATTAATTTCTTATACTAAGCTCATACTAAATAACGTGATTAGCTAATAAATATAGTAATTTTATAATATACTTATAAGCTACCTTAGCGCTTACTTTAGCGTATAGTATAGTAAAAAAATTTTAAGAAAATAAAAAAATTACTTTACTTATAATTATAGCTAAAACCAAGTAAGTAAACTTTTTATACTTAGCTTATTTCACACAAAAATCTCCTTAAAATACGCTTTAAGATTAATACTATAAAAGCTATTACTTTTATAATATATATATAGTAAAAGGAAACTATACTAGAGTATATTAGCATTCATAAAATAAATAAGCTTATTTAGAACTATAAAAATAAGCTTAATCTATTAGATCTAAAGCTTTTCTCTTAAAACCCTAAAGCCCTCTTAGTAAAGGCTTTACCAAAAGGGCTCTATTAATTAAATAAAGATTTTATAAAAAAAGAGAAACTTTAGTAGTTTATTAAATAAAAACTATTTTACTTTAACTATACTAGTATGACTTAAGTTTATTTTTTAAAAAAAAACTTAGACTTACTGCCCCCGTATTATAAAAATATTAACTATAATATTAAACTAATAACTAAGAATATACTAATATTAAGTCTATTATATAGTATATTTTTTAAGTAGCTGTAGCTTATTAAGACCTATTTAAATAACTATCTTTAATAAGGGATTATTATTTATAATAACGCTTTATATATTTCTCTAGTGCTATTTACTAAAAAGTTTAGATAAAAATAATACTATTATAAAGAAAGATACTTATTTAATTTTATTAATTTAAAAAACCCTTATTTAGCTAGGACGTGTAAGAGTATTTATAAAACTTAATATATAATAAGTCTTTTATTATATACGTTTAAATAAGAATATAAAGAACCTAACTACGTTCTATACTTAGTATAGGAACTATAAATACTATATGCTACTATTTAGTTTCTATAATAGCTCTATTATATTTTAATATTATATTAATAAAGTATTTTATAGCCTACTTAAAAACTTTTATACTATTTATTTTAATAATATTTTAATTTACTCTAAACACTTACTGTAGTATAAAAAGTATATTATTTAAGTACTAAAACATCTCTAAGACATAAGCCTTTAAATAAATATTAAAAAAGTAAGTTTACTATTACTAGAATGAAGTTTCTAGACTTTATTATTAGCATAAAGAGAATTTAAAAAAATCTTAAGAAAGTTACTATTATATAGAAATAGCTAGTACCTATATTAGTTAAAAGCCTATAATTCTTTCTAAGATTCTATAACTTCTATAAGGTCTTTTTAAAGGACTATAGATATATTATCTAACTACTTACTAAGCTACTTAAAAAGGGTATATAGTATACTTTTAGTAAATATAAGTTAACAGTTTTAGTAAATATAAGTTAATAGTTTTCTAGTAAGTTAAAGATTTAATATTATTAGATAATATCTTAGCTTACTACTTACTCTATTATTAAATGTATATAGAGATAGATGTAAGTAATAGAACTATTATAAAAATACTATTATAGCTCTAAAAGGATAACCTCTAGTAACCTATAGCCTTTTACTTTAAAACTATAAGTAAGCTTTAAATAAACTATAATATATATAATAAAAAAATATTAGCTATAATATATAGCCTCTAAAAATAGTGCTTGCAGCTTAAAGGCTTATAGACTATAAAATTATTTAGTATCTTAACTAACTATTACATGTTAGAATATTTTACTATAAAGTAAAAGCTTACTTTCTATTAAATATACTAAGTAATAAATATAATAAATTACTACTTAATGTTTATTTATTACTCTAGTATGACTAACGTAATAGCCGATGCACTTTTATATAAATAAAAGAAACTAAAGACCTAAAAAAAAAGAATAAAGCAGCCTAAATACGTGCTTTTCTTTTAGTAGAATAAATTAATATTAGCTTTATTAAGGCTATAAGTAATAACCTAGCTGCACTATTAATAAAAAATATACTAGTTATTAATATTATTAAAATAATTACTACTAATACTTTTATAGTTTTATTATATTTAAATAACTCTTACTTACTAATTAATTATATTATTAAGGTAAATTGTAGCTATGATAGTCTATAGCTATTTTAAGAGTATATTCTTTTTAGTAAATACTTAACATAAAAACTTAGCTAGGACCTTTTTATATACTATAATAAGCTAGTAGTCCCTACTATATACTTTTTAAAAATCTATTTTATTTAAGCTATTTATACTACCTAAGTAATAATTTACTTAAATAAAAGAAAAATAAATAAGCTATTTTATAACCGCTATTATTAAAGCTATATAAGTAAAAATATAAACTATTATATAGCTATATATAAAGCTTATAAATAGAGTTACGTACTTTATAATAAAACTTTAGGCTTACTTAAATTACTATTAATTTCTAAATAAGTATAATAAAATGTTTTTATAGACTTTAAGTTTTTCTCTCTAAATAAAAAAGAATATAATTATGCCTTTATTATTATAAACTAGCTAAGTAAGTACTATTTCTAATTATTTTACTATAAAACTACTATAGCTACTAAAGTAGCTAATATGTACTAATATTATATCTAGTAAGTATTTAGCTTACTTAGGTTAATAATTTCTAATTATAGTCTTTAGTTTATTTTAGTATTTATAGATAAGCTATATTAACTAATAGGTATTAAATAAAAGCTCTTAATACTATATTACCTTTAAACTAGTAAAAATACTAAGGTTTTAAACTAGTACCTTAACTAGCGCCTATACTTATTTATTAATTTCTATTAAAATAACTAGTTAGATCTGCTACCTTGTATGAACTAGACCTAAATAATTCTATTATATAAGACTATAGACTTATTACTTTATTAAATTAAGTTTAGTCACTAGCTAATCTATTACTAGGACTAGGAGAAATATATAAGGTATTTACTATAGTCTATAAATAAATATCTCGTAAAAAAGTGTAAAACTATACTAAAGCTTAATATAATATAATAAAGCTAGCTATAGAAATAGCTTAATAAGAGATTACTTAAGTATAAAAGTTATAAACTTAATAGGCTAATAAAAAGCACTATAAGCTAAACTTCTTTATAGAAAATAAAGTATATATTATACTTAAGAACTTTACTACTAGTTAACCTAGCTAAAAGCTTAACTAGTAAATATATAGACTTTATTCTATTATAGGTATAATGAAATATTTTTATTACCTTAAGTTACTACTATATATGTATATGCTTAACGTCTTTTATATAAACTATTTATAAAAAACTTTTATTTACTTAATATTTAGCTAAATTAAATCTAAGGAACTGTTTATTAAGATTAATAGGTATTTTAAGTAGCTATTATAAAAAAATTCTTAATAGCTACTTATTTTATAGCTAACTATAGTATAAAGTATTCTAGCTAGCTTATAACCTAAATTTTACTTAGTATAACACCTAAGACTTTATAGGTACTTTATATAAAATAAGAGACTATTATAAGGCCTATTTAAAGAAAGTAAGACTACTAGCATAATTAAACACCTAGTTAAAAATATATAAAGTAGAAAAGAATCTAGAAATAATAGAAGAAAATAATAAAACAATTTTAAAAACAAAAGTAGTATAAAAACTAGTAAAGAGGAGACTATAATCTAAAGACTTTATTAGAAAAAAAATTCATAGCTAAGAATTTTATATTTATGCTATTTTAGTATTTCTAGTATTTAATAGTATTTAATAGTATTTAGTTGCTAAATGTGACTTTACTTATAACTCTACTACAAACTACAGCTAATTATAACTTTATTTAAGTATTTAGTAGTATTTAGCTATTAAACGTGATTCTACTTATAACTTTACTATAAACTATAGCTAATTATAACTTTATTTAAGTATTTAATAGTATTTAGTTACTAAATGTGATTTTACTTATAACTCTATTATAAATTACAGCTAATTATAACTTTAAGTATAAGTATACAGCAAAATACTATAAAATACTATAAAATACTATAAAATACTATAAAATACTATAAAATACTATAAAATACTATAAAATACTATAAAATACTATAAAATACTATAAAATACTATAAAATACTATAATATATATAAATCTTAGTGGAGTATAGATAGTAGCTAATATATATAATAAGGTTATATTAAATTAATATAGAGCTATAGAGTTTTTAATTTAATTTATTATTATATATACTACTCTATTATATAGAATTTGCTGGGATATATATTACTTAGGTAGTATATAAGCAACTTATAATAATTATAGTATACTAATAGTAATACTATATAAAGTATAACTATTATCTTATTACCTCTTTTTATAATAATTTTTTGAAATTAAATTTCTAAAATGCTTAGTAGAATACATATACTACTTATACTTTTAGAAATATAAGTTTATATTTATCTAGTCCTGTTACTATATCTATATTCTTTTCATTACTATACACTAACTTTTATACTATTTTAGTAAATTCCGTTGATTTTACTATTCTCTATTTAATACTAGACTTATTGTTAACTAAGATATAACTATAATAGTATAGTTCTATCTATTCTTATCAGTTTATCCTAGTAAATATCTACTTAATTTTTATATACTTATAGCTTAGTTTTACTATAATAGTATAGTTTATATACTATATATTTAGCACTAGTATAACTAATGTAAAAGTACAAAATAAAATTCATCTAAAGTTATTATTTTCAAATAGTTATAAAGCTTTATTTCTTTTATTATTATTTATACTAGCTGTATAGCAGAAAACAGATCTATTACTATATATATAATAGAGTTTATTTTTCTAAGTAGCTAATATAAAAAAATTATAAGTTATAATAAGAATTTTATATTATAAACTATCTCTTCTCTTTTGTTTTTTGATATTAGTATATATAGTAAAAGCGGCCTTAAACTTCGCGTTAGGTCTAAACTAGTTATTAAGAATTATAGTAAAGAATATACTCTATAGTTTATTAACCTACTCTCTAATAAATACGTTTATAGTTAAGTAATTTTATTAACCTTTTATAATTAAAAGCATGTTATTATTTTAGTATTTAATTACCTAGACTATAGTTACTGCCGTTCTTACGGTATAATAAAACTCTAAGATAGTAATACTAGGCCTATTAGGTTTTAAACTTAATTTTTTTTATTTACTTTTTACTTATCTATAAGCTTAGTATATTTGTGTTTGTTTTTTATTTTAATTTTTTTCTCTAGTTTTCTAATAATAGCCGCTTTATCCTGAGTGGGCTTAATATATATAGTGTTAAACTTAAAAATACTAATCTTTAAAATAACTAGTTTATTATTAAACTAATATATTAATTTTTCTTTATGTATTTAAAATATTGGTATTACTCTGCAGATAAATACAGCTAGTTTACCATATTTAAGGTCTTATATTATAGTATATAAATTAGTTTTTATCTTTTTATAAAGATAACTGAATTTTTTTATTTTTATCTTAACATTATTATCTATAAGCTCACGTAGAATTCTGAATAGATTTTTTTTCTTAATCTAGGCCTATTAATCACGCTTTAGTCCGGTCATAATAAATCTTAAGGACTATATTAAATTACTATTATTAAATATACTAGATATATTTTATATAATAAGATTATAACTATACGCCTTATAATGTTTCTTAATAGCGTTTTTAATAAAGTCTATTATAATATTATTACTTGCGTTTAGATAGTACTCGTTCTAGAATATACGTCTAACCTATATAATAGGCTAATAAATATATTTAACTATAAAGTCCTTCTTTCTAGGGCATAATTAAGTAATCTATTATATATAAATTAACTTATCTTTTAGTCGTGACTTAATATAATCTTATGTTGTAATTATTATAAAGTAAGTAAAATATTATAGCGCTTTTATTAGCATAGTATTACACTCTTTAGTATATAGTTTTATAAATATAGTTTTATTTTATAGATGTGTTTATACATTCTTACTAACTATAAATATTTAATTCTTTTTTTTATATTATTTTTTATTAGACTAGTTAATGTTCTTATAGATCTTTACTAATTTATCTATTATTAATTTACTAAAGAGCTTATTAATATTAAAATTAGGTATATATATTATAATTTAAGATAGGAAAAAGTGTTGTATAATTGCGCTATTTTTCAGCATACGTCTAATATCATTCCGGAAACTAGGTAGACTAGAGTTAGATATAATAGTAATTATAATATCTTATTATAACTTAGTAAAGTAAAGATTTCTATTATATTACTTATAATAGTATATAAGTAGCTATAGTTTTATACTTAAGTATATTATATTAAGTAGCTATAATTTAGGTAAATAGAAAGACTAGTTTTAACATACTCTAGCTCACTCTATATTTATTATATTTTAGTAATAAAAGTAGTTTATAAAATAAAGAGCGATTAATATTATTTTTTTTTAAATTAAGTAAGTTTATATTAATACTATTTCTTATTATAGTCCTCTTTTATATAAATGCCTAAACTATAAATGTTAGTTAGTATAGGCTAATATTAAAGTTAATATTAAGACCTTAATTTAAAATCTTAATTAAATCTGTCTCTGTAAGTGCTTTAAGATTAATAAATAAAAAGTATCTATAAATAAGCTTTAAGTCTACTTCTTATATATAAATAAAAAGGCTATCTAAATTATTTAAACTAGGTTAATAAAAAGATACGAAAAATTTTTACTTATTAAGCTTATACAACTTATCTGTGTTGATATTCTGGTAATTAAAATTATTATTTAGGATATTATACGTTTTATTATTATTATCTGCCTTATTATTATTATTATTTCTATTATCTAAAGTATTATTCTCTTCTTTATTACTAGGACTAGAATAAAAATTACTAAGCGTATATATACTATTATTATCTATTTTATTATTATCTGTATTACTGTTAGTTAATGTAGATTTATGTTTAAAATATTTATTATAGTAAACCTTCTCTTCTTTATTATTTCTTAATAGTAAATAATATAAGACTATTTATTTTATTTTTTACTTATATAAAAATAGTTTATTATTACTACTATTATTGTTAATATATATTACTATTTTATACTTTCTACTACTTCCTTTATAGGTTTAGGGCGTAGACTGTGTTATAGGAATAAAAAATTATATCTTAACAACATTTATAAAATAAATATTTAGAGATAATAGTAGTATTATAAGTATTATAGTCTATATATTATTTCTTACTATCTGGTTAAAGGCTGTGTTTAGGTTGGTATTACTTTAAATAATAAAATGCTTATACTTTTATAATACTAAATATATACTGTTTTTAAGTATATCTGTATAATAAAACTTCTTATAAATCTCTAATTTCTTTTTTAGATTTTTTAATAAAGTAATTTGTCCACTTCTAAGTAAAATATATAAATTCTTAAGTATTCTAATTACTTTTAATGTGTTATCTTTATATATATTTTAGATTTTAATTAAAATATTTTCCTTACTAACTAGTACACATACCATTTAATTAGATAAATAAAATAAAGTATTATATAATAACTATTTAATTAAATTCGTCTGTTAGGATGCACCCTGCTAATAGAATAATATTATTTAAATTTAGTAATTAGGTTTAGGTAGTAACAGATCTATAAATAAGAATATAAATATTAAAGTTTATATTTATATAAATTAAAAACCACCCTGTGTTCTCCTTGCATTATTTATATATATAATTTCTATTATTCTTATAATTATATATATTTTTTATTTTTCTGGTATGTTGCTAAATTCCGGCATTTTAATATAAAATTCTATAATATATTTATATTTTATATTATTTAAGTTATCATGATAAGTTATGTTTTTAGATTTTATCTTAAATATAACTTTTATAATTTTTTATTTTAAATTACTATACTACTAAGGACTTAATCTAAAGCTTTTAAAGAATTTTATATTTTTATTTAGTTTTAGGTATATTTTATATCACTCTGTCAACTTTACTTATAAACTAGCTATTATTATAATACTTTATTAGTAATATATATATAATAATAAAATACATAAAAGTATATTAATAGACGTTAAATTAAAGAATATAGTTATTAATTAGCGGTTCGGTCAGGACGGCACTGGTATTTAGTATTAAAGTAAATTAATAAAAATAAATATATAGTAAGATATAAAAATATAGTAAAAAAAATTAATAAAAAGATATAATAAATTTATTTTAATTTATAATAGTATCTATAATCTAAGCATATATACTAGTAACTTCTGTAAAAGAGATATATAATAAACTATTTATAGTAATTAGTACTTTTTATTATTTTCTTATTATTATAACTATTACTATTATTAGGTAGTTACTTACTAATCTTATAGATTAAAATCTAAGGTCTTTAGTTTTCTCTTATAGTAGTATACAGTATATTATATTATACTAATAGAATTATATTATAATTTTATAGTTTATAAGGACTACTTTATTTAGCCTGCTTTATAATATAAGTTAAATAATAATTTAGTACTACTAAACTCTTATAGTTTTTAATATAAGTAAGTCTAAACATAATCTATATATATTTATATTTAATTTATATATTCGTAATAGATATATACGCTAGTATTTAAACTTTTTAATTATAATAAAATAATAAGAACAGCCGTGATTAGGTAGAGTCCTAGTAGAAAAGTAACTACTTATTTTAATATAATATATAAAACGTTACTAGTATTATTATTATTATATAGAGTTAGTTAAGACGTGTGCTATTAATATTTATAGGGCTATCAGCATCTATATATAAGATATATAATAATATAAAATAACTAGTAGCTATTTATTAGTATTTATTATAAAAAGTAATATATTCTATGTATCTCTATACTATTAAAAACCTTTATTTCGTGTTATTATCTTATATAGTAGGAGATTTCCGGCCTCTGCTAAGCCTTTAAGTAACTAAAAAAAAATATTAATTTTTCTAGTTATTATATATCTCTTTCTTACTATATATAGTATTTTATATGGTAATAAGAATACATAAATGTGATAGAGATATATATGTAGAAAGTAATAATTAGTATATACCCTAAACCTATATAAAATACTCTTTATTACGAAATCCTGTATAAATTAGTATTTTGTTATAATATATAGTAGTAAGTATATACTATTAGTATATATTTATTAACTATTTATATCATCTACTCTATTCTATTAAGACGTATGTGATGTATAATATTATATAAAAGTAAATAATATTTTTTATAATATCTTATTTAATAGTATAGCGTGCTTAATACGCTACTAAGTTTTAATTTACTTTAAATACTATATAAAACATACTAAGACTTAAAGTTATTTACTTAAATTTCTTTTTTTCTAAGTCTTTTGTTTTCTATACTATATGCTCATATTATAAACTATAAGAGCCTAATAATATTAAATTATTACTTAACCTATATTATAAAATAAGCTAGGTAGGGTAGTTCTTATAAACTTATATTATACTATAAATAGTAAGTATTAGCGTGTTAGTTACTACTAGCTTTAATATATATTATACTACTATATATAATCATACTAAGACTTTAAGTTATAAATTAATTTTAAGTTTTTCTATTTACTAACTTTACTTTCTATTATAAACTTTACTTGCTTTTGTTTAATAATATTACTAATATAAGCTAAATAGTTTTACTATATTTATTACTTAAACCTATACTAGCTAAGTCTGTAGATGTGAAGACTTATTAGTCTATAAATTAAATAAATTAGTTTTTATACTATATATTTAGTAAGAGGTTTAAGTATGATAAGAGAATATTATAAATAACTTACTTAATATACATTCTACTATTAAAAATAGATCTTTTTATAGATTATTTTATTAATTATAATATTAACTATATTAGTGACTGTAAGAAGTTTATAAAAAAAGTTATCGTCTTTAAGCATTTTCTAGCTATCGATATTATTAATACTAGTTTATCTATTAATAATAATCTTTAGTTTAGTAATGTTTGGCTTTTTGAGTTTAGAAGTCTCTATATATCTATAGTTAACGCCCTAAAATACTATATTTACGGCTTAACGGATTATATATATGCTATATACTCTAAGAAATAAGCCTTATAGATTTATTATAATTATAATAAAATTAGTTACTTTAAATATGACTGTACTTAAAACACTTGCTATAACTATAGTATAAAAAGTTATAAGAAATAGGACTATTTTAAATTAGTATAAAAGTACTACTAACTAATATATATATGTTTAAACTATAGCTTAATTAATTATATTATAACCTATTACAGTTAACCCTGTAAGAATTATGGAAGTATAGAATATATTATTAATAATTATATAAGTAAGTCTAAGGCTCTACTTGTGATAATTATTATAATTACTTTAAATATAACTAATATAATAGATACCGCCGTCTCTAGTGTAACTACTGCTTTTTTAAAGTCTATAAATACTAAATAAAGCTTTAGTAATATTTTTTTAAATAGTATTAAAATAAATAATAGCTTATAGTTTTAATAATTTTTTAGTCTAGTTAATTCACGTTAAGCATCAGATAACTAGGCAGAGAATATTAAATTTTAGAGTAGTAATAATAATATTAAGATAGATAAACCACATAATATACTTAACTTACTAAATAAGGATTAACTTATAGTATAGTTCGTAAAACAGATTATTAATAAATATATTACTTTATATAATATTAAGTTTATAGTGTTTTATAAGAGTAGTAAGATATATAATAGCCGTACACATAAAACAACACTTATTTAATTTATAAACACGAATATTAACAGCACTATTAATATAAATACTATTAATACTACTTTTTTAGATATCTAGTATTTATTATACTTAATAATATTCAAGTATCTTAAGCGTATTTTCCCGTAAAATATTATAATATTATAGTTACACTATATTAAATTTATTTTTTCTTTTAATAAATCTAATAGTGGTGTATGCACTCTGCTTAGTAAGTATTTTTTATTAATAATAATTTTAAATTATATACTTAATAGATTTATTATACTTAAGATATATTACTAGCTTATTTAAAGATTATTATTTACTTTTTTATGTTTAGTATTAAGTGAATTAATAGTCTTATTAGCGACTTAAACGCTAGTTTAGATAAATAAAAATATAAGAATTTTCTACTCTATTAGTAAAACAAGCGCACTATTAATATTTAGTTAAGTATATAGCTTCCAGTAAATACCTAGCTATTCTATTAAATTATAGTAAGATATTAGTTTAACTATTCTATTAAATATTTTATTATTAGCTTTTATTTAGTGGTTGTTAGTATAAAAGGTTTTAACTAGAACTCCTATATACCTACTATTATCCGTTTTATTACTTTTTCTAAAGATAATAATAGAGTTTTTTTTACGGCTATTTAAATAACTCTAAAGCTTAGTTTTTATATAAACTTAATTATTAATATAATTTTTTTTAAAGAAGACTTAGATAGTACTGCTGACTAAAAAAATATTATTATTAATATAATACTATTTAGCTCTAGCTATAACTACTCTTACTTTATCTTTTAATTTTATATAAATAGGATGTTTATTATACTTTCTAATATTAAGCAGGAGCATATCTTAAATAGCTATTAATTTATAACTATTAAAAAACTAAGTAATACACTAATTGAGTTTTAGGATATAAAATATTATATATATAAGAATATTTCTAAAGTTAGAATAGCTTAAGAGATTAATATCTTATAATATATATAATAAAGAATTAGTATCTTTCTAATTAAGTGTTAGATTATTATAGTTAATAACTTTTTTAATTTTCTACGCATTAACTACTTCTTTTGTGATATTAATAAGTATGGTATTATTATAATTAAGGATGCCTATTAGTTTATTTTACTATTTTTAGATAATAAGTAGAAATAAGCCTGTACGGTACTTAAATATATAACTAGTAATATTTTACTAATTTAAGGTCTAGAAAGCACCGGTAAATTAACACTACTAATTATATTAATATAATACTAATACTAACTTAGAGTGCTGTATTAGGATTTTTGGAGAATCTAAGTACTTTTATTTCTTAATTATTAACTTAATATACTAGCTAAAAATATTAATACTGCTCTTATAGCTGATTATAAGATACTCTAGTTATAAAATAAGGCTTTAAAATTTTCTATTATTATTCACCAGCATATACGCGTAACTAAGATTAAAGTATTTAAATAAAATACTATTATATAATAGACTACAGCTAGCATTAATAATACTTCTAAATATATTAATAATAATAATAATACGTATGATAATTATCTTATTAATAGTAATACTTATATATTAAGTATAGCCTTACTAATTTACTATATATTTAAGGCTAATAACACTACTAGTTTTAATAAACACTTTAAGCTTATAAATTTATTAGAAAGTTAGTAATTACTATACCTTATAGATGTCCCTAATAGTAATAAAAACCTATATTTTATTATAGACTTTAATTTAGCTAAATATGCTGAGTTCCGTCAGCATTTTAACTAGCTTATAATAGAAAAAGAAATAATAAGTAATAATAAAATAGCTCTAATACTCTTATTTAATATAGTAATTATAGATTTAGTAAAGAAGATAGATACTATTTTTATAATTTTTAATATTATTTTATAGACGCGCGTATATACTGTTAGTATTTTATATTTTATTTTCTATAATAAAGCTAGTAAAGCATTTAAATTAGGTAGTTTTAGTAGACTTATATAGAATAAGCCTTACGTAAGCAGTATAAGAGATATATATATCCAAAAAAGAAATCTTATACCTTAAATCTTTTTTAGTAATATATATTAGTTTAGATTTATACTTAGTCTAAATACTAATGCCTTTTTCTACTAATAAAAGTTAGTATCTCTATATAACTATCTACTGTTAGCTAGTGCAGATACTATATAGTTCTAGCTATAATATTAGTTTATTAAAGATATTATATATTTTATAAATACTATCCTGTTATATGGCTAGCTTTATATTAGTTTTAATATTAGAAATAAAAACACATCTAAGTTAGCAGCCGCTTTTTTTAAGGAGAGATTTTATTATAATTATATTATTATATTCCTATCTACTAAGAGTATAGTGTAGGTAAATGAATTTAGTAAGTTTATTTATAACATAAATCATACGCGGCACGTATTCTATATTATAATAATATTAATTAACTTTAGTATTAAGCTAGTATAAATTAGTTTTACTGTTTTATATATAGTATAGCTTACTATCTATACTGTAGGACTATATACTTTAGTGAAATAATATTATAATTAGCTATTTAGCACTATATAACAGAAAATTATGCTAAAAGTTAATTAAATTCAGGCTTTTACTATTAATAGTATTTAAGGTAGTTAAGTTAAATTCCTAATTTATAATACTACTATCACTAGTCTGCTAAAGTTTATTTAAGATATAATTAGAAATTTATTAGTAATTACTAGACTATAAATAAGTCTAATTATTATTAGTAATACTTTAATAGTTATAAATTATTATACTATAGATAAGTTCTTCACGAACACTGTATACTATAAGAATATTAAATAGTATAAAGATAATAAAGTATTTATTAATCTTAAGTAATTAAAGAAAAAGAAATACTATAATTATCTAATAGCTTTTTTTAACGTTAGTGTAGTTATAAAATAGGTTTATTAATAGCATAAACATAATAATAATCTTATCTTATATAATTTAAACTTAGAATTCGATATTAGTCTCTCTGACTTCGTGAAGATATAGAATGCTAATTAGAATAATAATAATAATAGCAAAGACTAGAGTTATAATAATAAAGTAAGTAAAGACCTAATTAATAAAGATAATAAAATAAATAGAGACTAGAGTAAAAATAACTAAAACTTAGCTAATTAAAATAACATAATAAGTAGAGAGAATAATAAGATAGGTGAAATATAATCTAATAGTAGTCACATATATTAATAATAGTAATAGCTAGAATACTAAATATATATCTTATAAAGACCTGCTCGTAATTATAGCTATTAGTTAATATCTATAATTTACTATTATTTAGGATATAATATAGTAGATTAGGATATTATATAGCACACTATATTTAACTGAAAGTTTAATAATACTAATAGATAGAGTAATTATATATATATTATAGTAATAATATTTAATTTTAATACGTCTAATAACTTTAATTACTATCTTATATAAAATAATAGTTATTTTATTAATTAGCTACTTTCTACTAGTTTAGCTGATATATATTATAATAGAAATAAAGCTATATACACATTAATAACACGCTTATAATAGTAGTATATAGTTATATACTATTTCTATAAATAGTAGTGAATATTATCTGGCTTGTTTTATTATAAACTACCTAAAACAGGGCAGCCCTTAACACTCTATTATTCTATATAAATATAGTATTTATATTAGTAGTTTATATCTAAACTAAGTTATAATTTATACTAGTAGTTATATATATTTTTATAAGGTACTAGTATTTTATAGTATGTAGTTTTTAAATTACAGGAGATATAATTACCAGACTTAAGACTATATTTATATATAAGACTAAGTTTATACTATCTAGTTACTAACTATAAAGTAATATTAATAATTAATTAAGATTATATCTACAGGTTTATATATAGCTATGTATAGATATAATTTATAAATTTATATTAAGTATATGCTTATTCTCTGCACTAATTATATAATTACTAAGCTATTTCTATATCTTTATTTTTTTATATATATTTAACTACGTGTGGGCTAGCATATTTTGTATAGTCTTATATATTTATAACTTTAATACTTTTTTATATTCTACTATTTAAAAAGTAACTTTTTAGATTATTCTCTTACGTAGTAATGTATTTCATTTTCTGTAGAATAAAGTATATAATAGACCTTTCTTTATAATAATCTACTTAAAAATCTGCTTAATAACATTAAGTTAGCTAGTATTAATATCTAGGCTAATAATAAGTTATATATCTTTTTTTAAATTTATTATAGAGTTATACTACTTAAGTTTAGCAGCATATCAGTATCATAGAATACAATTTATTATAAATAATAGTAAGAATATTAGAAATAGTAAAAACTAGTATAAAGAAAGGTTTATAAATATAAAAAGAATATATTATTACTAGCGCGTTAAGCTCTAGTTAACTTAATACTATAATAAAATAACACATTTTAACGCAAATTACCCCTCCTAGGGTAATTTATTATTAATTATTATATAATTTAATAATAACTTATTATAACTATATCTTACTGCATAGAATAATAGGACCTTTTGACTATTATTATTATAAATATATTAATAGTAGAATATTAATAAATAGCGGAGCGTTAGGGAAACGTATAGTAGAATATACTATAACTTATAAATAAATACTATTTAATAATAATATATTTAGTATAAAACTAAATTAAAAACTACTAGTGGTCTAATCTGATATAAGTAATACTACTAGAATTAATAAAACTAAATAAAAGATATATATAAACTTAATTATATTAAAGATATTAAGGAAGAAGTGTTAGTACACTATTAAGATATAAAAAAACACTAGTTAACTAAATATAAGATTAAATTAGAATAAAATACTAAATAGCTGTTTACTTAAGCTCTAGATAATAATATTATTAGGAAAACAATAAAACAAACTATAGACTTAAGATATAATAAAATCTTAGTTACTTAGAATAGTTAATATAGCCTAGTAAATACTAAAGCTAATTAATAAATTTATATAGGAATATCTATAAATATCTCTAAAGTTAAAATATTTAAAGAGATTACTAGCTATACTACAGGTAAATCTTTAGAACAGGATTAAAAAAATCTACTACTTATTAATAATATCATAGTATTATATAATAGTATGTTATATATTAAATGTATTAATAGTAAATTAAAGGAGGTATTTATATTACCCTATTTATTTAATAATAAAGCAGAATATATATAAGTTTTATAATAGATAATTTATAGAACATCAGATCACGCTATTAACGCATGGCTAAGTAATATATAATTATAAGAAATATACAGTAAGTATTTCTTTTATTAGAATATTAAAGAGGTTAAAGAAAAGCTACTATAGCTATATAACTAAAACAAAAACATCTAACTATAATAAAAAATAATAACTATTATTATTAATAATTAACGGCTGCTAGTGCATTACTGTGATGTATTATATATAATATTATTACTTATTAGTTATGTTTTTTTTAAAAGTGATATAGTCTTCTCGCCTATAAAATAACACTTATTAAGTAAAATAAGAATATATAATAAGCTTTATACTATAAATTAGTAATAGAAAATATAAAAGTAACTACTATATAGCGCGACTATAATGCTAATTCTATTAGCTAATAATAAAACATAACTAATAATATATATTAGTAATAAGAAGGCTTGGCTGGTTTATTTTATAATTAGAAATATTAAATTAAGTATCTAATAGTTAGTAAACTAACTAGTTTTACTACTACTTATATACCTTTTAGTATATATACCTAGTAACTATACTAAAAGGCTAGTAGTATAATATAAAGCTCTTAAGACTATACTTAAATATAAATTTTAATAAAATTATTATTACTTAAATATAAACACTAATACTGCGTGAAGTATTAGAAAAGGCTAGTAAAAAAAAAATACATCTCTAATATACAAATAAATATATTTAATATTACTTTCTAATTCTAGTCGTATTTATAACTAACTATAAAAAGTAAGTTATATTTATAGGTGTTAAAAATAGCTACAGCTGCTTAGTTTATTATATATTATTAAATTAATAATATAATTTAATAATAGCTATCTTATAGCTATAGTCTTTAAAAATATATTAAATTATATAAGTATAGCTATATAAATAATAAAAGAACCGCGTAGTTTATAATAGAGATAATAAAGATTATATCCGCTCTTTCTATAACTTTATATAGAATTATAAACTATCTAATATTTATATAATAATAGTATTTAATTTCTTATACTAGGTGCTTAAAGACCTTACTAGTAAATATCTTTTAAATTAGATCCAAGATCTTCTCTAATGCGAGATATAAGCTAGAAAATTCTAAAAACTTAATATTCTATATATAGATAGTTATAGCTAGTAATTATTATTTATAGAGATACTTTTTACTATTTACTTTACATAAGTAAAATAGTTTGCTAATATGATAATATAAAACAATTAGATAAACATCTACTAATAAACTAGGAAAATATATAAGTCTTTATTATATTAATTAGCTTTAGTTATAGTTTTTTATTAAAGCATAATAAAGGCGCTATGTTATTTATTTAAGATTTTATTAATTTTATTATATTATTATAATATATAATATATAATAATATAACACTCTAGTATATAGAAGTAGTAATATATAGAATAAATTAAACTAAAAACATATTCCTTTTATTTTAATTAAGATAGGATTTCTAAACTTTAATATTTCTAAGTTATATACTATTACCCACTACCCAATAGCGATCCAGAAATTTAAATTAATTAAAAATATAGATATAAAGTATTTAAAGTAGGTTTATAAGTTATAGAAGGGATTTTACTATAGAATTAATAAGCAAAATACTTATAAGAAGTAGATAATATAATATAGTACTATATACCTAAATATAATAATTTAAGTTAAGCTTTAATTATGGAAGCTAACTACCGTAATTAGTACTATAGATAAGATAGATATAATATAAATAGTATAACCAAGTTCTCTTACTAATATATATATATATTACTTATATATATATATATAAAATATTAATAGCTTTAATATTTAAGCACTTAGGGACTAAAATATTAACACGGATTTCTAGCGTATAGCTAAGGAGATATAGTAGTAAATAAGAATAATAAACTTTATATCTAAGCTAGCCCCCTTCATAAGAGAATACCATAAGCAAATTAATAGAATTTAGAAAATAAACTAAAATATTAACTAACTTAATATTAATACTAAATAGGTATTAATAATGCCTGTAGATATTTATTATAGTATTATCTATTATATTCACCTTAATAGAGATGCATCTAATTTAGATAAGTTTAATAAAATTTTTATTTATTATATATTAGAGTAGTTAGATACAGCTGTGCCTTATTATAATAATATAATAATATAAGAATATAAGCAAGTAAATAACAGCCTCTGTAGTTATAAACTAAAAAGATTTTAGTTACTACTATTATTTCAGAACACAAGCTAACTTAATAGTAATAATAAGTATATAGTATATACTAGAGCTTTAGTAGAAACTCTTTATATTTATAATAAAATTAAAATTAATATAAAGACTAGAATATTAAAAGTATAGAATATAAAGTTATCTAATATTATGATAAAGCGCACGCTAGATGTCCTCTAAATATATAATATTAATTATATTATAAAACTAGTCTTTTTTATGTTAATAGATATTAGTATTATAGATATCCTTTTTATAAATAGCTATAATAACTAAGACATATATAATACTATATATAATAAAGATTTTAATGTTATGAGTTGCCTTAACTTAACGGTACGTTTTGCGTTAGCAACTCTGCCCTAACTAATTACTTAATAAGTTCTTAGCCCTTTCCGTATCTAGAACAGATAGCCCTAGGTTTAATAGGATAGAGTTTAGTTTTTATCGTAAGGTAGGAAGAGAGTGTATAATAGATTTAATAAGATAGTGTTAAACTATTTCACTCAAGTTCAAGTCTCAACTTAAAGAGAAGATTTCGATTTTAGAGTAACTATAAAGAATTCAAAATATCTCGGAGCTAGTCTACGCCTTATATTTATAGGAAATCCTTCGTGCGTACATTGTATACCTGTCGGTAGTATGTTAGATACTACTAAAGGGTGATAGAGAATGCTAGAGCTTAAGTGAGCCCGCCTGATCTCTGTCTTCCTTACTTGTTTTTTGTTGCCAAGTCTTCGCTTGTCACGTGTTCTACTGCTCCTAATCCACTAGCATAGTTCCGTATTTCTGTCCGCGTTTCTTGGCTTGTACTTTAGCCTAGGCCAAAGCGTCTCGTGCTTGCTTGTAATTCTTTCTTTCTAACTTGAACATACGTTTCTATTCTAGAGCTTTATTAGCTGTCGTAGCTAGTTCCCTCAGCTTCTTAGGTGCAGTTGCCTTACTGTTATTGTCTATAACACTATCCCTCTCTTCTAAGTCTTCGTCCCGGAAGATAGTTTCTTCCTTTTATATATAATATAAAGGTAATAAGTCCTCTGCCCTGTGCTCTAAACTGTAAGACCCTTAACTTCCTTTCTGTCCTGCCTAACTTCCTGATGATGATATGTCTTGAGTTATCTCTAATACGTGCGCGCTGTTTAGCTTCTTGAATTTGTAACAAACCCTATTACATACTAATATCTTGCTTGAACTGTTCCTGTTGAGGCGATGACTGTCTTGTGAACCTAAGCTCCAGTCATTACTTAGCTTATGCTGGTCGTAATGTGAAGTGTGACCTGGTCGTGTCACAACCTAAGTAGGATCGTATTGATTGTGATAAGGAGAAACTTCGCCGTCAGCTTAATTCTCTTAAAGATCAGCGTTCTGAACTTCGTGCCCGCGAGTTACGACTTCGTCGTGAGTTAGCAAAAGTGGATTCCAAAGAGAAGGAAATGTTTGATTGAGAGATGGCTTTAATTCGTGAAGTCTAAGTTCTTGAAGAGAAAGAGGCCTGTTTTTGAGGTTGAGAAGTTTACACATCATAACCCGCAGTGTCTGGCGCCGCTTTGCCTTCCTTTTCTGGTTTCAAATGGAATGTTCTGTATTTTTCTTATGCTTTGGATTTAGCCCTGGAGCAAGCCTTTACCGCTTCTTTTAGTAATACTAGTTAATTAGCTTTGAACTATTCTTTAAGTTCCTGATTAGCTTCCAAGTGTCGTCTTTAGGTCTGTATTCTTCTTATCTAACTAAGTACTTCTACTAATAACTAAACTGTTAGTAGTCTAAAATTCGCTGGACTTCATACTCAGTACGATCTTCCTTAAGTTTGAGTTTTGTCTATAGTTTAGCGTTGTATAGTGCTGGCTCTAATTTGGAGACATAGAAAATTAGATAAATTCTCGTATTCTTAGATAGTTATAGTTCGTAATTTACAGGTCCTGTTTATCGTTTAACCTTAAATGGTCCTAATTTAACGTGATCCAATTTTCGTGATGGTCGCTTTATTTCCAAATTTTTCTTTTTTAAGAAAACCTTATCCCCCTCCTTAAAGGTTAGTCCCTTAACCTTAGATTTATCCTTAATTTACTTACTAAGATTATCTTTATAGGTAATTTTCTATGCGATTTCTTTATGCAGCGTCTGTAAGTCTTTAACTCTTCTTTTTATAGATTCTAATACTTTATCTAATGTTCGTGGTTCTCGATAAGCTGTAGACTTATAACTATAGTTTATATAGAATAGTGATTTTCCTGTAGTTAATAACTTTACAGAGTTATATGTAAACTCGGCTATTAGTAGTAAGTTAATTTAATTATCTTATAGTTCATTAACGTACATCCGTAAATATTATTCTAGTGTTTAATTTATTCGTTTTATTTGTCTATCTGTTTATAAATAAAATGCTATTAAGAGGCGGTGTTTAGCCCCTAGCTGTTCTATAAATGTTTTCTAGAATATTAACGTGAATAACTTGTCTCTATCTGTAATAAATTCTCATGGCATTCTATATCGTGTAATTAGTATTTTAATCAATAATGTAGCCAATTCATCTGCTTTAATTTCAGTATAGGTTAGTTTAAAATAGGCATACTTTATTAGTTTATTAATAATAACTAGTATCATATCGTACTATTAACCTGTTGAGGTAGTAATTATTGGTATTCCCATAATAAAGTCTATTATAACTGATTTCTATAGTCTGTTTAGTGGAGGTATTAGTTGCATAAGTCCGTACTCCTTATATCTTAATACTTTATTTTTCTTGCAGTTAATATATTCCGAAAGAATATTCCTAACCTTATTCTAAATTCCTGGAATCTAGAAGTGTCTGTTAATCCGTTCTATAGTTTTCTTAACTCCTTAATATTTATATATTTTGGCTGAATGTTAGTTCTTAATTAGCTCTGTCTATAATTCGTTTGGTACATAAATTATTTCTTAGTCCAGATTCCATAATAGTCGTCCATTATTGAATTTCCTTATTTGTTTTTCTTAGGTATTTTCGATAATAACTACTGATTTAATATCTATTTATAAGCTTCCCAGAGATCTGTCTTGTCTTTATTTAAGTATTATATTATGTATTTCTAGTATGTCTCTTATATAGTCTATTTATTAACTAAGTGCGTCAGTCACAGTATTTTCTTTTCCTAATTTATAAAGTATTTAAAAATTAAAAGTTAATAGTACTTTCTATTATCTAACTTATTATTAATTTAACTTCTTAATTATTATAAATGCCGTTAGATTCTTGTAATTTGAATATATAATAATCTGTTACTTAGCTCCTTCTAAGTAATATTTCTATTTCTTAAATACTTAAACAATCGCTAATAATTCTTTATTATAAATGTCGTAGTTTAACTCAGCAGTTATAAGTTTATGAGATAAAAAATCTACTAGGTGTTTTTATTTATTATCTTATATTTATAAGAGGATGGCTTCCGTAGCTCTGTCTAATACGTCTATATATATTTCTATTTAAAGTCCTAAATTAAATATTTTTAATATTAGTGGTTCCTTAAATTTCCTTTTTAATTTCTTAAAGGCTTTGTCTTCTTTTTCTGTCCACTTAAATTATTAATCTTTCTTAAGTAATTCTGTTAAGGGTGCTGTAATCCTTAAATAACCCTTAATAAACTACTTATAGAATTCTATAAATCTAAGAAAAAAATGAACTTCTTTTGCGTTTATTAGTGTTGGCTATAATAGAATATCCTTAGCTTTATCCAGGTCAACTACTATCCCGTCTCTAGATATAATATATCCTAAAAACTTGATTTCTTTTCTGTGGAATATATATTTCCCTGTCTGGATATATAAGTTATGCTTCTTAAGCTTCTATAATATTTTCTTAGTATACTTAATATATTCGTCTAGCGTTCCGTTCGTGTATACTAAGATATTATTAAGATATACTAGTACAAAAACGTCTAGATATTCCCTCAGAATATGATTAATAATGGCTTGGAATATTGCTGGTATGTTAGTAAGTTCTATGAGCATAACTATGTATTCATATAATCTATAGCTTATTTTAAAAACTATTAGCCATTCATGCCCTTCAGTTATTTATATTTAATAGTATCTATTCTTAATATTAAATAAGCTGAACTACTTAGCTTTCCTGAGTTTACACATAAGTTCTAATATTAAGGGTATTAGATAGTAATTCTTAACTATTATCTCGTTTAATTATTAGTAGTCCATGCAGAGTCGTAATTTTCTATTTTTCTTTAGTATAAATAGTGCTAGTAATGTAACTTCGCTTTTACTTTCTTATAAACATCCCTTTTTAATATTATTGTTCAAATATTATCATAGCTCTTCTTATTATTTAATGGATATTTAGTATAATAGTGCTGGTTTCGGTTTTTCTTCTTCTTTAAGTACGATTTTATAGTCCTAATCCTTATGTTCTGGTATTTGGTTTTCTTGTTCTTTTATAAACTATTTTCCGAATTCCTTCTGGTATTCGTTTGGCATAATAAACGTGGTATCGTGAAGAGTTACTTTCTTTATCTATATTATGGCTTTTATTTATCTATAGTAGTCCTTTCTAATTCCTACAGACTTTATTCTCCAGTTAATTAGTGGGTTCTATTATACTAGCTAGTTCTATCCTAGTATGAAATCCTTACTACCTAGATCTATAATCTTAATATAGTAGTTATTTGTGTAACCTGCTGCTTTAATAGTTATATTCTCTATCTTAAGATTAATTAGACCTTTTTTGAATGTTATTAGACTATCGTCTATATGTACTACTCTTACAGGTTCTTTTAAAACTTTAGTTAAGATATAGTATCTCTATACTTACTTATTTAATATAAGTATTTTACTAGCCCTGTTATTTATAAGTGCTTGTGTTTAAAAGCTATTAATACATACGTCTATATATAGCTTATTTTCGTGTTTTTATTTAAGTCGTGTATAGTTAAGTGCTATTTCTTGTGTTTTGACCTTAAATTAACTCTCTAGCAGTATAGTCATTACTTGCTAGCCTTCTAGTTTTTTGTCTACAGTGCAATTCTAACTATTAATTACTTCTTTAGTATTTCTTCTTTAGGTCTATAGATAGGGCATTATTAGAGTTAGTATTTTTTCTTTAATAATAATTTATGTTCCCTTCTGGCTTCTTCTCCGTAATCTCGGTACTTCTATTTTAAGAAACATTCTGTTATCACTAATTTAGCATGTAATTCTATAGCTAACTATTTATTTTAATGGTATTTAGCTTAGTAATATTAGCATTCTAATTAGCACTTATCCTAGTCTAACTATTTATATTTCTCTGTCTTTAGGTCTTGAAATTCTTTTTTAGAATCCATATAGATCAGCTCTTATTGCGTATAGAGTTCTTATTTCTAAGCTATCTATTTTAGTATTCTTTTTATCTTTAGCTTTTTAACCCTTATCGTGTGAGCTGCCTATCTGTAGTTTTATTTAGTATATATCTTTTCTCTATATATCTAGCATCTTTTTTACATAGATCTTTCGGCGGCGTTGTTGTCTTATACCTATAAAACAGGTAGATTAGGCTTTTCTTCTGGTTTCTTATTCCAGTCCCTTCCTAACTCTAGATGTCTAACGGGATAATAATAAGTTACTAGACTTATAACTAGTATAGGTTCTTGTCTTTAGATCTTATTTATCTATATAGCTAGTTTATGTCTATTGAGTCCCTTATGCTACTTATTTCCTACAGTATATAGTACTTATCAACACTTATATATTCTATCTCTTAGAGTAATTTCTTAGTGTTTTGTGATATAATATTCCCCTATATAGTATTTTAATCTGTAGATTTAGTAATGTCCCTAGCTTACTTACTATTAGATTATAGTAGATATTAATTTCTTGTCTTCTATAGTCTCTAAATCTTGTTTTTGTCTGAATTTCTAGTCTTCTGCCTTAAAGGGTCCTCCCTTTTACTAAATTATCTTATAGAATTAATTAGCTTCTTCTAAAGAGTTGGCTTGGTATTATCTAATAGTAATTCCTTATATAGTAGTAATTATATTACTAGCTGGCATTACTAGATAATCCTTAACCTGCTAATATAGTACTTTATATTTTTATCTAAGATATATATAGCTCCCATAAATCCAGTATTATTCTTTCTAAATTTATTATATTATAGTTTCTATTGTCATTTAGTCCTTAGCTGGTTCCACTCGGACTATGGTAATTATAATTAGTGTCTTGGTTTAAATATAAGCCTGTTTAACGTCTACTCTTTATTACTTACATTTTTTAATAAAGTGTTCTTATTTTTTGTATCTAAGGCATGCCTTGCGTGCATATTAGTTCATTTATTTCTTAGTACGTTTATCTTATTTCTTTCTGTTAATCTATATATTTTTAACTGATACTTGATTAATTTCTATTGTATTATAGGTCTAAGTATCCTTTTTATTTCTCTATAGTATATAGATTACTAGTCTAGCGTTATTCTTCTTTTCTTGTTTTTTCTAGTACTAATAATTATTAATTATTACTGCTTGTTTAATGATTTTCAGAAGTATACTAAGTCATTTTCCTTGTAAAATTTTATTCTTAATTCTATCTTTTAGTCCTGTATAGTATATCATTACTAATGGTTAGTCTATTTAATTAAGTTGTGATTGGATTTACTTAAACTCTGCTATATAGTTAGCTGCTGATGTCTACTGCTTAAGTTATTAAAGTCTTTAAATTACCTCTATTTCTTTATTAATTTCGCTGAAAACCACAACCAGCTTCTTTTCAAACGCTTTATAGTTTTTAAAGGTTCTTTTAATATTATTATTATAGTTTATAAGTCCTGCTGAGCCTAAATTAGGGTCTCCTTTAGCTAGGTAATTCTTTGCAAGTAGTTTAAACTATTTTATAGCCCTTCCTATTATGTTCATACTGGCTGCCAGGATTCAATCTTAGTTAGTTATAAATAAAATTTAGTTAAACTAATAGTATAAGTTTATTACGACCATGAATGTCTTGAGCTTATTCTGATTTCTGTTAAATTTAGAGAGTGGTTGGATCTTCGCGGTCCCTTCTCTCTTATTTCTTATTACTTTAACTTATTATTACATACTAATTATGGCATCACGTAACTTTATAATAGCTATTTTTTATTTCTAGATAACTTATTACGTGCTCTTAGCTTCTCTTGATATACTTCTAGTAGTAAATAAAGGCCCTGCTATGACTTCTTCCTCACTACTACTTCCTTCTAACAAGTAAAGTTCTTATTCGTTCTTGTAGTAAGTCATTATAGACTATAATTAGAAATTTATTATTAGAATCAATCTAACGTTCTCTTCTATACTTTGAAAAGGTAGTTATAATGTTATGAGTTGCCTTAACTTAACGGTACGTTTTACGTTAGTAACTCTGCCCTAACTAATTACTTAATAAGTTCTTAATTCTTTTCGTATCTGGAATAGATAGCTCTAGGTTTAATAGAATAGAGTTTGGTTTTTATCACAAGATAGGAAAAGAGTGTATAATAGATTTAATAAGATAGTATTAAACTATTTTACTTAAGTTCAAGTCTCAACTTAGAGAGAAGATCTTGATTTTAGAGTAACTATAAAGAATCCAAAATATCTCGGAGCTAGTCTATGCCTTATATGCCTTATATTTATAGAAAATCCTTCATGCGTATATTGTATACCTATTAGTAGTATATTAGATACTGCTAGAGGGTAATAGAGGATACTAGAGCTTAAGTAAACCCGTCTAACTTCTATCTTTCTTACTTATTCTCTGTTACTAAGTCTTTGCTTATCACGTATGCTACTGCTTCTAATCTACTAGTATAGTTTCATATTTCTGTCTATATTTCTTAGCTTATATCTTAGCCTAAGCTAAAGCGTCTCGTGCTTACTTATAATTCTTTTTTTCTAACTCAAACATACGTTTCTATTCTAGAGCTTTATTAGCTGTCATAGCTAGTTCCCTTAGCTCCTTAGGTATAGTTACCTTACTATTATTATCCATAACATTTAAATACGTAAATAAGATATAAGTTAATAGGTTTATAAGAAAGTAATTATAGATTATAAAGTAATAAAAGAGATATGTAGCTAACGCTGCTGTAAATTACTATAATATATACTAATATCCTATAGATAACGCGAAATTACACTAATTAATAGTAAATTTTTATAATTATAAAAAACTAGGTAGGTTATATTAACTTAATACCTACTATTCTCCTATCTCTTTTTATTATTTATATTATTATATACTCTAGTTATAGAATATATGTTAATTGTGAAATAGATTTTATCTATATACTACTTAAAAAAAACCTATTTAAAATAAACTTATACTAGAGTAAGCTAAACTACTTAGTTTATAATATATAAATTAAAAAACCACCTTTCTAAAGTATCTATAGTTAATAAACTAGTATATTAACTACTTTTAGTAATAGAGTTAACGCGGAATATTAAAGTTAAATATATTATTATTTAGAATATAATAGTAATAGGACTATAGAATGTCTAGCACCTTTTAGCATAGTAGTATTTATATAAAAGCTAATTAGCTTTATTAATTTATCTTAATTACTTACTATTTACTTTTTAAGATAGATATATAATATAATACTAGACTTAATTATTAGTAAATTAGCTACTAAGTATAAGAATGCCTCCTTTACACAGTAAAATATATAAATAGATAAGATAATAAAATTATAAAAGAGTATATATAGTAGATAAGCTAGCTCTAGAAGAAAATAATATCACATTTAATATAATAGTTTATACTAGTATAAATATATAGATTTAGCTAATATAATTATGTCTTATAGTATAATACAGTGTTAATCTTAATAGGAGTATTATTTTAATATTTTATTTTATTTTTATTAAGTAAAAGTTTATTAATACTGAGTGAAACTATAGCACGTAAATTTATATTCTATAAATAATAAAGACATTACTTAAATAAACGACTGCTATAAAAAAATTATAAATAATAAACTAAAAAGATATTAAATTTTACTAATATAGTAATATATTATATCACGTTATTATATTTTATTATATAGATAATAATAGGTTTATTTCTTAAGGTCTTTTGTTTATTTTCTTAGCTAAGAATAATATTAACAGCCTAAATATAATAATAATACAGATATAAAGTAAAATAATAAATATTATAAAAAGCTATAATATAATAGCTAGTAAAGTGTTAGATATAATACTAGAAGTGGTAACACATAAAGTATAATACTACTAAATTTAGTATTAATATGTTAATTAGTATTATAATTATATAACTAGCTTAGCGTATTTCGTTTTTCCTTAATAAATATAATATATAAAGTTATTACTAAAAGCTATAACTGTTTAAAGCTAGAGACTAATACTATAATAAAGATAAATAAATTACTTAAAGATAATAGCTTTATGCTAGGTGGTCTAGTTAGTATTATATATATTAATTTTAATATAACTAATAAGAACTAGTATAGAGTAATATATTTTAAGTTATTAGTTATTACACGCTATATTAAGCGTGTATTCTTTAATACTAATTTAAAGTTATTTATTTTTAATAAAAATAGTGCTGATCTCTTTGTACTAATAATGCCTAATATAATATAACTAATCTGCCTAGTAATATAGTATATCCTTAAAGAATATAAAAGTAAAGTAAACATAACTTTAAAGTTTAAGACTAATATAATAATTATAGGTAAAGCCTAATAATATTTTTTTATACTTATTAAATACTACTATAAATACTTAGGAGTGACTATAGAATATATAAAAAAGCTATAAACCTAAACACGCCAACAAAATACATAAACTACTTTTATAATAAATTAATAAAATATAAAACGTAATACTATAATAAATACGATCTAGTTAATAAGTAATTAATAATTCTTATAAAAATATTATAGAAAATCTAGAAGACTTAAACCTGAAGTATAATAATAGCTTTATAGTTATACTATAGAACGTAAGTATAAACACCATATTAATTTCACTACTTTATAATAATATATATTTTTAATTGCTACGACTTGTAGTAGTTTACTGCTTTTATATACTATAATATAAACTATATATAAGCTAATTAATATATTATAATAGGATTCTAATAATATCTAATTATTTCTATATTTATAATTCTTTAAAACCATGTACGAGGTCCTCTTTCTGTAGTATACTAAAAATATAATTTTAATATTTTATAGCTATAATCTTACTGTTGTTTGGGAATATTTTATAATTTTTTAATACACTAACATAATTAAAAAAGCAATTAATAATAATATTTTATAGTATATTCTTATTAAGAATACTATAGATACAGATATTATAGATAATAATATCTTAGAAAATATAAAGGTCTATGTGTGGACTAAAGATGGATAAGTTATACTAAAATTTATAAATTTAAATAATAGACATAGGAAGTACTTTAAGTAGATTGAAAAAAAAAAAAAAAAGTAAATAGATTTTATATACTATTTTATTACTTTATATAGCAAATTAGCAGTAGCTACTAATTTAGAATTATAGTTTAAAATATATAATATATATTAACTATAGTGCGTATATATAGTAAATTATAAGTATAATTAATATAAAGCTTACTAGTAATATAAAGAGCTAGTATTACGTATTTTACGCCTTTCTATAGTTAATTACTACTTATTATAGGTTAAAGTTAGCTTAATATATAGACAGAAGTATATATATTATATATATAAAATAAATAAATATATAGTGCACCTAAAAAGCGTTAAATTTACAAAATATATATAATTAATAATTATATAAATATCACGAATTATAATAAAAGCTTTAGAGGATATAATTGCGTATTTTATAGTATTTTATAAAATAGTATTACGTCTAGCGGTTTAATGCTGTTTTAGAGTTAAAATTATAAGTTATAAAACAGATTATATAAAATACTATAAAAATACTACCGATTTTTTTTCCTAACATAAAGCATTAAATTTATAGAATATATATAATTAATAAATTATGTAAATATTATAAATAATAATAAAAGCTTTAGAGAATATAATTGTGTATTTTATAGTAGCTTATAAGATAGTATTACATTTAGCAGCTTTAATACTACTTTAAAGTTAAGACTATAAGCTATAAAGTAAAATATATAAAATATATAAATAGCTACTAAATACTACTAAATGCTATAAAAATGCCACTAATTTTTTTCCTAACGTTAGAAATAAGTCTTTTTTAGAGAGAAGGTAATATAACAGTACTATTTATTTAATTTACTATAAGTTATATAATATTATAACTAGCTATAGTAGCTATAATTTAGTATAAAACTTAGAGTATAGTTAGCTTATATTTAGACTATATATTACTCTATTTAGAAATAAACTCCCCTTATATCTCTTTTTTCTTTATCTTAGTATAGCTAAAATAGAGTTAACTTATTTAATTAACTTATATTTATACTATAATATATAAAGACTAAGCCTGTTATTACAAATAGCTTAATAAGAAATTACTTAAATATAAAAGTAATAAGCTTAATAGACTAATGGGTACTATAAGCTAGATTTTTTTATAAAAAATAAAGTATACGTTATATCTAAAAGCTTTATTACTAATTAACTTAGCTAAAAGCTTAACTAGTAGATATATAGACCTTATTTTATTATAGATATAAAAAGATATTTCTATTACCTTAAGCTACTATAATATATATGTATGCTTAATATTTTTTATATAAACTAGCTATAAAAAGCTTTTACTTATCTATTATCTAGCTAAATTAAACTTAAGAAACTGCTTATTAAGATTAATAGGTATTTTAAATAGTTAGTATAAGAAATTCTTAATAACTATTTATTTTATAGCTAATTATAGTATAAAGTATTCTAACTAGCTTATAACTTAAATTCTACTTAGTATAACGCTTAAGGCTTTATAAGTACTTTATATAAAGTAAAAGATTATTATAAAGTTTATCTAGAAAAAGTAAGACTATTAGCACAACTACACACCTAGTTAAAAGCATATAAAGTAAAAGAGAATCTAGAAATAACAAAAAATAATAATAAAGCAGCTTTAAAAATAAAAGTAGTATAAAAACTAGTAAGAAGAAGACTATAACCTAAAGACTTAAAAACAAGCCTTCTTTAAAAAAAAGGTAATATAATAGTACTATTTATTTAGCTTATTATAAGTTATATAATATTATAACTAGTTATACTAGTTATAATTTAGTATAAAGCTTAAAGTATAGCTAGCTTATACTTAAGCTATATACTATTCTATTTAAAGATAAACTCTTTTTATATTTTTTTTTCTTAATATAGCTAAAATAGAGCTAACTTATTTTATTAACTTATATTTATACTACAACGCGTGAAGATTAAGCTTGTTATTATAACTTATATATTTTTTATACTATACTTTTTATAATAATACTTTTTTAGTTATAGTTTCTTTTTTTATTATAGTTAATAATATTATCTCTTTTTTTAATCTTTTATCTTAAAAGTTATTTTAGTTTTTTTTAATAAGTAATATAAAAGTAGCTAGTTTTTTATATAAAAACTAAAATTATAAAAACTCTTAATATCTTTTTTATTCTTCTAATCTTCTAAAAATAACTTAAGTAAAATTGTTTTTAATACAAACTTACTATTTAGTAAAAAAGTTTAAAAAAATTGTTATTAAATACTATTCCTGTATTCTTATTACTAAAAGGATAATTATATTTACTTAGTAAACCTATTTTCTAAGTAATATTTTAAGTATATTAATTAAAACGTAAAGTATAATCTTATTATATTATAGCTTAAATAAAATTAGTTAAATTATAATAAGTTAAAACTTTAGTAGTAACTTAAATAGATTTAAAATAACTTATTAGCTTATTACTAGTAGAAAAAAAAACTTTAGGTTTATAAAAAGCAAATTTAGTATTAGCTAACTTAAATAAATTCTTAAAAGAAAAAAATATTCTAGTATAAACTTACTTTATTTAATAAAGTTTGTATAATAAAAAAAAGCAAAACTGTTAGACTTAATTTAGTATACTATTATTTATAGTATTTAGTATTACTTTACCCTTTTTTTTTAGTTTTAAGTAGAATGTTTTATATTTTTTATATTTATTAAATATAGCTTTAAAGTAAGTATTTACTAGTTTATTTAATAATACTAGTATATTAGTTTTAAACTTTTTTTTAAGTTTTTAACTAGTGTGATGACGGGCTCAGTCTTCACGCATTATTATATAAATACAGGTTAATAAAATAAGTTAGCTCTATTTTAGCTATACTAAGATAAAAAGAGAAGAGATATAAAGGGGGCTTACCTCTAAATAAAGTAGTGTATAGCTTAAGCATGAGCTAGCTATACTCTAAGCTCTATACTAAGTCATAACTAGTATAGCTAATTATAATATTATATAGCCTATAGTAAGTAGAGTAAGCAGCACTGTTATATTACCCTCTCTTTAAAAAAGACTCGTTTCTAAGTCTTTAGGTTATAGTCTTCTCCTTACTAGTCTCTATATTACTCTTATTTTTAAAGCTATCTTATTGTCCTTCTCTATTACGTCTAGGCCCTTTTCTGCTTTATATACTTTTAACTAGGCGTTTAGTCGTGCCGGCGGTCCTGCTTTCTCTAGATAGGCCTTATAGTAATCTCTTACCTTATATAGAGCGCCTATAAAACCTCGGGCGTTATACTAGGTAGGATTTAGGTTATAAGCTAGCTAGAATACTTTATACTATAGTCAGCTATAGAATAAATAGCTATTAAGGATTTCCTACACTAGCTACTTAAGATACCCGTTAATCTTAATAGGTAGTTCCTTAGGTTCAATTTAGCCAGGCAGTAGATAAGTAAAAGTCTTTTATAAATAATTTACATAAAAGATATTAAGCATACGCATATGTGATAGTAGCTTAAGGTAATAGGAGTATCTCTTTATACTTATAATAGAATAAGGTCTGTACATCTACTGGTTAAGCTTTTAGCTAGGTTAACTAATAGTAAAGTTTTTAGGTGTAACGTATACCTTATCTCCTATAAAAAAGTCTAGCTTATAGTGCTTCTTATTAGCCTGTTAAGCTTATTACTCTTATACTTAAGTAATTCCTTATTAAGCTATCTCTATAGCTAGCTTTATTATATTATAGTAAGCTTTAGTATAGCTCTATGCTTTCTTACGTGATATCTATTTACAGACTATAATAGATACCTTTATACGTTCCTCCTAGTCCTAGTAATAGATTAGCTAGTAGCTAAACTCAATTTAATAGAGTAATAAGCCTATAGTCTTATATAGTAGAATTACTTAAGCTTAGTCTATATAGGGCAGCAGGTTTAACTAGTTATTCTAATAGTAATTAACAAATAGGCATAAGCGCTGGTTAATATACTAGTTTAAAACCTTAGTATTCCCGTTAGTTTAGAGATAATATAGTATTAAGAGCTTTTACTTAATTCCTATTAGTTAGCATAGCTCATCCATAAATACTAAAGTGAACTAAGGACTATAATTAGAGACTATTAATCTAGGTAAACTAAATACTTACTAGATATAATAATAGTATATATTAGCTACCTAAGCAGCTATAATAGTCTTATAGTAAGATAGTAAAAAGTAATACTTACTTAGCTAGTCCATAATAATAAAGACATAATTATATTCTTTCTTATCTAAAGAAAAGAACTTAAAGTCTATAAAGACGTTTTACTATACTCGCTTAGGAATTAGTAGTAATTTAAGTAAGCCTAAAGTTTTATTATAAGATATATAGCTTTATCTATAAGCTTTATATATAACTATATAATTATCTATATCTTTACTTATATAGCTCTAGTAGTAGTGGTTATGAAGTAGCTTACTTATTTTTCTCTTATCTAAATAAATAGTCACCTAGGTAGTATAGATAGCTTAAATAAGGTAAGTCCTTAAGAAGTATATAGTAAGAACTACTAGCTTATTATAGTATATAAAAAGGCTTTAGCTGAGTTTTTATACTAAGTAGTTACTAGAAAAAGCGTGCTCTTAGAATAGCTGTAAACTCTTATAACTATAGTTCACCTTAATAATACAATCAATTAGTAAATAAGGGTTATTTAAAGGTAATAAGGCTATAAAAATATTAGTAGTAGTTATTTTAATTATATTAGTAATTAACATACCTCTTACTAATAGCGCAGCTAGGTTATTGCTTACGGCCTTAATAAAGCTAATATTAATTTATTCTACTAAAAGAAAGACACGTGTTTAGGCTACTTTATTTTTATTTTTTTAAGTCTTTAGTTTCTCTTACTTACGCGAGAGCGCGTCGGCTACTATGTTAACTATACTAAAATAATAAATAAGTATTAAATAATAATTTATTATACTTATTATCTAGTATATTTAGTGGGGAGTAAGCTCTCGCTTTATAGAGAAATACTCTAGCACGTAATAATTAATTAAAGTACTAAATAACTTAGTAGTCTATAAGCCTATAAGCTATGAGTGTTATTCTTAGAGGCTATAAATTATAGCTAATATCTTTTTATTATATATATTATAGTTTATCTAGGGCTTACTTATAGTCTTAGAGTAGAAAACTATAAATCACTAAAGACCATCCTCTTAAAGCTATAATAGTATTCTTATAATAACTTTATTACTTACATCTATCTCCATACGTGTCTGATAATAGGGTAAGTAGTAAACTAGAATATTATCTAATAGTATTAAATTCTTAGCTTACTAAAAGGCTGCTAGCTTATATTTACTAAAGATATACTATATACTCTTCTTAAGTAGCTTAGTAAGCAGTTAAATAATACGTTTATAATCTTTTAGAAAAACTTTATAAAAGTTACAGAATTTTAGAAAGGATTATAGGCTTTTAACTAATATAGGTACTGACTATTTCTATATAGTAGTAACCTTCTTAAAGTCCTTTTAGATCCCTTCTATGCTAATAATAAGGCCTAGAAACTTTATTCTAGTAATAGTAAACTTACTTTTCTTAATATCTACCTAGAGGCTGATATTTTAGAGATGTCTTAATACTTAAGTAATATACTCCTCATACTACAGCAGGTCTTCAAAATAGATTAGGATATTATTAAGATAAATAGTATAGAAGTTATTAAGTAGGCTATAAAACACCTTATTAATATAATACTAGAATATAGTAGAGTTATTATAGAAACTAAATAGTAGCACACAGTACTTATAGTTCCTATACTAAGTATAGAATATAATTAGATCCTTTATATTCTTATTTAGACGTATATAATAGAAAATCTATTATATATTAAGCTTAGTAAACACTCTTATACGCGCTAGCCGGGTAAGGGTCTTCTAAATTAACAGGATTAAATAAGCGTTTTTCTTTATAATGATATTAAGCTTATAGTAATTAACATAAAAGTGCTATTCTTTTCTAGGTTTTTTAGTAAATAGTACTAAGAAAATATATAAAGCATTACTATAAGTAATAACTCCTTATTAAAGGTAGTTATTTAAATAGATCTTAACTAGCTATAGCTACTTAAGAGATATGCTATATAATAAACTTAATATTAGTATATTTTTAGCTATTAGTTTAATATCATAGTTAACATCTTTATAATGCAGGGGTAGTATGTCTGAGTTCTTTTTTAAAAAGTAGACCTAAGTTATATTAGTATAGCTAAGGTAAAATAGTTTCTATTTAATAAGCTACTAAAGTTCCTTTTCTCTTATAAGGTCTTTATTTAATTAATAGGGCCCTTCTAGTAAAGCCTTTACTAAGGGATTCTTAGGGTCTTAAGAAAAGAGCTTTAGGTCTAGTAGGCTAAGCTTATCTCTATAGTTCTAAATAAGCTTATTTACTTTATAGATACTAGTATACTTTAGTATAGTTTTCTTTTATTATACGTGTATTATAAAGGTAACAGCTTTTATAGTATTAATTTTAAGGCCTACTTTAAAGAGGTCTTTATGTGAGATAGACTGAAAATAAAAAGTTTACTTATTTAGCTTTAGCTACTATTATAGGTAAAGCTACTCTTCTATTTTTCTAAAGTTCTTTTACTATACTATATACTAAAGCAAGTGCTAAGGTAGCTTATAAGTGTATTATAAAATCACTATATTTATTAGCTCATTACGTTAGTTAGTATTAGCTTAGTATAAGAGATTAATTTTAGTTAATAAGTTTTACATTAAAATAATAATATCGCGCTTATAATTAATTAGCTTATTATCTAGTTATTTAAGTGCTTACTTTTTATAGTTAATTAAAACACCTATATCTTTAAAAAGCTTACAGCTAATTATAAGGTTATAGCAGCTAGTGTTATAAAAAATAAAATAAATTAATAGATAGTAATTATTTAGTACTAGATTCACCTAGAAGTACTTATCTACTTATTTATTTAGTCTATTATTATAGCTAGCTAGGGGGATAGATTTTATCTAGTAAGTTTTTATCTTAAGTCCTTTCTTAATAGCGCGTATGTGCTTTAGGTGTACTAAAATAAAACTATTAGCTTTAGTATTAAGAAAGCTACTTAACTTAATAGCTAGTCTACTAATAGAGATATAATAGGATAAAGTAAAAGCAAATTTACTAAATAGTAATTAGCAAGAGTTAAATTAGCTAGTAGCTTTAGAAAGTAACTCTAGAAAGAAAACTTCCTCTAGAGTAAGTCTTCCCCTAATAGTTTCTCTATAGTAAACTAAAACTTCTTATTATTACTAGTGTTCTAGAGCGTATAAAGCTCTTTATTAGTATTTATAAACTTAATTACTTTAGCTATAGCTTAAGTAGGTAGTTAGTAGTCTTTTATAAAGTAGCTAGGTTTCCCGCAATTATAGTAACTAGCTAGTTTAGAGATAGGTATTAATAGAATAGCGATAGTTACTATATAAGTTAGGTACTTAGTTTTTAAATAAGATTACTAAGTTAGCGGTAACTAAGTTCTCCTAATTTTTCTATTAATTTACTTAGTAGCTTTTCTGGCGCTAAGAGCTAGCTCTTTAGTAAAATCTTAAACTAAATTTATATACTTATTATACTAGTTATAATACTATTATTAGTAGATGCCTATCTGCGTACGCAGAGCGTCTGGAAGCTTCTTATAAAATTCTTCTACCCATTAGTCTACAAACAGGCTGCGTTCTTAAGCTAGATAAAAGAAATTATTTTAGAATATAGTAAAATTAGTAGGATCTCTAAAGTAGAGCTTCTAGAAATTACGGTAAGTATTAAGTCTTTTATATAGATCACTATATGTCTTTTTTAAGTAATCTATTATATACTAGTAGCTAACTAGCTACTCACTCTCTCTTATTATACGTATTAGTATTAAGAGGTACTAGTTGGCAGGACCCTCCGTACATGTACGCATATAAGAGATAATATTCTTTTAGGTAGCTTATTTACTAGCTCTAGTAAACTAGTCTTAATTAGTGTGTACCTTGTTCTCTAGAACATCCCTCTATTAATTAAAGGTGACGTCTTTGCCGTTCTTAAGTATTAGCAGATCAGGAAATTGGGCTGAGTGGCTGTTGCTTTAATGGCTGCCTATAGTAGGCGTAGCTAGTGAAGTGGCTAGTACATAGAGTGATGCTTAAGAAGTTTAGTTACTGAGATCTCCTGTATTAGAACCATCGTCAGGTCCTATAGCTATATAGCCAGTCTGGTTCTGAGGGGTCTGTGGTAGAGCTGTGAAGCGTGTCTTCTTTACTGGTGTTGATAATAGCGCTAGGCTGGCCTTTGCAGAGAGGAAGGAGTATATATTGTGCGTAGGTTTCTTTGTCTGTATCTTTAGTGTCTTGATCTCGTTCTCTTGATCTGCTACGCGCTTGAGCGTGTTGTTTAGTAGCTAATGAAGCTCAGCAAGCTTATCTCTAGCCTTGTTAAGCTCAGTTTCGGACGTGTTGAGCGCTTTTCCTAGCGTATCGGCATGGTCGCGATGTGTGAGTACTTTGAGATGGCTACGCTCTAGCTCGCTAGCGATTATCGCTTAATCAAGGGTCATCAGGGTAGGAAGCGTAACCTCTATCTCCTGAGGCTCGTAGGTGTCGGTTCCCTAGGTAGTGCTCTTGGTAGTAGCCACGAAGGGTTTCTTGTCGTGTCGTGCCTGGATGCGGAGCTTCTTGATGGTGTAGTCTTCTCTAATTACGTTGTCAGGGTAGTACGTGGCGGCACACCTGAGCGACTTAGGGATAGGCGTGTAGTTGTTGCTAGTGGCTGTTGCCTTGGGATCGACCCTCATCTCTAGCGTCGAGAGCTTTCCCATGGTCCTAACCTATCCGTCCTTGTATGTGTATAGAGCTTCTGGCCCTTAGCAGGGTGAAGCGATTGGCTGATTCTCTGGCGTGGAGAAGGCGAGCTGGGGTCAGTTTCTCTAGCAGAGAGAAGATAATAAAGGGGGGGGGGGGATTCACTAGAGCTCTTATAGCTCTCTTCCAACCTAATAGGTACGTTGCCTACCGCTGTAGGTCTTCCGGTTACCTGCTGAGTCGCTCTTAAGGCCTGCTACTGCAGGGCTTATACAGGCTATCGCTCAGGGTTTTAATTGTCTACTGCTATAAGGCTTTCCGGTAGAGATCATATAGTTAATGAACTAACGACTCGGCGTAGTCGTGTAATTGATTCTCTAGATACGGTCGTTAATAAATTAAACGCTTAGGTTAATCGCGTGGGTTGACCTTGATATTATGTCGCCATCATCCAGCCGAGTTAGATTGATCTTAGTGTAATGTAATAACAGGCTTAGTCTTCACGCGTCGTTGCATGAATGCAGGTTAATGAGATAAGTTGGCTCTATTTCAGCTACACTAAGATGAGGAGAGAAGAGGTATAAAGGGGGCTCGCCTTTAAATAGGGCGGTGCATGGCCTGAGCGTGAGCTAGCCATGCTTTGAGCTCTACGCTAGGTCGTAGCTAGTATAGCTAGTTGTGATATCATGTGACCTACAGCGAGCAGAGCAAGCAGCACCGTCACAACTAGCTTCTATATATTATTTTTAAGTTTATAATTTTTTTACTTAATTAAGTATTTTTGACTAATATTTAAACTATTAGTAATCTAAAATTTATTAAATTTTATACTTAGTAATATCTTTTTTGAGTTTAATTCTTGTTTCTAGTTTAGTATTTTATAGTGTTAGTTCTAGTAACAAAATATAAAAATCCAAGTAAATTTATATGTTTTTAAGTAGATATAGTTTATAATTTATATATTTTATTTATTATTTAACTTTAAATAGTCTTAATTTAATGTAATCTAGTTTTTTTTAATAGTTGTTTAGTTTTCAAATTTTTTTATAGTAGGAAAACTTTGTTTTCTTTCTTAAAAATTAGTTTTTTAACTTTAAATTAATTTTTTTATTATTTAGTAAGGCTTTTTTTCTAGGTAATTATTTTTACTATTTTCTAGTAAAACTATTATAACTTTTCTACTTTTATTTTTACTATTTTTACTATTTTGTTTAATTTTTATAGTTTTTAATAAACTATTAACTCATAACTGTAGTTTATAAAAAATAGTAATTTTTAGTAGTTAATAACTTTATAAAGTTATATATAAACTTAACTATTAGTAGTAAGTTAATTTAGTTATTTTATTATTTATTAACATATATTCTTAAGTATTATTATAATATTTAGTTTGTTTGTTCTATTTATTTATTTATTTATAAGTAAAATACTATTAAAAAGTAATATTTAGTCTTTAGCTTTTTTAAAAACGTTTTCTAGAATATTAATATAAACAATTTATTTTAATTAGTAATAAATTCTTATAGGAGTTTATATTAAGTAATTAATATTCTAATAAATATAGTTACTAATTTATTTACTTTAACTTCTATGTGTGTTAGTTTAAAAAATGTGTATTTTATAAATTAGTTTATTATAACTAGTATTATGTTATACTATTAGTCTTAAAAAGTAGTTATTATTAATATTTTAGTAAAACAAGTTTTTATAACTAATTTTCATAATAAGTTAAGTAAAGAAATTAGTTGTATAAATTTATACTTTTTATATCTTAATATCTTATTTTTTTTATATTTAATTTTTTGTAAAACAAATAGTTCTAACTTTTTTCTATATTTCTAGAATTCAAAAATATTTATTAAGATATTTTATAGTTTTTTTAATTTTTTAATGTTTATATATTTTAGCTAAATATTAGTTTTTAATAAATTTAGTTTATAATACGTTTAGTATAAAAGTAGTTTTTATTTTGTACTACTATAGTTATTTTTTATTATATTTTTAAATTTATTTTTACTACGTGTTTTTAATAATAACTACTATATTAATATTTATTTAAAAGCTTTCTAAAAATTTGTTTTGTTTTTATTTAAGTATTATATTAAAAAATTTAGGTATATCTTTTATATAAATTACTTATTAACTAAGTACATTAACTATTATATTTTCTTTTTTTAATTTATAAAATATTTAGAAATTAAAAGTTAATAGTAATTTCTACTATTTTACTTACTATTAATTTAGTTTCTTTATTATTATAAGTGTTATTAGGATTTTGTAGTTTAAATATATAAGAATTTAATATTTAGCATTTTTTAAGTGTGCTTTCTATTTCTTAAATACTTAAATAATAATCAATAGTTTTTTATTATATATATTATAGTTTAACTTAGTAGTTATAAGTTTATAAAATTAAAAGTTTATTAAGTCTTTTTTATTATTATTTTATACTTATAATAGTGTAGCTTTTATAACTTTATTTAATATATTTATATATATTTTTATTTAAAGTTAAAAGTTAAATATGTTTAATATTAGTAGTTATTAGAATATTTCTTTTAATATTATAAAAGCAGTTTTTTTCCATTATTTTTACTGAAATAGTTAATTTTTTTAAGTAATTTTATTAAAAGTAACGTAATTTCTAAGTAGGCCTTAATAAATTATTAGTAGAATTTCGTGAATTCAAGAAAAGAATAAACTTTTTTTGTGTTTATTAGTATAAGTTAAAACAAAATGGCTTTAGTTTTATTTAAATTAACTACTATTTTTTTTAAAAATACTAAGTACTCTAAGAAATTAACTTTTATTTAGTAAAATACACATTTCTTTATTTAAATATATAGTTTATGTTTTTTAAGCTTTTGTAGTACTTTTTTAGTATACTTAATATATTTTTTAGTATTTTATTTATGTATATAAGCACGTTATTAAAATATGCTATTATAAATACATTTAGGTATTCTCTTAGTATATAGTTAATAATTATTTAAAATATCACTAGTGTGTTTGTAAGTTTAAATAGTATAACTAAGTATTAAAATAATTTATATTTTATTTTAAAAGTTATTACTTATTTATGTTCTTTAGCTATTTTTATTTAATAATATTTATTTTTAAAATTAAAAAAGCTAAGCTATTTTACTTTTTTAAGTTTATTTATAAGTTTTAATATTAGTTGTATTAAATAACAATTTTTTATAATTATATTATTAAGATGTTAATAGTTAATATATAGTTATACTTCTCTATTCTTTTTTAGTATAAAAAATATTAGTAACACAATTTTGCTTTTATTTATTTATATGTATTTTTTCTTTAAATTATTATTTAAATATTATTATAGTTCTTTTAATTAATTAATAAATAGTTAATAAAGTAGTTTTAATTTTAAATCTATTTTTTAAGTATAATTTTATAGTTTTAGTTCTAGTATTTTAGTAATTAGTTTGTAGCTTTTTTAAAAAACTTTTTTCTAAATTTCTTCTAGTATTTTTTTAGTACAATAAATTTAGTTTTTTAAAGTATTATCTTTTTTATTTATATTATTACCTATTATTATTTATAGTAGTTAATTATAATTTTTATAGGCTTTTTTAATTAATTATTAGGTTTTATTATATTAACTAGTTTTATTTTATAATAAGATTTTTACTATCTAGATTCATAATTTTAATGTAATAGTTATATTTCGTGTTTTAAAATTAATTAGACTTTTTTTAAATATTACTACACTATTATTTATATATTTTACTTATATAAGTTTATTTAAAACTTTAGTTAGCATTTGGTATTTTTATACTTATTTATTTAATATTAATGTTTTGTTAAGTTTATAGTTTATAAACACTAGTATGTAGTTACTAATAATATATGTGTTTATATATAGCTTGTTTTTAAGTTTTTATTAGTTTAGTTATATATATATATATAAGTACTATATTCTTTTTAACTTTTAATTAACCTTTTAGTAATTTAGTTATAGTTTACTAGTTTTCTAGTTTTTTTATTTAAGTTTAACTTTTAAGTAGTAGTTGCTTTTTTAGTATTTTTTTAAGTCTATAAATTTAGGGGGTTCTATACTGAATCGGGGATCCCTGCTGCCAAGCACCCACAAAATCGATTCCAGAAGTTCTCAGAGGTTAACCTCTCCTCATCCATTAACAATCTCATCGTCGCCCTCATTGCATACACAAATCAATCAACTAACGATTTGAATCAAACCTCCTATTCATTTGCCCATAATAGTCGACTCAACACGTGGCCGCCAGACGCGCTCCCAAACCATTGTCATTAACACTTAGCCAGACAGCAACCCTAGCTCTGCTGCACCCGCTACCTCTGCAGCACAGCAACTAGCCGAACTACAAATACAGAACCAGATTAAAGAGCTGGAACACCAGCAGCGGATGAGGCAAAAGGCGGAGGAAAAAACAGATAAGAAGATTCACGCCCTACGTCACACAAATAACTCTACACCTAGCAAAGGCAATAATAAACCGATAGATAAGCGCTTCTCCCTACAAGTACTAGAGATTATACAGCAGGTCCCTAGCGTCAGCCCCAAAGAGATCCACCTTATCCTCTAGCACAAATTCAAGGCGGAGAACCTTACTCACCTCCGCAACAACGTCGGCACGAGGCCCCGGGAGGACAGCCAGACGGCAGAGTTTGACCCAGCAACACGCCAACTAACAGTCAAACATGTCCGCGGATCAATCAAAGACTTTAGAGACAATACCCTAGTCTGGATTAAGTGCTTTACAAACTATACTCGCATTATAGGCCTCCTCTTCAATGCCGAACACCCATCAGTCCTTCCAGCCATGTTACACTTTATGGCTAGAGTTATCCGGCACTCCCACGCCTACGATTAGTTGTCCGTCCTACAATTCGCATTAGCATAGCATAAACAGGTGGCTGCAACATCAGTACTAGATCCAACTGCCTAGCAGAAGGTCCCTGATGAATAGACAGCCCACTACATTAACCCAAGTACGGTAAAGTCAATTAAGAAGGCGAAATCTGCTCAGAGCATAAGGACAGCGGCCCAGCCAAACGACAAATCTACTATCTACAAGAACTTCAATGCAGCCAAAGGCTGCTCCGCCGACTGGTGCCAAAGAAGCTATACGTGTAAGATCTACAACAGCGACAGTCACAGCGCGATTAAGTGTCGCAAGAAATAGGACCTCGCATAAAGAGAGCAGCTCGCACAAAGAGAGCAGCTCATACAGAGAGAGCGACTCCCAGAGATCCTTAATTGCCCTAGCTGGCTACGACTACCAGCTCGCCCAAATACACTGCCATAGTTCAGCACTTCCAACCTAACTCATACTCCACTACAACAGTCGCTATTATCTTTAAAACGCGAAGCATAGAGACGCGCCTTAGAAGACTACCCAGGCAACCTACCTATAGTCCTTAACAACATTTTAACATTTAGAGCCCAATTAGGATATACAGGAGAGTTAAAACACGTAATATCAGACAACCTAGCGTCTACCAACAAGGACCATACTGCTATTACACTACAACTACAAAAGGACCTGAAATTACAGCAAGTCTCCTAACATAATGGCAATTACCCCTTCTACGCCTCACTACTAGGCCTCGTTCCTAAGAGCGACGGCAGATGGCGACGCATCCACCATCTATCCTATCCTAATAGTAACTCTATTAATAACTGGATTCCTACTAAGTAGAGCAACCTACACTATACTAGCATTAAGAAAATCTTTAGCCACGTCCGACGTGCAGGCCGCAGAGCGCTGCTAGTTAAAAAGGACCTTAAAAATACTTTTCATGTGATACCCGTCGCGCTACACTAACGCTGGCTACTTGGTTTCTCATAGCAAGAACAATACTACCACGAGAACTACCTACCATTTGGCCTACGTACAGCCCCACTGCTATTTAACCTCTTTGCAGAGAGCTTTTACTGGATATTATAGTCACAGCTACACTGGACCCGCTTAGAGCACTATCTTAACAACTTCATTCTTATTCTTAACCCGTCTACGACACCAAACGAAGAAAGGTTGGCAGCAATTAACAGCGACTATAATTCCCTTACAAACGCCCTCAGCCTGCTAAGAAACGACACTAAAAACGCTACGGGCACTTAGGTTAAAGCACTCGGTATAGAAATCAACACAATTGCGATAACAGCTAGGCTACCACAGAAGAAACTCGACAAGGCCGTACAACTAGTAACAGAGGCTCTAAACGCTAGGAGATTAACACTGTTACAAGCCCAGAAGCTCGCCGGCTTCTTATCGTTCTGTAGCACTATAGTTACTCTTAGTAGAACGTACCTACGTCGCCTTTAGACATTTACTATAACATTTACTAAGCCAAGAAGCCTTCGCCCACTTACAGATGGTGCAATTAAGGACCTCTTATAGTAGAAGAACCTACTCCCTCGCTTTAATAGAGTCCGTTTAATTAATGACCAGAGCTACTAAATAATACACCTATTTACTAACGCATCAGGCACCGCAATGGGGGGCTTCTAGTATATTAGTAACCTAGCGTAAGGAGACTAGACCTGCTTTTCTAATACAATACTACAATCACAAGCGTTCTCATATATTTATGAATCTTATAAATAAAAGATTCACATCAACGTTAATGAAATACGCGCAATTGAACTGGCATTTAAATGCTGGGCCTCCTACTAGGCCCATACTACAGTAATTATCCACATAGATAATATAATAGCTAAAACAGGGATACTAAAGGGCTACACAAAGAGTGCTGGCATAAATAGCCTATGTTAAATGCTTGTGACTATAGCTTTATTAAATATTTAGCTACATGTTTAGCAGATAATAATAAAAGATAACAGCCTTACTAATGCCCTCTCACGCCTTAATTAGAGGTACGTGGCTAACTATACTTAAAACTAGTAGCTCCCCTTCTAATTAACCCGCCTACGGAGTTTATAACTCTGACGAAGTATATTATGCCTATGTATAACTATACTAAGCTGCTATAGGCAGGCCTGAAGCCTGATATAAAAAGAAACTATAGTTCTATTATTAAGTCTTATAAAGCCTTTTATTATCTCTTGTAATAAGAAACTTAGCTAGTGACTTGTGAAATGTTAGGACTTTAGATAATCTAAAGAGCCTTTAGAAGCAACGCGCTATTTATAGACTAAGTATAAGAAACTATACTCTAAAGTTACTTATTAGTACTATGCTTAGTACACGTTAACTTAAGCTTTCCTATAAACGTCTTTAAAGAAGACTATATTTAGAGATTTATACAAGGTGCTAAAAATCTCTTTCTTATAAAGTCTAAAAGTAAGAGACTTTTAATTATAAGAGATATATTACTTAATATTCTCTTAGAGCACGTTACGCGAGAAGAAGACCTAATTAATATATAAAACTTAAACGCTGTATTTATAGTGGCCTTCTTAAGCTTCCTATAAATAAGTAAATTTATTTATAAAATATTAAATCTAAAGAATGTAAGACGCTTTGCGGCTGAGTGCCTAACTAGAAAATACATAATACTCTTAACTATAGAAAATTACATAATACTCTACCTACTATATAGTAAAATAGATTATAATAATATAGGTATAAATATTATTATTACTACAGCTACTAATAACGCTTGTCTAATCTATTATATAGATATTCTCTTATAATAAAAGCTAAAAAAGGACGGCTAGCTGCTCTTCTACCTTTTAAATAAAGTCTTTACCTATAATAAGGTGCTTAAACTCCTTATAGACTGCCTTTATAGATATAGAAAAAGTTTTAAGGGCTTTAGAGATTATAGTTTCTATAAAAATATTACCTAGCACACTTATAATTAATACTTAAGCTAGGACTAGATTTAAACTCTTAACTATTAGGGCTCTAACGTCTTTAAATAGTACTATAAGATAAATCCCTAACGTCTCTTTAGTCTCTAGAGGCAATTTCTTATAAGCTATACAGCCTTTTTTATAAACTAAAATAAATATAATTAGTATAGGAGTAGCTAATGCTTTGCTTATTAATTACTTTTTAGTTAGTTTATTACCTATATAAGCAGTGCCCTTAAGGGTGCTAGTAACTAGCTAAGAGTTTAATTTACTAGTAAACTAATAATAAGCCTATGTCTCTAAAATTATACTGTTTTATTACCTCTCCAACTACTCCACTAGTGGCTGATAAGATTGTATAGATAGGAGATTTTATATTAAATTAGAAATCCCTACTACTAAGCACCTATAAAATTAATTCTAGAAGTTTTTAGAGGTTAATTTTTTCTTATCTATTAACAATCTCATTATCGTCTTTATTATATATATAAATTAATTAACTAATGATTTAAATTAACCCTCCTACCTTCCTATAACTGGCGTTATTTATTTGCTTTTATTATACTTAAATAGCTATATAGCTAATACTTTACTTATTAATTACTTTTTAACTAGCTTATTATCTATACGGACAGCGCCCTTAAAGGTGCTGATAACTAGCTAAGAGTTTAATTTACTAGTAAACTAATAATAAGCCTATGTCTCTAAAATTATACTATTTTATTACCTCTCCAACTACTCTACTAGTAGCTGATAAGATTGTATAGAAGGTATTTTTAAAGTTAACACATATTTTACTAAGTATTTTATATATGTTTTTAGCTTATTTTATATAATTCTTATATTTTTATTTTAAGAAACACTCTTAATATGTGAATTTTATATATATTTCTATAGCTAGCTATTTTTTAATAGTATTTAACTTAGTATTATTAACATTTTAGTTAATATTTATTCTACATTAACTATTTGTGTTTATTTAAGTTTAAGTTCTATATTTTATTTTCTAAATTTATATAAATTAGGTTTTATTAAAAGTTAAGGTTTTTTTTATATTAAGTATTAGAGCACTTTTCTTATTTTCAGTTTTTTAATATATATAGTATATATTACTTATTTAAAGTTTATTTTTATATAAGTTTTTTTATATATATTTAGTATTTTTATTTTATTATTTTATTTATAGCATTATTATTTTATACTTATAAAATTAGTAAACTAAATTTTTTTTTAACTTAAAATATTTAATAAAGTAGTAGTAGGTCACATAATTACTACTAGTATTTTTTTTTTTTTATAGATCTTGTTTATGTATATAGCTAGTTTTTATTTATTAAGTTCTTTATACTATTTATTTCTTACTATTTATAATACTTATTAGTATTTATATATTTTATTTTTTAAAATAACTTTCTAGTACTTAGTAATATAGTATTTTTTAAGTAGTATTTTATTTTATATAGTTAATAATATTCTTAGTATATTTACTATATAATTATTATAAATATAAGTTCTTTACTTTTTTTAGTTTCTTAATTCTTTTTTGTTTAAACTTTTAGGTTTTTTTTTAAAAAAGTCCTTTTTTTTTGTTTTATAATTTTGTAAAATCTTTATGTTTTTTTATTAGTTTTTATTTTATATTACTAAATTATTACTTTGTATATAATAAAAATTATATTATTAAGTTATTTTATTAAATAGTTTTTTACTTACTAATATAAGATTTTATACTTTTATTTAACGTATATGTAGCTTCTATATATCTAGTACTATTTTATTTAAATTCTTTATATAATTATTTTTTTGTTACTAAGTTTTTTACTTATTCTACTTAAATTATAATAATTTTAATTTTTTTTTAGTTAATTTAGTCCAAATATAAGCTTTCTTAATATTTAAATATTATTTTTTATAGTTTTTAATAAAATGCCTTTATTTTCTATAGTTTAAACATATTTTATAAGTATAATATTTTATATATTTTTTAGTTTACTTTTTTTATTTTATATTAACAAATACTTTTTTAATTTCTATTTTGTTGTATACTTAGTAATTTTTTTATTTTTTATTATTTTTAGTACTTAAATTACTATTTAAGTATATTATTTCTTTTTCTATTTATACTAGTACTAATAGTTATTAATAACTACTACTTTTTTAATAATTTTTAAAAAAGTTATAGTTACTAGTTTTTTATTATTTTGTTTTTACCTTTATTTTCAAGTCCTTTATAGTATATTATAATTAATAGTTAATTATTTCATACAAGTTATAACTAGAGATATTTTAATTTTATAATATACATAGTACTTAATTTTCTTTATTTAAAGTACTAAAGTTTTTGTATAGTATTTACCTTTTTATTAATTTTTTTAAACACTACTATTATTTCTTATTTAAAGGCTTTATAGTTTTTAAAACTTTTTATTTATTAGTACTATAGTTATTAAGTTTTATTAGCCTAAAATTAAGTTTTTTATTAGCTAGGTATTTTTTATAAGTAGTTTAAACTACTTTATAATTCTTTTTATTATACTTATACTAGCTACTAAAATCTAATTTTAATTAATAATAAATTATAATAGGCTAGAGTCTAGAATAATTAACTAAGATAATTATTTTAGCTTTAACTCTATACGTAACTACGTAATCTTAGTAATTTAATAAAAATTAACTATTAAATCTCTATAGTATATATAGTTAATTTTTTATTAAATTTATTTTATTTACACCTAATTACTATTATTAGCCTGGATTTTTATATTTAGATTTAATTAACGTTATTTCTTACAAGAGGCTGAGAGGCCTTTAGTAGTATAATTAACTTTATAAAAAAATAAAAAACTCTCTAGTATTTAGAAGAGCTATCTAGTAGTATAGTAAGTATTAATAAATACTAATAATTATTTAGTATTTATACTAATAGCCTAAGTGATAAACCTGTTTGATATAGAATATAATAATAAATAAATTAGCCGTAAACTATACTGGTTACTTACTTTATAAGGGTTAGAAATTCTAGCTATTAAAGTAATAATAAGCTAAGTAGAGATTAAACTTAATAATAACCTTACTTAGTATAATAAAAGAAAGTTTTATTTTTAGTAAATAGAGCTAGTAATAGCACCTCACTTAGAGAAATTATAAACATATTATAAGTAATATTTAAAAGGTTAACTATACTAGAAGGTCACAATTCTCTATTAAGGCGATCTTTATAAATTCTGGTAATAATACTAGTAACTTCCTTTATATTAACGCTATAATTAGTAATTAAACTAGTAATTAAATTATTTAATTTTTTTAAACTCTTTATATTTAATAGTATATGGTCTTTTTATTCTACGTTTAAGTATTAAACTAAAGCCAAGTTATAATTTAATAGATACTATATAGATAGTAAGAAAGGATAGATAAACTATTTCTTTTAGTATTTAAAAAGATAAGTAGTATAAACTATTTTTTTATAGCTCTCTAATTAAAGAAATAATACTACTCTTAAAGTAATATAGGCGTTTATAGACTCCTAGTTTAAAAACTAGTATTAAAGATAAAAGTCTTTAGATAAGCTATAAAACATAAAATAGAAAAAGAAGTTAATAAAAGAATATTATATAGAGTTTAATAAAAAGCTACTACTAGTAGAAAGTGATTAGCTAGATAAAGATATAAAAAAAAAGTATATTTATTTAGAGATTAGATAGAAAGCTTTAGAAGTATATTATAGCTTTTTTAATAACACTAAGCTTTAAAAAATATACTTAAGAAGTAATTTATATTAGTAATAACCTTATATAAATAATATTAAGTAACTGTAGGACTGCTATAGCTATCTATATAATACTATTTATACTAATATTTAAATTAATAAATTAGAAAGTAATATCTACGCATGTAGCGGCAGTAAAGCTATAAGATAATTAATTTAAAATATTTTAAATAAGCTAAAAGGAATTTAACCAGCGCTATAAGTAAAACTTCTATTATTAATATAATTTTTCTAATTATATAAAGAATAAATATAAATATATAAGAGTAAATTAGTTACGCTTAGCTACTATAGTATTAATAAAAACTAAATAAATAGACACTAATAAAAGAAATAAAAAAGATAGAGATAAAACAGAAAAAAAAGAAGTATTAGAAAAAGATTAGCTTTTATTTATAATCACAAGTAGAAGCCCCCAGCCGAAATAGATAAAATAGTATTATAAAGAGAATAATAAAAGTTTTGAAATATATATATATATATAGACTTTATTACTATATACTTATTAATTAACCAGACGAATATCGTATATATAATGATTAATACTAGGTATTTATATTATAAGCTTATAAGCTTTATTTTTACTACTAAAGTTTATTTAGTATGTATTAATATAGCCTTATAGGGGATTATTAGAGTACATAGAAAATCTAGAAGAGTTATTTAAGTTACATAAATTGACCTTAATATTAAAGAATATACTAAATAAGCTTATATATATATTATTATTAATATACTTAAGTTTAATCTTATTTTAAGTAGGCTTTAAATAAACTAAAATAATATCACAATCACGCTAATAAAGAAATCGTTTTATATTCATACTTTAAGAATAAAAGTTTATAGTAAGGAAGAGAAGAAATTGTGTTAATAAAAACTAATAAAAATTAACACAGCTACTTTTTTAATATAGATAGATAAATTAAAAAGAATAAATAAGATATGTATTTTTATAGTATTACTAGTAGATATTTAAAAGGCCTTAGCGTTTAAACTAAAGCTAGATCTTAAAATACTACTTTCTAAAGCTTATTAAAAGTACTTAAAGTTATTTTTAGAAAAGGAAGTAGACAAGTTCCTATTACTATAAAATCCTAAAATAAACTATTATATTAAACTTAAATAGATTAATAGAAAAGACCTTAAGGTCTTATAGGGACTACTATATAATATATTAAGAGAAAAACTATTAGTATTATAAAAATAGTTAATACTGCTACTAGAGAAAGGCTTTATTTATATAAGTAACTTTCTAACTATAGTTCTAGTACTATTTATATATAAGTCTAGTAAAAGTCTTTACTTTTACGTTAACTATTACGTACTTAATAAGATTTTTAAAAAGAATAAATATTCTCTTCCTCTAATCTATAAGACGCTTAGCTAGATTAGTAAGATAAAATAATATATTAAACTCAACATTTTAACAGCCTTCTATAAAATTTATATTATAAAAGAAAATAAATAGCTAACGGCTTTTTATATAAGATTTAAACTCTTTAAATAGCTAGTTACACCTTTTAGACTAGTAAAAGCCTTTAGTATATTTTAATAATATATAAACTAGACCCTATAAGAGTATCTTAATAAGTTCTGTTTAATTTTTTTTAATAATATACTTATTTCCTCTTTAGGCTTACTAGAAGAGTATTACTAATAAATTAACTTAGTACTAAAGAAACTTAGCATTATAGGTTTATATCTAGATATTAAGAAATACAAACTCAAAACTAAGAGCATAAAATATCTAGAGTTTATTATTAAAATAGAGTAAGAAATTTAAATAGATTCTGCTAAGATAAAAGTAATTACTAAGTAATAGTCTTTAATAACTATAAAAGAAATTAGAAGCTTTCTTAAATTCGCTAATTTCTATTATTAGTTTATTAAATTTTTTTAGTAGAAATTACTGTTCTATTTATAAGACTTATAAGTAATATATTATTTATAATAACGGGCTCGGTCTTTACGCGTTGTAGTATAAATATAAGTTAATAAAATAAGTTAGCTCTATTTTAGCTACACTAAAATAGGAAGAGAAGAGATATAAAGAGGGCTTATCTTTAAATAGAGTGGTGTATAACTTAAGTATAAGCTAGCTATACTCTAAGCTCTATACTAGGTTATAGCTAGCATAACTAGTTATAATATTATATAGTCTATAATAAGTAAAGTAAATAGTACTGTTATATTACCTCTTTTTTAAGGGAGGCTTGTTTCTAAGTCTCTAGGTTATAGTCTCCTCTTTATTAATTTCTATACTACTCTTATTTTTAAAGCTGCCTTATTATTTTCCTCTGTTACTTCTAGATTCTTCTCTACTTTATATGCTTTTAATTAGGTGTTTAGTTATACTAGTAGTCCTACTTTCTCTAGATAGACCTTATAATAATTTCTTATGTTATATAGGGCGCCTATAAAGCCTCAGGCGTTATACCAGGCAGGATTTAAGTTATAAGCTAGTTAGAATACTTTATACTATAGTTAGCTATAGAATAGATAGCTATTAAGAATTTTCTATACTAGCTACTTAAGATACCCGTTGACCTTAATAGGCGGTTTCTTAAGTTTAATTTAGCCAGATAGTAAGTAAGTAAAAGCTTTCTATAAATAGTTTATATAAAAGATATTAAGCATATGCATATATAGTAGCAGCTTAAGGTAATAAAAATATCCCTTTATGCCTATAATAGAATAGGGTCTATATATCTACTGGTCTAGCTTTTAGCTAGGTTAATTAATAGTAAAGTTCTTAGATATAATATATACCTTATCTCCTATAGAGAAGTCTAGCTTATAGTGCTTCTTATTAGCCTATTAAATTTATTACTCTTATACTTAAGTAATCCCTTATTAAGCTATCTCTATAGCTAGTTTTATTATATTATAGTAAGCTTTAGTGTAGCTCTGCGCTTCCTCACGTAATATTTATTTATAAACTATAGTAAATACCTTTATATATTTCTCCTAGTCCCAGTGATAGATTAGCTAGTAGCTAAACTTAATTTAATAAGGTAATAAGTTTATAGTCTTATATAGTAGAATTACTTAAGCCTAGTCTATATAGGGCAGCAGGTCTAACTAGTTATTCTAATAATAATTAACAAATAAGCATAAGTGCTAGTTAATATACTAATTTAAAACTTTAGTATTTCCGTTAGTTTAAAGATAATATAGCGTTAAGAGCTTTTACTTAATTCCTATTAATTAGCATAGCTTATTTATAAATGCTAAGATAAACTAAGAACCGCGATTAGAGACTATTAATCTAAATAAACTAAATACTTACTAAATATAGTAATAGTATATATTAGCTACTTAAGTAGCTATAGTGGTTTTATAGTAAGATAATAAAAAGCAGTGCTTACTTAGCTAGTCTATAATAACAAAAACATAATCATATCCTTTTTTATTTAGGGGAAAGAACTTAAAGTCTATAAAAATATCTTACTATACTCGCTTAGGGATTAGCAGTAATTTAAGTAAGCCTAGAGTCTTATTATAAGATACGTAGCTCTATTTATAAGCTTTATATATAGCTATATAGTTATCTATATCTTTACTTATACGGCTTTAGTAATAGCGGTTATAAAGTAGCTTATCTATTTTTCTCTTACTTAAGTAAGTAGTCACCTAAGTAGTATAAATAGCTTAAATAAGATAAGTTCTTAAGAAGTATATAGTAGAGACTACTAGCTTATTATAGTATATAAGAAGGCTCTGATTAAGTTTCTATACTAGATAGTTACTAGAAAGAGTACGCTCTTAGAATGGCTATAGACTCTCATAACTATAATTCACCTTAATAATATAATTAATTAGTAAGTAAGAGTTATTTAGGGATAGTAAGACTATAAAAGTATTAGTAATAGTTACTTTAATTATATTAGTAGCTAGCATGCCTTTTATTAACAACATAGCTAGGTTATTACTTATAGTCTTAATAAAGCTAATGTTAATTTACTCTACTAAAAAGAAAACATATGTTCAGGCTACTTTATTCTTATCTTTCTAAGTCTTTAATTCCTCTTACTTATATAAGAGTGCGTTGGCTACTATATTAATTATATTAGAATAATAAATAAGTATTAGGTAATAGTTTACTACGCTTATTACTTAGTGTATCTAGTAGAAAGTAAGCTTTCGCTTTATAGAGAAGTACTCCAGCACACAATAGTTAGTTAAAGTACTAAATAACTTAGTAGTTTATAAGCTTATAAGCTATAAGTATTATTCTTAGAGACTATAGATTATAGCTAATATCTTTTTATTATATATATTATAGTTTATCTGGGGCTTGCTTATAATCTTAGAGTAGAAAACTATAAATTACTAAAGACTATTCTCTTAAAGCTATAATAATATTTCTATAATAACTTTATCACTTACGTCTATCTCCATACGCGTTTAATAATAAGGCGAGTAGTAAACTAAGATATTATCTAATAGTATTAAATCTTTAGCTTATTAGAAGACTGCTAGTTTATATTTATTAAAGGTATACTATATACTCTTCTTAAGTAGCTTAGTAAGCAATTAGATAATACGTCTATAGTCTTTTAAAAAGGCTTTATAGAAGTTGCAGAATTTTAGAAAGGATTATAGACTTTTAACTAATATAGATACTAGCTATTCCTATATAGCAGTGACTTTCTCAGGGTTCTTTTAAATCCCTTTTATGCTAATAATAAGGCCTAGGAATTTTATTCTAGTAATAATAAACTTACTCTTTTTAATATCTATTTAAAGGCTTATATGCTGGAGATATCTTAGTACTTAAGTAATATACTTCTTATACTACAGCAAGTCTTTAAAGTAGATTAGGATATTATTAAGATAAATAGTATAAAAGTTATTAAGTATATTATAAAACACCTTATTAATATAGTGCTGGAATGTAGTAGGGCTATTATAAAAACTAAATAATAGCACACAGTACTTATAGTTACTATACTAAATATAAAACATAATTAAGTTTTTTATATTCTTATTTAAACGTATATGATAGAAAGCCTGTTATATATTAAACTTAGTAAATACTCTTATCCGCGCTAGCCGGATAAGGGTCTTCTGAATTAGCAGAATTAAATAGATATTTTTCTTTATAATAGTATTAAGCTTATAGTAGTTAATATAGAAGCGCTACTCTTCTCTTAGCTTCTTAGTAAATAATACTAAAAAAGTATATAAAGCATTACTATAAGTAATAACACCTTGTTAAAGATAGTTATTTAAATAAGTCTTAATAAGCTATAGCTGTTTAAGAGATATGCTATATAATAAACTTAATATTAGTATATTCTTAGCTATTAGTTTAATATCATAATTAATACCTTTATAATGCGGAGGTAGTATGTTTGAGTTCTTTTTTAAAAAATAGACTTAAGTCATGCTAGTATAGCTAGAATAAAGTAGCTTTTATTTAATAAGCTACTAAAGTTCTTTTTCTCCCATAAGGTTCTTATTTAATTAATAGGGCTCTTTTAGTAAAGCTTTTACTAAAAGGTCTCTAGAGTTTTAAGAGAAGAGCTTTAGATCTAGTAGATTAAACTTATCTCTATAGTTTTAAATAAGCTTATCTACTTTATAAATGCTAGTATACTCTAGTATAGTTTTCTTTTATTATACGTGCATTATAAAGGTAATAGCTTTTATAGTATTAATCTTAAGGCCTGCCTTAAAGAGGTCTTTGTGTAAGATAGACTAAAAATAAAGAGTTTACTTACTTAGCTCTAGCTACTATTATAGGTAAAGCTACTCTTTTATTTTTCTAATATTTTTTTACTATACTATATACTAGGGTGAGCGCTAAGGTGGCTTATAGGTACGCTATAAAATTATTATATTTATTAGCTTATCACGTCAGTCAGCATTAGCTTAGTATAAGAGATTAATTTTAGTTAATAGGTTTTACATTAAAATAATAATATCACGCTTATAGTTAATTAGCTTATTATCTAGCTATTTAAGCGCTTACTTCTTACAGTTAATTAAAATACTTATATCTTTAAATAGTTTATAGCTAATTATAAAGTCATGGCAGCTAGTGTTATAGAAAATAAAGTAAATTAATAAATAATAGTTATCTAGTACTAGATTAACCTAAAAGTACTTATTTACTTATCTATTTAGTCTGTTATTATAGCTAGCTAGGGAGATAGATTTTATCTAGTAAGTTTTTATCTTAAGCCCTTTCTTAATAGCGTGTATGTGTTTTAGGTGTATTAGAATAAAACTACTAGCTCTAATATTAAGAAAGCTGCTTAACTTAATAGCCAGTTTACTAGTAAAGATATAACAGGATAAGATAAAAGCTAGTCTACTAAATAATAGTTAATAAAAGTTAAACTAATTAGTAGCTTTAGAAAGTAATCTTAGAAAAAAGACTTCCCTTAAGATAAGTCTTTCCCTAATAGTTCTTTTATAGTAAGCTAAAACTTTTTGTTATTGCTAGTATCCTAGGGCGTATAGAGCTCTTTATTAGTATCTATAGGCTTAATTACTTTAGCTATAACTTAAGCAAGTAGTTAGTAGTTTTTTATAAAGTAACTAAGTTTCCTATAATTATAGTAACTAGCTAGCTTAGAGATAGGTATTAGTAGAATAATAATAGCTACTATATAAGTTAGACACTTAACTTTTAGGTAAAACTACTAAATTAGCAGCAGCTAAGTTTTTCTAGTTTTTTTATTAATTTATTTAGTAGCTTTCCTGGCGTTAAGAGCTAGCTCTCTAGTAAAATCTTAAGCTAAATCTATATACTTATTATACTAGTTATAGTACTATTATTAATAAATGTCTATCTGTGTACGCAGAGCGTCTAGGAGCTTCTTATAAAATTCTTCTATTTATTAGTCTATAAATAAGCTATATTCTTAAGCTAGGTAAAAGAAATTACTTTAGAATATAATAAAGTTAGTAAGATCTCTAAGGTAGAGCTTTTAAAAGTTATAGTAAGTATTAAGTCTCTTATATAGGTTATCATACGTCTTTTTTAAGTAATTTATTATATACTAGTAGCTAACTAGCTACTTACTCTCTTTTATTATATATATAAGTATTAAGAGGTACTGGTTAACAGAACCCTTTATATACATACGTATATAAGAGATAATATTCTTCTAAGTAACTTACTTACTAGCTCTAGTAAACTAGTCTTAGTTAGTGTATACCTTATCCTCTAGAACATCTCTTTATTAATTAAAGGTAACGTTCTTACTATTCTTAAGTATTAGCGGATTAGGGAATTAGGCTAAGTAGCTATTATCTTAATAGCTATCTATAGTAAGCATAGCTAGTAAAGTAGCTAGTACATAGAGTAATACTTAAAGAGTTTAGTTACTAAGATTTTTTATATTAGAACTATTATCAGGTTCTATAGCTATATAGCTAGCCTAGTTTTAAGAGATCTATAGTAGAGCTATAAAGTATATCTTTTTTACTAATATTAATAATAACACTAAGCTAGCCTTTATAAAGAGGAAGAAGTATATATTATACGTAAGTTTTTTTATCTATACTTTTAGTATTTTAATTTTATTCTCTTAATCTGCTACGCGCTTAAGCGTGTTATTTAATAGCTAATAAAGCTTAGTAAGCTTATCTCTAGCTTTATTAAGCTTAATTTTAACTATATTAAGCGCTTTTTCTAGCGTATTAGTATGGTTATAATATATAAGTATTTTAAAATAGCTACGCTCTAGCTCACTAGTAATTATCACTTAATTAAAAGTTATTAGGGTAGAAAGCGTAATCTCTATTTCCTAAGGCTTATAAATATTAGTTTCTTAAGTAGTGCTCTTAATAGTAGCTATAAAAGGTTTTTTATTATATCATATCTAGATATAGAGCTTCTTAATAGTATAGTCTTCTCTAATTATATTATTAGAGTAGTATGTAGCGGCACACCTAAGTAACTTAAAGATAAACGTATAGTTATTACTAGTAGCTATTATCTTAGAATTAACTCTTATCTCTAGTATAGAGAGCTTTTTTATGGTCCTAACCTATTTATTTTTATATATATATAAAGCTTCTAGCCTCTAGTAGGGTGAAGTAATTAGCTAATTCTCTAGTATAAAAAAAATAAGCTAGTAGTGCTTATAGAAGTTAGTTTCTCTAGTATAAAGAAGATAAGCTAGTAGTACTTATAAGAGTCAGTTTCTCTAATAGAGAGAAGATAATAAGAGAGAAAGAGATTTACTAGAGCTCTTATAACTCTCTTTTAATCTAATAAGTATATTATTTATTACTATAGGTCTTTTAGTTACCTGTTAAGTTACTCTTAAGGCCTGCTATATAAAGCTTATATAGGCTATTACTTAAGGTTTTAATTACCTACCGCTGTAGGGCTTTCTAGTAGAGATTATATAATTAATAAACTAATAACTTAGTATAATTATATAATTAATCTTTTAGATATAGTTATTAATAAATTAAACGCTCTTATTAATCGCGCGGTTTGACTTTAATATTATGTCACTATTATCTAGCTAAATTAAAGAGATCTTAGTGTAATATAATAACAGGCTTAGTCTTTACGCGTTATAGTATAAATATAAGTTAATAAAATAAGTTAGCTCTATTTTAGCTATACTAAAATAGAGAGAGAAGAGGTATAAAGGGGGCTTAACTTTAAATATAATAGTACATAGCTTAAGCATAAGCTAGCTATACTTTAAGCTCTATACTAAATTATAGCTAGTATAGTTAGTTATAATATTATATAGCTTATAATAAGCAGAGCGAGCAGCACCATCATACTATTTTAATAAACTAATAAAAAGTAAATAGTATTTAATAAGCTAAAAGAGATTTTTATATTAGGACTAATACTAGCCTAATTTAATTCTAATTATAACACTATTTTAGAAGCTAACTCTTTAGGTTATATAACTTAAAAAGTTTTTTCACAATACGGCGACGATAGCGTGCTGTGTTTATATATATATTTAAAAAAAAAAAACATATCTACAAAATATAATTATAAGATATATAATAAAAAATTTCTTATAATTATTTATTGCCTAGAGGCATGAGATGCTGAATTATGGTCTATTAAAAAATTCTAGATTATTACTAATTATAAGAACTTTAAGTACTTTATAAGGTTTTAAAAATTAAGTAAAAGATATACGTGCTAGTAGTTATTTCTTAGCTAATATAATATAAAAATTTAATATAAATTAAAAAAAGAAAATATATAAGCTAACGCACTATTAAAACGTAAATAAGATTATTTAAGTAAAGAAAATAATAAAAGGCTAAAAAGCTATATAATTTAGCTACTAAAGCTAGTAGTTATATATTAAAAAGAAAAGCTTAAATTAAATAATAATAATAAGTAAGTAGTATAGGCTTTTTCTATTTAAATTAGTCTTTTAATAATTATAGAAAATAGCATAACTAAAGTCTAAAAGTCTTATACCTAGAAGTTTTATAATAAGCTTAAATAAAAATAGCATAATATAGTACTAGATAATAAAGTATATATAAAAATAGTATAGGCTTTTTATAATTAGGAGTAGAGATTTTTTTTAGAGCTTAAACTAAAAGTTTCGCTAACTAAATATATAATTAATAAAAATAAGATCTTTTATTATTAGAATAGGAAGTAAGTGCCTGACTTAGAGCTATTAAAAATATTAATTATTTACTAAATTTATTTATTATAAGTAATAGAACACCTAGGACAGTAGAGTACTTATTTAATATTAATAAGAGATTATTTTTAGCCAGAAATGTTAAACTATATATAGTATTATATTTAAAACTATAATATTTATAGTTATATAAAGTTATAAAGAAATTATTAGCAAAAGCTGTTACGCCTATTACCTATTTCCAATTATATTTAAAGAGAGATTTTAATAGATTTTATAACTAAATTACTAGAAAGTAATAGCTATATAGTCTTACTAGTAATTACTAATAAATTAAATAAGAATATAACTCTTTATTTTCTTTTAAATATAGATATTAAAACAGTAACATAGGCTTTTATCTATAAAATTATTACTTATTATTAGATTTCTAATACTATAGTATTTAATTATAGTAGCTAATTTATCAGCAAGTTCTAAACTAAGCTTTATAAAATTCTAAGAATTAAAAAGCAATTATCGACAGCGTTTTATCCATAAACAAATAGTTTAATAAAAAAAAATAGTATAGTTAAGGCTTATCTTTAAGTGTTTATTATATAAAATTAAGTAAACTAAGTAAAGCTCTACCTAATAGCTAAGATTATAATAAAAAGAAGAGATACTATTTTAATAAAAATAAGTTTATTTTTTCTCTAGTATAGATATAATATAGAACTACTATAAGTAAATATTAGAACTAGATATAATATAATAGCTTAAAACCTAAAAGCTAGCGCTAAAGAAATTATAGGAAAACTAAAAAAATATATTAATTTAATATAAGCAACTATAACTAAAGCATAGTAAAAATAAGAAAAATAAATAAATTAATATTAAAATAAAACCTCGTAACTACGTGTTAGAGATAAGGTATAATTAAAGTTTAGTAACTAACTCTCTACTAAATAAGAAAATAAGAAGCTAGACTGGAAGAATGCTAAATATACTATAGAAAATATAATTAGCTTATACGTTATAAAGCTAAATACGTCTCTAAAGCTAAACCTAATATTTTATATAGATAGACTATAGCTAGTAAGTAATAATCTATTACTAAGCTAGCTTATAAATAACTTTTAGCTATTACTAATTTAGATAGATAATTATAAAGAGTATATAGTATAGGATATTATTACTAAGGTATAAATAAAATAAGGGTGAGGCCACTAGCTATAATATAAAATAAAATAAAAAAGCTATATATTAATAACTATAAAGTTAGTAAGCTAGCTAGAAGATATAATAATATTAAACTATTAGAAAGAGTATATAGTATTTTTATAAAAAAATAGATATAAAATTCTGCTGATAAATTACTAATAAGAGCTTTAAGAAAAGCTATAGAAAATAGAACCTAAAATAGATTTATAGAAGTCTCTAGGTAAATAGTTCACCAGAGAGCCTCTATCTAGTCTATAAAAAAAAAGAGTAATATAATAGGCTAGAGCTTAGAATAGTTAATTAAAACAGTTATCTTAATTTTAACTCTATATATAACTATATAACTTTAGTGACTTAATAGAGATTAGCTATTAAGTCTTTATAGCATATATAATTAACTCTTTATTAAATCTACTTTATTTATATTTAATTACTATTATTAGCCTGGATCCTTATATAAATAATACTTAATTAAATTAATAGTATAAGTTTATTACTATTATAAATATTTTACGTTTTTTTTAGTTACTGTTAAATTTTATAAGAACGTATATTTTTACTATACTTTTCTTTATAAGTTTACTTATCTTAACTTGTTATTATATAATAACTAAAGTCTATTAAAAATTTTAATAACTTGTTTTTGTTTTATATAATTTACTAGGTACTTTTGCCTCTAAATATATTTTTAATAGTAGATAATAGCTTAGCTATTAGTTTATTTTTATTACTACTTAATTTACTACTTAAATAATGTTCTTGTTTTTTTATATTAAGTTATTATAAATTATAATTAAATAGTTTTTTTATTAAAATTTTTTAACTACTTTTTTTTTCTTTTTTAAAATAGTAGTTATAATATTATAAGTTACTAACTTACTAACATGATTTATACTAGTAACTAGTTATTTTAATTAAGTATATAATATTACTTAATTTTTTTACGTTTAAATTAAATATTTTGTTAAACTTAGTAGCAGTTAATTAAACTTAGTAAAAGTAAAAAAAGTAATATAGTAAATTAAAGTCTAATAAAATAGTATTAAACTATTTTACTTAAAGTGTAAATTTTAACTTTAAAGAAACTACAAAAAATTAAAAGTAACTATAAGCTATTTAATACTTTATACTTATAGTAGATTTTTTATGTGTATATTATATACCAATTAAAAGTATATTAAATATTTTTAAAAAAAAATAAAAACAGATAAATTTAGTTTTAAACTTATATTTTTTAGTAGTACTTATTTTGTTTATATTTTATTATAATAAGTTACTTAATTTTACTTACTTATTTAAATATTATTTTTTATAAAACTTAAACTTACTATAAAATATTTTTATTTGTAAGTTCTGTTTTCTTTAGTTTACTTTTACTTTTTAATATTACTTATATATATTTTTATACTATGCTTTTTATAATAATACTTTTTTAATTATAGTTACTTTTTTTATTATAGTTTATAACACATAGTGTTATACTAGTTATTACTTTAAGTAAGTATATAATAGTTTAAAAAATATTAATTAATATATAAAAATAGTATTTAAGTAAAGTTTTCTTTTTTACTTAAAACTTATAGTAAATATACTTAAATTTATTTTTAAAATAACTATTTAATAGTATATATTTAGTTTTATTTGTATATTAATTTTTTTTACTATCATAACTCTAAATAGTTTTTTATATTATTTTATAAAGTATTAAATAACTGTTTATATTTAAACCTTTTTACTTTTAGTAAAAGTTTATAATAACTATTATATATTCTTATATTAAATACTAACTTAAATAAGTATTTTTATAAAAAAATATTACTACTAGTTATATAGCTTCTAGTTTTTAGTAAAAAGTTAGTAACTTTTTTTATAATAAAAAAGTAGCTTATTTTTTAAAATAGTGTTATTATTTTTATACTACTTTTTTTTATTAAAAAATTTAGCTATATTTAGCTTATACATATAACTTAATAAAAAAAAATTTTAGTTTTCTTTACTTTAAATTGTATAATAGTAATGTATTTTTTAGTTTCTTTTTTTTATAATAGTAAAAATGTATATAATATTAGTTTATAATTTTATATTATTTATAGTATTAATTTTAATATAGTTATATTTGAACTTAATTTTATATATAACTTTATATATTTAGTTAACTAGTACTATCCTATATATTCTAATTTACTTAAAATAAATAAATATTCTAAAAAATAATAAAACTTGCTTAAATTTGTAGTAAAATATTAATAATATTTTTAAAATTATTTTATAAGCAAAATATAAAAGAGTTTATAATATAAAATAAATATAAAAATAGTACTAAGTAATTATGACCTTTGTATATTATAGTATACTATATTATTTAAAAAATTTAAATAAGCTAATAAGTTAATAAAAAGTACTAAATAAAAAAAATTTAGTATTATAATTAACTAGTAACTTAAGTATTTATAAATATATAAATACTTAAGTAATAAAGTAGTTAAAAAAAACTAGTAATATTTAAGTTAAAAGTATTACATATATATAACGTATTCGATAAGTGAGTGGGTTGGATAAGCGAGTGGGTTACCTCACCAGAAAACGCGACCCACCAACTTTCAAGCGCGATGCAACAACGAAGCAACCCTCAATCAATTTATACCGAAGGCAGGCTATCCTTAGCCATCTTAGCAATTAAGAAAAGCCAATTACAAAGTGAGCGACAAGCTGCAGTGGTATATAATGTCCCTCTAGCGACGCTTCAACAACGACGTGCTGGAACCACCTCACGACGTGATTACAAGCCCAATTCAAAGAAGCTTACTAAGCTAGAGGAATCAGTTATTATTCAACATGTACTCGACCTAGATTCACGAGGGTTTCCCCCCAGGCTTGGTGCTGTAAGAGATATGGCTGATTAACTGCTTGCTACGCGCTCTGCTAGCCAGGTTGGTATTAAGTAGCCAGAGAACTTTGTACGGCGAACTCCAGAAGTCAAAACGGTATACAATCGAAGATACGACTACCAGAGAGCTTTATGCGAGGATCTTGAGATTATTAAGCCTTGGTTCGACTGTGTACAGCGCATGATTGAGAAGCACAGCATCGCTGAAGAAGACATCTATAACTTTAACAAGACTGGCTTCCAGATGGGCGTTATTTCAGGCGGCAAGGTTATTACAGGCTCTGACAGATGTAATCGGCGTAAAGCAGTGCAGCCAGGCAATCGCGAGTGGGTTACGGTGATCCAGGGTATCAACGCTTAAGGATGGGCAATCCCACCATTCATCATCTTTACAGGCACGTACCACCTTTCTGCATGGTACGAGGGCAACGATATACCACCAGATTAGGTTATTTCATTAAGCGACAATGGCTGGACAAATAACGAGCTTGGTATTAAGTGGCTATAGTACTTTGATAAGCATATAAAGGGTCGTACAGTAGGCGCATGTCGTCTGCTAATAATCGATAGCCATAAGAGCTATGATTCGCTTGAATTTCAGTAACTTTATAAAGAGAAGAATATTATTATGCTTTGCATGCCATCTCATTCGTCGCATCTACTTCAGCCACTTGATGTGGGCTGTTTTTCACCTCTGAAAGATATGTATAAGCGCTAAGTTGAGGATCTCATTCGTAACCACATCTACCACGTCACGAAGCTTGAGTTCCTACCAGCGTTTAAAGTAGCCTATTAAGCCACGTTTACAGAAAGCAACATCCGTGTAGGCTTTTAAGGTGCTGGCTTAGTTCCATTCAACCCAGATGCTGTACTCTTAAAGCTTGATGTTCAGCTTCGGACGCCATCCCCTCCTGTAGTAGAGGACACCATTTAGGAGTTAAAAACACCTAAAACTGCTACTGAATTAGGGTCTTAAAATGCTTTAATTCCTAGCCAGATTTAGCAGCATCAAAATAGCTCGCCTACACACATTTTTGAGTCAATTCATTGGCTTATAAAGGGTGCTGAGCTGATGATGCATGAAGCCGTCTTACTACGCTTAAAGGTTACTAAGCTTTAAAAGACAAATAAGGCTGTAACACAACGCAAGAAGCGCTAAAAGAAGCGAATTTAGAAGCAAAAAACGTTAATAAAAGCAGAAGGCTCAAAGATAATTACTTAAGCAGGCGTTAATGCGTAAACTGAGGTTAAAACATACTAAAATAAAAAAAGTACTAAAGTTAACATACTAAAGTAAAGACACTATAGACATTATAAAGAGACTAGACATACTATAAGAACTTGTAAAAAAGGCTAAAGAATAGGATAGCTATTTACTAGTTAAATATTATAGCAATAGCTATTCATGTTAAGTTGTTGTTTATTTATAAAGTAGTTAAAACTTAGTAGAATAACTTACTTACTTATCTAATCTCCTTACTTATTAAATACGTTACATCTTTTACTTAATAAAATGTATTTATATTTTATATTCTAGTAGTAGTATATTTAAAGTACTTTTTTTAAGCTAATTATATTATTTTATACTAGATTTATAAAAAAAGTAATTTATACTTTTATTAATTTTAAATATTTACTTATATTTAAACTACCACTTTTATACTAATATTAGCTGCTATTTTTTAAATTTTTGTTATAATAATTTATACAGTAGCTACAATAATTATAAAGTAATATAAAAATAATTATTTAGAGTCTTTTTTATAATAAATAAATTACTATATAGTACCTAGTATTTATATTAAGTATATAACTTATTTTTAGCTTTTTTTTCTACTTTAAGCTGTATATAAAGCTAATTAAGTAAATACTTTATTTTCTATTATTATTAGTTAATTTACTATATTATAGGTTTTTTACTAATTTACTATATTTATACTATATATCTAATTTTCTTAATAACTTTAAGGTTTAGTAAGTATTATTAAAACTTACTTTAATAGTCTACTTTTTAATTTCTTTTATTTAACACGTTAATTAGCAAATATAAATAGATTTATATACTAATTTTTTATATTTATTAAAGTACTTTTACTATTTTTACTATACAATATATTTAGTACTTTAAAGGTTTTAAATTTTTATATTTATATTTACTTTCTTTTTACTTTACAGAGCTTAAGTAAGTAAGTAGTTAATATAACTATATTACTTATTTAAGTAAACATATATTTACAAAACACTATATTAATTAGTAAAAGTAGTAAATACTAGTAAAAATATTAGTATTAGTATTAAAACTAATATAAAAGTACTCTAAGTTAAAATATAAAGCTATTAACTATAAAAAACTATAACTATATAGTGTGTATACTTTAGTAACTAATTATTTAGTTTACTAATTTCTTTAAATTAAGTATATTTTACTACATGTATTTATACTACATATTTATAGTATTTAACTATTTTATAAAATTTAACATAACTTAATAAAAAGCTAATAACTAATTAATTACTTTTTTATTTTAATGCACTTTAATTTTTTGTATAAATACTATATATTCTTTATCTTAAAATATTAGATAATTTTACATTAAATACTAAGAAAATAGTTAGTATAAAAATACTAAGTTTTATAATAACAGGCTTAGTCTTCATGCGTTATAGTATAAATATAGATTAATAAAATAAATTAGCTCTATTTTAGCTATACTAAGATAAGAAAAAAAAGAGATATAAAGAGGGCTTACTTTTAAATAGAGTAGTATATAATCTAAGTATAAACTAATTATATTTTAAGCTCTATACTAATCATAACTAGTATAGCTAGTTATAATATTATATAATTTATAATAAGTTAATTAAATAGTATTATTATATTACCCCCTTTTAAAGAAGGCTTGTTTTTGAGTCTCTAGATTATAATCTTCTTCTTACTAGTCTTTATATTACTTTTATTTTTAAAGCTGTTTTATTGTTTTTTTCTATTATTTTTAAGTTCTCTTCTACTTTATTTGCTTTTAACTAGGTGTCTAGTTATACTAGTAGTTCTACTTTCTTTAAATAGGTTTTATAATAATCTCTTATTTTATATAGGGCACGTATAAAGCTTTAGGCGTTATACTAAATAGAATCTAAGTTATAAGCTAACCAGAATACTTTATACTATAGTTAGTTATAGAATAAATAGCTATTAAGGATTTCCTATACTAGCCACTTAAAATACCTATTAATCTTAATAGGTAGTTTCTTAAGTTTAATTTAACTAAATAATAAATAAATAAAAGCTTTTTATAAATAGTCTATATAGAAAATATTAAGCATACGTATATATAGTAGTAGCTTAAGGTAATAGAAGTATCTCTTTATACCTATAATAGAATAAAGTCTATATATTTATTAGTTAAGCTTTTAGCTAAATTAGCTAGTAGTAAAGTCTTTAGATATAATATATATTTTATCTTCTATAAAAAAGTCTAGCTTATAGTGCTTTTTATTAGTCTATTAAGTTTATTACTTTTATACTTAAGTAATTTCTTATTAAGCTATTTCTATAGCTAGCTTTATTATATTATAGTAAGCTTTAACATAACTCTATACTTCCTTACGTAATATTTATTTACAAACTATAGTAAATACCTTCATATATTTCTTCTAATTCTAGTAATAGATTAACTAGTAACTAAACTTAATTTAATAGAATAATAAGTTTATAGTCTTATATAGTAGAATTACTTAAGTCTAGTTTATATAAGACAGTAGATCTAACTAGTTATTCTAATAATAATTAATAAATAAATATAAGTACTAGTTAATGTACTAGTTTAAGACCTTAATATTCTTATTAATTTAGAGGTAATATAGTATTAAGAGTTTTTACTTAATTTCTATTAGTTAGTATAGCTTATCTATAAATGCTAAAATAAACTAAGAATTATAGTTAAAGACTATTAATCTAAATAGGCTAAATACTTACTAGATATAGTAATAATACATATTAGCTACTTAAGTAGCTATAGTTATTTTATAATAAAATAATAAAAAGTAGTACTTACTTAGCTAATTTATAATAATAAAGACATAATTATATTCTTTCTTATTTAGAGAAAAGAATTTAAAGTTTATAGAAACATCTTATTATACTTACTTAGAAATTAGTAGTGATTTAAGTAAGTCTAAAGTCTTATTATAAAATATATAGCTTTATTTATAAGCTTTATATATAGCTATATAATTATCTATATCTTTATTTATATAGTTTTAGTAGTAGTAGTTACGAAGTAACTTATTTATTTTTCTTTTACTTAAGTAAATAGTCGCCTGAGTAGTATAAATAGCTTAAATAAATAAGTTTTTAAAAAGTATATAGTAAAAACTACTAGCTTATTATAGTATATAAAAAGACTTTAATTAAGTTTTTATATTAAATAGTTATTAGAGAGAGTGTGCTCTTAGAATAATTATAAACTCTCATAACTATAATTCACCTTAATAATACAATTAATTAGTAAGTAAAGGTTATTTAAAAGTAGTAAAATTATAAAAGTATTAGTAGTAGCTATTTTAATTATATTAATAGCTAGTATATTTTTTATTAATAGTATAGCTAGGTTATTACTTGTAGTCTTAATAAAGCTAATATTAATTTACTCTACTAAAAAAAAAGCGCATGTTTAGGCTGTTTTATTTTTATTTTTTTAAATCTTTAGTTTCTTTTACTTATATAAGAGCACATTAGCTACTATATTAGCTATATTAAAATAATAAATAAATATTAGGTAATAATCTACTACGCTTATTACTTAGTATATTTAGTAAAAAGTAAGCTTTTCCTTTATAGAGAAATACTTTAGTATATAGTAGTTAATTAGAGTACTAAATAACTTTATAGTTTATAAGCCTATAAGCTGCGAGCGCTATTCTTAGAGGCTATAGATTATAGCTAATATTTTTTTATTATATATATTATAGTTTATTTAGAGCTTGTTTATAGTCTTAGAGTAAAAAACCTATAAGTTACTAAAAGCTATTCTCTTAAAGCTATAATAGTATTTCTATAATAATTTTATTACTTACGTTTATCTCCATATGCGTCTAGTAATAGAGTAAGTAGTAAACTAAGATATTATCTAATAATATTAAATCTTTAACTTACTAAAAGACTGCTAGCTTGTATTTACTAAAAGTATATTATATACCTTTCTTAAGTAGCTTAGTAAGCGGTTAAATAATACGTCTATAGTTTTTTAAAAAAGCTTTATAGAAATTATAGAATTTTAGGAAAGATTATAGACTCTTAACTAATATAAGTACTAGCTATTTCTATACTATAGTAATCTTCTCAAAATTCTTTTAAATCCCTTCTGTGCTAATAATAAGGCCTAGGAACTTTATTCTAATAATAGTAAATTTAATGTTTTTAATGTCTATTTAGAGGCTAGTGTTTTGAAAATATTTTAGTATTTAAGTAATATACTCCTCATACTATAACAGGTCTTTAGAATAGATTAGAATATTATTAAAATAGATAATATAAAAGTTATTAAGTAGACTATAAAGCACCTTATTAATATAGTATTAGAATATAGAAGGGCTATTATAGAGACTAAATAATAGCACATAATACTTATAGTTCCTATACTAAGTATAGAATATAGTTAAGTCCTTTATATTCTTATTTAGACGTATATAATAGAAGGCCTGTTATATATTAAGCTTAGTAAATACTCTTATATATACTAGCTAAGTAAGAGTCTTCTAAATTAACAGAATTAAATAAGTATTTTTCTTTATAATAGTATTAAGTTTACAGTAGTTAATATAAAAGCATTATTCTTTTTTAGGCTTCTTAGTAAATAGTACTAGAAAAATATATAAAACATTATTATAAATAAAAATAACTTATTATAAGTAGTTATTTAGATACGTCTTAAAAAGCTATAGTTATTTAAAAAATATATTATATAATAAACTTAATATTAGCATATTTTTAGTTATTAGTTTAATATTATAATTAACATCTTTATAATGTAAGGGTAGTATATTTGAGTTTTTCTTTAAAAAATAAACCTAAGTTATACTAATATAGCTAAAGTAAAATAGTTTTTATTTAATAAGCTATTAAAGTTTCTTTTTTTTATAAAGTTATTATTTAATTAATAGAGCTCTTTTAGTGAAGCCTTTACTAAAAGATTTTTAATATTTTAAGAGAAGGACTTTAGGTCTAGTAGACTAAGCTTATCTCTATAGTCCTAAATAAACTTATCTATTTTATAAATGCTGGTATGCTCTAGTATAGTTACTTTTATTATATATATATTATAAAAATAATAGCTTTTATAGTATTAATCTTAAGACCTATTTTAGAGAGGTTTTTACGTGAGATAGGCTAAAAATAAAAAGTTTACTTACTTAACTCTTACTACTATTATAGGTAAAGCTATTCTTTTATTTTCTTAAAATTTTTTTACTATACTATTTACTAAGGTAAGCGCTAATGTGGTTTATAGATATATTATAAAATTACTATATTTATTAGCTCATCACGTTAGTTAGTATTAGCTTAGTATAAGAGATTAATTTTAGTTAATAAACTTTATATTAGAATAACAATAACATGCTTATAGTTAATTAGCTTATTATTTAGTTATTTAAGTATTTACTTCTTATAGTTAATTAAAGTATCTATATCTTTAAATAGCTTATAGTTAATTATAAGATCATAGCAGCTAATATTACAGAAAATAAAATAAGTTAATAGATAATAGTTATCTAGTATTAGATTAACCTAAAAATACTTATTTACTTATTTATTTAATCTGTTATTATAGCTAGCTAGGGGGATAGATTTTATTTAATAAGGTTTTATTTTAAGCCCTTTCTTAATAGCACGTATATACTTTAATTGTACTAGAATAAAATTACTAACTTTAGTATTAAAAAAGTCACTTAACTTTATAGCTAGTCTATTAATAGAAATATAATAAAATAAAGTAAAAGCTAGTCCACTAAATAGTAGTTAATAAAAGTTAAACTAGTTAATAGCTTTAGAAAATAATCTTAGAAAAAAGACTTCTTTTATGGTAAGTCTTTTCCTAATAGTTTCTTTATAGTAAGCTAAAACTTTTTATTATTACTAGTATCTTAAGGCGTATAAAGCTTTTTATTAGTATTTATAAGTTTAATTACTTTAACTATAGCTTAAGTAAAGAGTTAGTAGTTTTTTATAAAATAACTAAGTTTTCCATAATTATAGTAACTAGCTAGCTTAGGGATAGGTATTAGTAAAATAATAATAACTATTATATAAGTTAGGTACCTAGCTTTTAAATAAGACTACTAAATTAATAGTAGCTAAGTTTTTTTAGTTTTTTTAGTTTTTTTATTAATTTACTTAATAGCTTTTCTAGCGCTAAGAGCTAACTCTTTAGTAAAATCTTAAACTAAATCTACATACTTATTATACTAATTATAGTATTATTATTAGTAAATATTTATTTACATACATAAAGTGTTTAAGAGCTTTTTATAGAATTCTTTTATTTATTAGTTTATAAGTAAGCTATGTTCTTAAGCTAGGCAAAAAAAAATCCTTTAAAATATAATAAAGTTAGTAGAATCTTTAAGGTAGAGCTTTTAGAAATTATAGTAAGTATTAAGTCTCTTATATAAATTACTATACGTTCTTTTTAGGTAATTTATTATATACTAGTAGCTAACTAGCTACTTACTCTCTCTTATTATATATATAAGTATAAAAAGATACTAGTTAATAGAACCCTCTATATACGTACGTATATAAGAGATAATATTCTTTTAAATAGCTTATTTACTAGCTTTAGTAAACTAGTCTTAATTAGTATATACCTTATTCTCTAGAATATCTCTTTATTAATTAAAGATAACGTTTTTACTGTTCTTAAGTATTAGTAAATTAGGAAATTAGGCTAAGTAGCTATTACCTTAATAACTATCTATAATAGACATAGCTAAGAAGATAGCTACTATATAGAATAATATTTAAAAAATTTAGTTATTAAAATCTCTTATATTAGAACTATTATTAGGTTTTATAGCTATATAACTAGTCTAGTTCTAAAGGGTCTATAGTAGAGCTATAAAGTATTTTTTTTTTATTAATATTAATAATAACGCTAGGCTAGCCTTTACAGAAAAGAAAAATATATATTATATATAGATTTCTTTATCTGTATTCTTAGTATTTTAATTTTATTTTCTTAATCTGTTATGCGTTTAAGCGTGTTGTTTAGTAGCTAATAAAAGTTAATAAACTTATTTCTAGCTTTATTAAGCTTAGTTTTAGCTATATTAAGCACTTTTTCTAGTATATTAGTATAATTATAATATGTGAATACTTTAAGATAGCTATACTCTAGCTTACTAGTAATTATTACTTAATTAAGAGTTATTAAAGTAGGAAGTATAACCTCTATATTTTAAAGCTTATAAGTATTAGTTTCTTAGATAGTGCTTTTAGTAGTAGCTATAAAAAGTTTCTTATTATATTATACCTAAATATAAAGCTCTTTAATAATATAGTCTTCTTTAATTATATTATTAAAATAGTATATAACAGTATACTTAAGTGACTTAAGAATAGGTATATAGTTATTATTAGTAGCTGTTATCTTAAAATTAACTTTTATCTCTAATATAAAGAGCTTTCCTATAGTTTTAACCTATTTATTTTTATATATATATAAAGCTTTTAGTCTTTAGTAGGGTGAAGTAATTAGCTAATTCTCTAGTATAAAAAAAATAAACTAGTAGTGCTTATAGAAGTTAGTTTCTCTAGTAAAAAAAATAGTTTTAAAGAAAAAAGTATTTACTAAAGCTCTTATAGCTTTCTTCTAATTTAATAGATATATTATTTATTATTATAAGTCTTTTAGTTACCTGCTAAGTTACTCTTAAAACCTGCTATATAATATTTATATAAACTATTTATAACGGTACTGCTTGCTCTGCTTGCTGTAGATTATATAATATTATAATTAACTATACTAGCTATAATCTAGCGTAGAGCTTAGAGTATGACTAGCTTATACTTAGATTATATACTATCTTATTTAAAAATAAGCCCCCTTTATACCTCTTCTCTTCTCATCTTAGTATAGCTAAAATAGAGCTAATTTATTTTATTAACCTGTATCTATACAACAACGCGTGAAGACTAAGCCTATTATTATATTACACTAAAATTAATTTAACTTAGCTGGATAATAGTAACATAATATTAAAATCAACCCGCGTGATTAACTTAAGCATTTAATTTATTAATAACTGCACCTAAAGAATCAATTACACGACTATGCTAAGTTATTAGTTTATTAACTATATAATCTCTACTAGAAAGCTTTATAGTAGTAGGTAATTAAAACTCTAAGTAATAGCCTATATAAGCTCTATAACAGTAGGCCTTAAGAGTAACTTAGTAGATAACTAAAAGACCTATAATAATAAATAATATACTTATTAGATTAAAAGAAAGTTATAAAAGCTTTAGTGAATCTTCCCCCCCCTCTTTATTATTTTCTCTTTACTAGAGAAACTAACTTTTATAAGCACTACTAGCTTACCTTCTTTATACTAAAGAATTAGCTAATTACTTCACCCTACTAGAGACTAGAAGCTTTATATATATATAAGAATAGATAGATTAGGACCATAAGAAAGCTCTTAACGCTAGAGATAAGAGTTAATTCTAAGATAATAGCTACTAATAATAACTACACGCTTATTTTTAAGTTACTTAGGTATACCATTATGTATTACCCTAATAACGTAATTAGAGAAAACTATACTATTAAGAAGCTCCGTATCTAGGCATGATATAATAAGAAACCTTTTATAGCTACTACTAAAAGCACTACCTAAAAAACTAATACTTATAAGCCTTAGAAGATAGAGATTACGCTTTCTACCCTAATAATTCTTAATTAAGTAATAATTGCTAGCGAGCTAGAGCGTAGCTATTTTAAAATACTTATATATTATAACCATACTAATACACTAGGAAAAGCGCTTAATATATCTAAAACTAAGCTTAATAAGGCTAGAGATAAGTTTACTAAGCTTTATTAGCTACTAAACAACACGCTTAAACGCGTAGCAGATTAAGAGAATAAAATTAAAATACTAAAGATATAAATAAAAAAACTTATGTATAATATATACTTCTTTCTCTCTATAAAGGCTAGCTTAGTGTTATTATTAATACTAGTAAAGAAGACACGCTTCACAGCTCTACTATAGACCCTTTAGAACTAAACTAGCTATATAGCTATAGGACCTAATAATAGTTCTAATATAAGAGATTTTAGTAACTAAACTTTTTAAGTATTACTTTATGTACCAGCCACTCTACTAACTATACCTACTATAGATAGCTATTAAAGTAATAGCTACTTAGCCTAATTTCTTAATCTACTAATACTTAAGAACAGTAAGAACGTTATCTTTAATTAATAAAGAAATATCCTAGAGAATAAGATACGTGTTAACTAAGACTAGTTTACTAAAGCTAGTAAGTAAGTTATCTAGAAGAATATTATCTCTTATATACGTACACATATAGAGGGTTCTACTAACCAGTATCTCTTAATACTAATATATATAATAAAAAAGAGTAAGTAGCTAGTTAGCTACTAGTATATAATAAATCACCTAAAAAGGATATATAGTAATCTATATAAGAGACTTAATACTTACTATAATTTCTAAAAGCTCTACCTTAAAAACCCTACTAACTTTATTATATTTTAAGGTGATTTCTTTTACCTAGCTTAAGAACACAGCTTACCTATAAACTAATAAGTAGAAGAATTTTATAAGAAGCTCTTAAATACTCTATATATATAAATAGGTATCTACTAATAGTAGTATTATAACTAGTATAATAAGTATATAGACTTAGCTTAAGACTTTACTAAAGAGCTAGCTCTCAGCGCCAGGAAAGCTACTAAGTAGATTAATAGAAAAATTAAAAGAACTTAGCTACTGCTAATTTAGTAGTTTTATTTAGAAACTAAATATCTAACTTATATAGTAACTACTACTATCCTATTAATACTTATCCTTAAACTAGCTAGTTACTATAATTGTGGAAAACCTAGCTACTTTATAAAAAACTACTAACTACCTACTTAAGCTATAGCTAAAGTAATTAAGTTTATAAATACTAATAAAAAGCTTTATACGCCTTAAGATACTAGCAATAATGAGAAATTTTAGCTTACTATAAAGAAACTATTAAAGAAAGACTTACCTTAAGAGAAGTTTTCTTCCTAAAGTTACTTCCTAAAGCTACTAGCTAATTTAATTCTTACTAACTATTATTTAGTAAACCTACTCTTACCCTGCCCTGCTATATTTTTATTAATAAACTAGCTATTAAGCTAAGCAGCTTTCTTAATATTAAAGCTAATAGTTTTATTTTAGTATACCTAAAGTATATACGCGCTATTAAGAAAGGGCTTAAGGTAAAAACTTACTAAATAAAATCTATCCCCCTAGCTAGCTATAATAATAGATTAAATAAATAAGTAAATAAGTACTTTTAGGTAGATCTAGTACTAAATAACTACTATCTACTAATTTATTTTATTTTTTATAATATTAGCCGCTATGACCTTATAATCAGCTGTAAGCTTTTTAAAGATATAGGTACTTTAATTAACTATAAGAAATAAACACTTAAATAGCTAGATAACAAGCTAATTAACTATAAGTATAATATTATTATTCTAATGTAAAATTTATTAACTAAAATTAACCCCTTACACTAAGCTAATACTAACTAATGTGATGAGCTAATAAATATAGTAATTTTATAATATACTTATAAGCTACCTTAGCGCTTGCCTCAGCATATAGTATAGTAAAAAAACTTTAAAAAGATAAAAGAGTAGCTTTACCTATAATAGTAGCTAGAGCTAAGTAAGTAAACTCTTTATTTTTAGCTTATCTTATACAAAGACCTCTCTAAGGTAGGCCTTAAGATTAATACTATAAAAGCTATTACCTTTATAATATATATATAGCAGAAGGAAACTATGCTAGAATATACTAGCGTTTATAAAATAAATAAGCTTATTTAGGACTATAGAGATAAGCTTAGCCTATTAGACCTAAAGCTCTCTTCTTAAGACTCTAGAAACTTCTTAATAAAGGCTTTACTAGAAGGGCCCTATTAATTAAATAAGGACCTTACAGAAAAAGAGGAACTTTAGTAGCTTATTAAATAAAAGCTATTCTACCTTAGCTATGCTAGTATAACTTAAGTCTATTTTTTAAAAAAAAACTCAGACATACTGCCCCCGCATTATGAAGGTGTTAATTATAATATTAAACTAATAACTAAGAATATGCTAATATTAAGCCTACTATATAGTATATCTCTTAAGTAACTATAGCTAGTTAAGACCTATCTAGATAACTACCTTTAATAAGGGGTTATTACTTATAGCAACGCTTTATATACTTTTCTAGTACTATTTACTAAGAAACCTAGAGAAGGATAGCGCTTCTATATTAACTACTATAAGCTTAATACTATTACAAAAAAAGACGCCTATCTGATCCTGCTAATTCAGAAGACCCTTACCCGGCTAGCGTGTACAAGAGTATTCACTAAGCTTAACATATAACAGGCCTTCTATCATATACGTCTAAACAAGGACATAGAGAATCTAACTATATTCTGTACTCAGTATAGGAACTACAAGTACCGCGTGCTACTATTTGGTCTCTGTAATAGCCCTGCTACATTCCAACACTACATTAACAAGGTGCTTCATAGCCTACTTAATGACTTCTATACTGCCTACCTTAACGATATCCTAATCTATTCTAAAGACCTGCTACAGCATGAGGAGCATGTCGCTCAAGTACTAAGACGTCTCCAGAACGCCGGCCTCTAGGCAGACATCAAGAAAAGCGAGTTCACCATCACTAGAACGAAGTTCCTAGGCCTTATCATCAGCACAGAAGGGATCCAAAAGGACCCTGAGAAGGTTGCTGCTGTATAGAAATGGCCAGTACCTACGTCAGTCAAAAGCCTACAATCCTTCCTAGAATTCTACAACTTCTACAGAGCTTTCCTGAAAGACTATGGACGCATTATCCGACCGCTCACTAAGCTGCTCAAGAAGAGCACATAACACGCCTTTAGTGAACGCAAGCTGGCAGCCTTCCAGTAAGCTAAGGATCTAATGCTATTAGACAATATCCTAGCTCACTACTCGCCCTATCATCAGACGCGCATGGAGACAGACGCAAGTAATAGAGTCATCACAGGGGTGCTATCACAGCTCCAAGAGGATAGCCTCTAGCAACCTATAGCCTTCTACTCTAAGACTATAAGCAAGCCCCAGATAAACTACAATATACACGACAAAGAGATATTGGCTATAATCTACGGCCTCCGAGAATAGCGCTCACAGCTTATAGGCTTGCAGACCACTAAGTCATTCAGTGCCCTAACTAACCATCACGCGCTAGAGTACTTCTCTATAAAGTGAAAGCTTACTCCCCGCCAGATGCGCTAGGCAATAAGCATAACAGACTATCACCTAACGCTTACCTATTGCTCTAACACGGCTAACATAGTAGCCGACGCACTCTCACGCAAGCAAGAGGAACTAAAGACCTAGAAAGATAAGAATAAAGCAGCCTAAACACGCGCCTTCCTCTCAGCAGAGCAAATCAACGTTAGCTTTATTAAGGCCGTAAGCGATAACCTAGCTGTGCTGTCAGCAAGAGACATGCTAGCTACTAATACAATTAAAGTAGCTGCTACTAATACTTTCATAGCCTCGCTACCCCTAAATAACCCTTACTCACTAATCGATCACATTATTAAGGCGAACCGCAGCCATGAGAGTCTACAGCCATTCTAAGAGCACGCCCTCTCTAGTAACTACCCAGCATAGAAACTCAGCCAGAGCCTTCTCATGCACCATAATAAGCTAGTAGTCTCTACTATACACTTCTTAAGGACCCACCTCATTCAAGCTATCCATACTACCCAGGTGACTGCTTACCTAAGTAAGAGAAAGACAGGCAAGCTATTTTATGACCGCTACTACTAGGGCCGCATGAGTAAAGATATAGACAACTACGTAGCTGCATATAAAGCTTACAGATAGAGCCACATACCTCATGACAAAACCCCAGGCTTACTCAAATCACTACCAATCCCTAAGCGAGCATGGTAAGACGTCTCTATAGACTTTAAGTCCTTCCCCCTAGATAAGAAAGAATACGACTGCGCTTTTGTCGTCATGGACCGGCTAAATAAGCGTTACTTCTTACTGCCTTACCGCAAGACCACTACAGCCGCTTAGGCAGCTAATATATACTATCACTACATCTAGCGAGTATTTAGCCTACCTAGGTTAATAGTCTCTAATCGCAGTCCTTAGTTCACCTCAGTATTCATGAATAAGCTATGTTAACTAACAGGAATTAAGCAAAAGCTCTTAACACTGTATCACCCCTAAACTGACGGGAACACTAAGGTCCTGAACTAGTACATCAACCAGCACCTACGCCCATTCGTCAACCACTATTAGGACAACTAGTCAGACCTGCTGCTCTATATGGACTAGGCCTAAGCAATTCTACCGCATGAGACTACAGGCTTATCACCCTATCAAATTAAGTTTAGCCACCAGCCAATCTATTACTGGGACTAGGAGGAACGTATGAAGGCATCTACTATAGTCCGTAAACAGATATCACGTAAGAAAGCGCAGAGCTACGCTAAAGCTCGCTATAATACAGTAAAGCTAGCTATAAAAATAGCTCAACAAGGGATCGCTTAAGCATAAGAGCGATAAACTCAACAGGCTAATAAGAAGCGCCGCAAGCCAGACTTCTCTACAGAAGATAAGATATACATTACACCTAAGAGCTTCACCACTAGCTGACCTAGCCAGAAGCTTAACCAGCAAATGTACAGACCCTATCCTATTATAGACATAAAGAGATACTCCTATCACCTTAAGCTGCCGTCGCACATGCGTATGCTTAACATCTTCCACACAGACCGCCTACAGAAAGCTTCTACTCGCCCACTACCTAGCTAAATTGAACCTAAGAAACCGCCTATCGAGATCAACAGGCATCCCAAGTAGCCAGTATAGGAAATCCTTAATAGCCGCCTATTCCATAGCTAACTACAGTACAAAGCATCCTGGCTAGCTCATAACCCAGATCCTACCTAGTACAACGCCCGAGGTTTTATAGGCGCCCCATACAAGGTAAGAAACTACCACAAGGCCTATCCAGAGAAAGCAGGACCGCCGGCACGACTAGACACCTAGTTGAAAGCGTACGAAGCAGAGGAAAGCCTGGACATAACAGAGGAGAACGACAAGGCGGCTTCAAAAACAAGAGTGGTACAGAGACCAGCAAGGAGGAGACTATAACCTAGAGACTCAGGAACGAGCCTCCCTTAGAGGGGGGGTAATGTGACGGTGCTGCTTGCTCTACTCACTATAAGCCACATAATATCGCGACTAGCTACGCTAGCCACGACCTAGCGCAGAGCTCAGAGCATGGCTAGCTCACGCTCAGGCCATGCACCGCCCTATTTAGGGGCGAGCCCCCTTTGTACCTCTTCTCTCCTCATCTTAGTGTAGCTAAAATAGAGCCAACTTATCCCGTCAACCTGCATCCATATAATAACGCGTAAAGACTGAGCCCGTCATCACACTATTACTTAAGATTTTAATTACCTACTACTATAAAGTTTTCTAATAGAGATTATATAGTTAACAAACTAATAACTTAGTATAGTTATGTAATTAATTCTCTAGATATAATCATTAATAAATTAAATACTTAAGTTAATTATATGATTTAATTTTAATATTATATTACTATTACCTAGCTAAATTAAAGGGATTTTAGTATAATATAATAATAGGGTCAGTCTTCACGCGTTATCGTATAGATATAAATTAATAAAATAAGTTAGCTCTATTTTAGCTATACTAAGATAGAAAGAGAAGAAATATAAAGGGGGCTTATCTCTAAATAAAATAGTATATAATTTAAGTACAAGCTAGCTATACTCTAAGCTTTATACTAAATTATAGCTAGTATAATTAGTTATAATATTATATAATCTATAGCAAGCTAATCAAGCAGCACTATTATAAGTTTTATAAAATAACTTTTTATAAGTAAACATATATGTTTATTAAACTTATAATAATAAAAAAATTATTTATTTTTATTATAAACAAAGTAGTTTTTTTTTAATATTAAACTATAAGTAAATTATTAATAAAGTATATTTAATAATATAATAGCTATATAGTTAATTTTAAAATACTTTATTTATAAAAAATAGCTAGCTATAATTTACATGTACTTATAAAATAATAAATTAAAATAATAACTAACTATTTTACTTTTAGTTTTATTTTCTAGTATATTAAATTCAATTTTTACTAATACTTTTTATTTGTACTATATTAGTACTAGTATTTTACTTAATATAAGTTTTTTTTATAAAAGGTGTTAGTATACTAAAAGGCTTTTATAGCCTATTTATACTAAAAAAGAGTATAAAAAAAAGCTATATATAGTTTTTTATTCTATTTTTAATTAATTAAATATTATATTAAATAGTTTATATTATAAAGTTTAGAAATAGTTTTTTATAAAAGTTTTAGTATAAAAAAAAGTTTAGTATACTAGGTATATAAGTAAGTAGCTTTTTATTATATAATATTCTAATTATTTTTAAATAGTTATACTAGTTTTACTTGCCTATATAAGTAATAAAAATTAAGAATATATAGTATATAAATATTATAGTAACTATCTGTGATATAAGGGTCTTCTAAGGAAGTTTTTTTATAAGCTTTTTTTTTATATTATATATTTATACTTTAGTCTCATGTTAGCGTATAAGCCCTCGCCTTAAATATTTTAGCTTATAACTTATTATATTCTTTCTTTTTTCACGTAACGTCTTAACTTATTACCTGGTATTATATTTAGTAATTAATTAATATTCTTTATTAAGCACTTAATTCTTTACTTATAGCACTATTATAATATTACATTACGTCTTTACTAATTTCTTATAATAGATAACTTAGATTTTACTAAAATTCTTAGAGACTTTATTTCTTAACTTGTGACTCTAAAGGTAAGTAATAAATCACTTATAGACACTTTAGCAAAGTAAGAAACCTAATATAAAAAAAATATAAAAGCTTTTTATATTAAGCTTAATAAAATAAAGTAAGTGTTTATTAGCTTAATCTTTATTATTACTATCTTCTCTATTAAGGAAAGTCTAGCTCTTGTTATTAATTTATTTAAAAATAGCTTAAATCTTATAATTCTAATTTTATCTATAACTATAATTAGTATCTATATCTAAGTTCCTTAAGCTACAGTTAGAAACGTGAGATTAATTATTATACTAGAATTTATTATACTATTAATAATAATGAAATCTGATTGTCTGCTTAACCCTTTAATATTTACTAGAAAACAAAAAAACTTATATATCTTTATTAGAAAACTTAATTATAAGCTTAAAGGTAATACTAACTAATACTCTACTAAACACTTTTAACTTCTATATATATATTTAAGGCTAGAGAAAAGACCTAGTAATACTTATAGACTCTTTTATAAATAAGAATATATACTTAGTAAAATAATTAATTACTTTTCTATAAGCTATATACGGAGACCTAAATAAAAAACTTATTATCTTAAGTAAGCTTAATTTATTTCGCTAAGAATAAAAGAGTTTTATTATTTACTTCACTAAATTTTATAAACTAGCTGTTAATATTAGACTGAATGAAATTAATCTAATTACTTAGTTAAAAAGATTATTAAATAACGATCTCTACTAGGTAATAGTAGGTATTAAAATTTTTAATACATTAAATAATTATACTAACCTGATATCTTTATATAATAATAATTTTTAGTACCTTCTTTTATTATGTTTTGCTAGGTTGTAATTTATATTATAAAGAGATCCTAACGCTATAAAAATTAATATCTCTAATTATATTTTTATTAAATTAGCTAAATAAAAAGCTCAGAAACATAATAGCTAATATTTTAAGTGTAATAAATATAGTTATATTTTCTAAAACTATTTTATTCTTTTATTAGAACTTTAATCTATAAGCTTATCCTAACCCTAATAAGTAACCTACTTTTATTCTTTTTCTAAATTTAAATCTTTTTATAGATAAGAATATTTCTAAACTCCTTAAGCTAGCTTACTAAAAGCTTTATTCTAGTATTAAGTTACTTTTTAGAATGTTTTTAATATTAGATTTCTATTAACCTTTAGACCTCTTATCTAGTAACTAACTCTTAGAACTATTAAGTGAATATTTTGTGTATTATTTAATAAGATAACTCATCCTACTCTATTACTACTTTAATTAATACTAGAGTAATTAGTATAAGTTATATTAGTAAATTTCTAGTTAATATTTAAAAACTCTATTTCTTACTACTCCTAAACGTCTTATATCCTACTAGTTTTAATAATAAATATCTTAAAAAAGGTTATATCTTATATACTGCTAGTATAACTCTCTGTTATATAAATTACGTTAAGAAAATCTATCTTTTTATAATAGCTATAGGAAGCTATAAATTAATTTTTAGCTAACCTTAAATAAAAAATAAAAAATTAATTTTAATTATAACTTATAAAAACTAATTTTTAATGTTTTCTATTACTAAGCCTGTTATCTGCGCTTATTTTAATCTCTTATTTATTTAAAAAAAATACTACCTGCTTAATGAATCTTTTAGTGAACTTTTTATTAAAAAACTTTTATTTTAATATTATCTATATATAGTGTTTATAGATTTGCTTTTTAAAGTTATTACTAACTACCTAAACTCAACGCGATAACTAGTTAACTAAAATAAACTATTAATTATAAAAACCTAATACCTACCTAGAGGACTTTCTAGGGAATTGTTTTTTAAAAAGTTTCTATTTAGAATCTAAATTTACACCTAAATCTATTACTAAACTAAATAGGGATTTTATAAGAATTTTTTTTTTTAAGACTTTAAAAATCTTTTAGTAAAGACTTTACTAGAAGGCCCTTATAAGAACTCTAAATTAAGTATAGATATGTGCCTAATTAGAGCAGCTCTCTTTATATAAATAGTCTAGAAACATAAATATAAAATCTTTACTATTTTAATAGCTAATATTAATAAAGCTTTAGCTTTAAAAATTTATACTAATTTAGTTACTAAGGTTCTAAAGGAGTATTATAATACTTTTTAAACATTCTTACATAAGAAAGCTAATAGACTATTTAAATATTATTTATATAACTATAAGATTATCCTTAAGGAAGGAAAGTAACTTAGATTTAGACTTTTTTATAGAATATCCTAAAATAAACTAAAAGTTCTTAGAAAGTATTGTAATAACTATCTTACTAAAGAATTTATTAGAGCAAGTTTATTTTCTATAGTTATACTAGTTATCTTTATAAAGAAACTTAATAAAGGTTTTTAATTTTATGTAGACTATTAAGCTCTAAATGCTATTACTATTAAAAACTATTATTTAATTCTATTAATCTAAGAAACCCTATCCCGCCTTAGTAAGGTAAAGTATTTTATAAAGCGAAATATTATCTTAGCTTTTAACTACTTTTATATAATAAAGAGAGATAAATAGCTAACTATTTTCTAAACTTAATATAGTTTATTTAAATATTTTATTATACTATTTAGATTAGCTAACGCACTAAGTATATTCTAATACTATATAAATAATATCTTTTAACTATTTCTTAATATGTTTTATATAGTCTACCTTAATAATATTCTAATCTATAGTAATTCTTTATATAAATACTAATAATATATAAAATATATTTTAAAAGCCCTGGATAAAGCTAGCCTGTAACTTAATATTAATAAATATAAGTTCTACTAAAAATAAGTTACTTATCTTAGGTATATAATTTTAATAAGAGGAATTAGTATAAACCTAAATAAGATAAAGAATATTTTTAACTAGGAATTTTTTAAGAACGTAAAGGATATAAGAGCATTTCTAGAATTTACTAACTTTTATTAATAATTTATTAATTACTTTTCTTGTATTACGTCCCTGCTTATAGCCTTAATAAAGAAGAATATTTAATTTAAATTTAATAACACTTATTAAGAGATATTTAAATATTTAAAATATATATTTATAACCGCTCTAGTTTTCTAACACTTTAATTTTAAGTTACTAATTATTATAGAAGTTAACTTTTTAGACTACGTAACTACTAGAGTCTTTTTCTAGAAAGATAAATAAAATAAACTAAGTCTTATAGTCTACTTTTCCAAGAGACTAAATCCCGCTAAATATAATTATAAAATATATAATAAAGAACTACTAGCTATTATATATTACTTTAAATAATAAAAACCTGAATTAAAAGGTACTGTGTTTCTAATTTAAGTACTAAGTAATTATAAGAACTTTTAATACTTTATTATAATAAAGTAACTTAACTACTAATAAGCTTACTAGGCTGAATACTTATTCTAATTTAACTTTACTATTATATACTAACTAGATAAGTAGGATGGAAAACTAGATGCTTTTATTTACTATATATAAAATACTCTAGCTTAAGAAGAAGTCTAAAAAGCTTAATAATAAATATTTCTCCGCTTTAAACTGTTTAATAATACTTTAGAATTAAACTTAACTAAGATAAATAGGTTAATTTAATAGATTATTAATAATAAATACCTAAATAATAAGTTTATTTAGGAAATTCTGTTACTAATATAGAATAAAACCGAACACTCTAAGAAACTTTCTTTAAATAAATATAAAGACTAAAAAGGCTAGTTATACTATCGCGACTGGTTAATAATACTAAATAATAATAAACTTAAAATTAAATTTTTCTAAATTATACATAATTCTCCTGCTGGCGGTTACTTTAGTTATTAAAAAACTTTTAAAATTCTACAACACAAATACTACTAGCCCTGAATGTTTAAAATAATATATTAATATATATCTTATTACTATACTTACTAAAGATTTAAGGTTTTTTATGAAAAATATTATAGCCTCTTAAAACCTCTCTCTATCCCTAAAAGGAGATGGAAGGATATTTTTATAGACTTTATTACTAACCTCCTAGAATTTAAAAGCTATATTAATATTATGGTTATAGTTAATTACCTTATAAAATATAAATACCTAATTTTTTATAGTGAGATAATTATTATAGATATTACTTATTTTTTTTATTAGCACGTATAAATAGACTATAGCTTTTTAGAAATAATTATATTAATATTATAGGTTGCTAACTTACTGACGTAAATTATACTAGTAATTAGCTATCTAATTAATTATATAGTACTTTAGTTAGTTCCCTTACTTCTAGATTAAATAGCTTATTAAACTTAATAGAAATTAGTTAACTTAATAAGAGTAAGAAGAAGTAAATATAGTAAGTTAAGATTTAACAGAATAGTATTAAACTATTTTACTTAAGGTATGAATTTTAATTTTAGAGTAACTATAAAGAATTAAAAGTAACTATAAGCTGTTTAATGTCTTATATTTATAATAAATCCTTCATGCGTATATTATATATTAATTAGAAGTATATTAAACACTACTAAAGAAAATAAAAGAAGATAAACTCTTATCTCTATTATTTATACTTATTTTTTTATGTTCTGCTGTAGTAGATTATCTAACCTACTCTAAATACTATTCTTTATAGAATTTAAACTTATTATAGAGTGGTCTTATTTATAAGTTTTGTCTACACTAGTTTACTTTTACTTTTTAGTATTATTTATATATTTTTTTATACTATATTTTCTATAATAATGTCTTCCTAGCTGTATTTTTATTACTATTATAGTCTATAATATTATCCCCTTTCTTTAAGTCTTTAGCTTGAAGGTTATTCTATTCTTTTTTCTATAGGCAGTATAAAGATAGCTAGTTTTTTATATAAAAGCTGAAATTATAAAAACCTCTTATACTTTTTCTGTTCTTTTAATTTCTTAAGGATAACTTAAGTAAAATCGTCCTTAATACAAGCTCACTATCTAGTAAAAAGAGTTTAAGAGAATATCTAATAAATACTATCTTCTTATTCTCGCTATTATAATAACGATTACTGTTATTTAGTCTATCTAATTTCTAGGCAATATTCTAAGTATATTAATTGAAATGTAAAGTACAATCTTATTATAACATAACCTAAGTAAAATTATTTTAATTAGGATAAAGAGAAGCTTTAATAGTAACTTTATACTATTAAAAGAAGTTACTTATTATAAAGTCTTATAAGCTCTATCTTTATTACCAGCTAGCCTAAATAGATTCTTAGGAGAAAGAAATATTCTAGTATAAACTTATCTTAATTAATAAAGTTTATATAATAGAAAAGAAAGAATAGCGTTAGTAGAATTAATCTAGTATATTATAACTTATAGTATCTAATATCACTTTATCTTCCTTTTTAGGTTTTAAGTGAAATATTTTATATTCTTTATATTTATTAAATATGACTTTAGAGCAGGCGTTTACTAGTATATTTAATAATACTAGTTAATTAACTTTAAACTATTCTTTAAGTTTCTAACTAGCTTTTACGTATTATCTTTAGGTCTGTAGTTTTTTTATTTAACTAAATACTTCTACTAACATCTAAACTATTAGTAGTCTAAAATTTATTAGACTTTATACTTAGTAGTATCTTTTTTAAGTTTAAGTTTTATCTATAGTTTAGCGTTCCATAGTGCTGGTTCTAACCTTAAAATATAAAAAACTAGGTAAATTCTAGTATTTTTAGATAGTTATAGTTCGTAATTTACAGATCCTATTTATTATTTAACCTTAAATAGTTCTAATTTAATGTGATCCAGTTTTTTTAATAGTTACTTTATTTATAAATTTTTTTATAATAGAAAAATCTTATCTCCTTTCTTAAAAATTAGTTTCTTAATTTTAAATTTATCTTTCTGTTATTTGCTGAGGCCTTCTTTCTAGGTAATTCTTTATATAATTTCCTAGTAAAGTTATTATAGTTTCTAAACTCTTATTTTTACTACTTCTAATATTTTATTTAGTTTCTGTGGTTCTTAATAAGCCGTTAGCTTATAACTATAGTTTATAAAGAATAGTGATTTTCCTATTGTTAATAATTTTACAGAGTTATATATAAACTTAGCTATTAGTAATAAGTCAATCTAATTATCTTATTATTTATTAATATATATTTATAGATATTATTTTAGTGTCTGATTTATCCGTTCTGTCTGTTTATTTATTTATAGGTGAAATACTGTTAAGAGGCGATATTCAGCCCCTAGCTTTTCTATAAACTTTTTTTAGAATATTAACGTGAATAATTTATCTCTGTTTATAATAAATTCTTATGGTAATCTATATTATACTATTAGTAGTTTAGTAAATATAGTTACTAATTTATCTACTTTAACCTCTATATACGTTAGTTTAAAGTATGCGTATTTTATAAGTTAGTTTATTATAACTAATATCATATCATACTATTAGCCTTAAAAGGTAGTTGTTGTTGGTATTCCCGTAATAAAGTCTATTATAACTAATTCCTATAGTAAGTCTAGTAAAGGAATTAGTTATATAAGTCTATATTCCTTATATCTTAATGCTTTATTCTTTTTATACTTAATATATTTTAAAAGAATAGCTCTAACCTTTTTCTATATTCCAGGAATCCAAAAATATCTGTTAATTTATTCTATAGTTTTTTTAATTCCTTAATATCTGTGCATTTCAGCTAAGTGTTAATTCTTATAAGTTTAGTTTATAGTATATTTAATATATAGATTATTTTTTAATCTAGGTTCTATTATAGTTGCCTATTATTAAAATCCCTTATTTATTTTTCCTAGGTGTTTTTAATAATGACTATTATTTTAACATTTATTTATAAGCTTCTTAGGAATCTGTCTGGTTTTTATCTAAGTATTATATTATAAGTCTTTAGTATATTTCTTATATAGTCTGCTTATTAGCTAAGTGTGTTAGCCACTAAATTTTTTTTTTCTAATTTATAAAGTATTTAAAAGTCAAAAATTGAAACTAGTTTCTATTATCTAACTTATTATTAGTTTAACTTCTTAGTTGTTATAAATGCTGTTAGGTTTTTATAATTTAAATATATAATAATTTAGTGCTTAGCTCCTTCCAAGTAATGTCTTTATTTTTCAAATACTTAAACTATTACCAATAGTTTTTTATTATAAATATTATAATTTAACTTAGTAGTTGTTAGTTTATGAGATAGAAAATCTACTAAATATTTATATTTATTATTTTATACTTATAATAGGATAGTTTTTATAGCTCTATCTAATACATCTGCATATATCTCTATTTAAAGTCATAAATTAAATATCTTCAATATCGGTAGTTACTGGAATATTTTTTTTAATATCTTAAAAGTATTTTCTTTGTGTTGTTTCTACTTAAATTATTAATCTTTCTTAAGCAATTCTATTAAATATAATATGATTTTCAAGTAATCCTTAATAAATTATTAGTAAAAACCTATAAATCTAAGAAAAAAATAAACTTCTTTTGTGTTTATTAGTATTAGCTAAAATAGAATATTTTTAGCTTTATCTAAGTTAACTGCTATTCCATCTTAGGATACTAAGTACCTTAAGAACTTAACTTCTATTTTATAGAATATATATTTTTCTGTTTAAATGTATAGCTTGTGTTCTTTAAGCTTCTTTAGTATTTCCTTAATATACTTAATATATTCCTCTAGCATTCTATTTATATATATAAACATATTATTAAGATATATTATTATAAATACGTCTAAGTATTCTCTTAGTATATAGTTAATAATTATCTAGAATATTACTAGTGCGTTGGTAAGTCTAAATAGTATAACTAAATATTTAAATAGTTTATATTTTATTTTAAATACTGTCATCCACTCGTGTTTTTCGGTTATTTATATATAATAATATCTATTTTTAATATTAAAGAGGCTAAACTATTTAGCTCTTCTGAGTTTATTTATAAGTTCTAATATTAGTAGTATAAAGTAATAATTTTTTACTATAGCTTTATTAAGGTATCTATAATTAATACATAATTATAGCTTACTATTTTTCTTTAGTATAAAGAGTATTAATAATACTATTTTGCTTTTACTTATTTGAATATTTTTTTTTTTAGATTGTTATTCAGATACCGTTGTAACTCTTCTTATTAATTAATAAATAGCTAGTATAGTGGTCCTGGTTTTAAATTCATTTCTTTCTTAAGCATAATTTTATAGTTTTAGTTTTAGTATTCCGGTAACTAGTCTTTAGCTTTTTTAAAAAACCATTCTCTGAATTCCTCTTAGTATTCTTTTAGTACAACGAATTTAGTATTATAAAGTATTATTTTCTTTATCTATATCATTATCTGTTATTACTGTTTATGGTAGTTGTTTCTAATTTCTATAGATTTTCTTTTCTAATTAATAGTTAAGTTCTATTATGCTAGCTAATTTTATTCTAGAATAAAATTTTCACTACCTAAATCTATAATTTTAATACGGTAGTTATTTATATAACCTACTACCTAAATAATCACATTTTATGTTTTAAAATTAATTAGATTTTCTTTAAATATTGCCGGACTATTATCTACGTATTTTACTTATATAGGTTTATCTAAAACTCTAGTTAGTATCTAGTATCTCTATATTTACTTATTTAATATAAGTATCTTGCTAGCTCTATTATTTATAAGTCCTAGTATCTAATTATTATTAATATATATATCTATGTATAGCTTATTCTTATGTTTTCTTTAGTTTAGTTATATATATATAAGTATTATATTTTTTCTAATCTTTAGTTCTTAGCCCTCTAGTAGCTTAGTTATAGTCCACTAGTTTTTTAGTTTTTTATCTATAGTTAACTTCTAAGTGGCAGTTATTTCTTTAGTGTTTTTTTTTAGGTTTATAGATTAGATATTTCTAGAGTTAGCATACTTATTTATTAAATATTTTATATTTATTTTTAGCCTGTTCTCCATAATCCTAGTATTTCCATCCTAGAAAATATTCTTAATATGTGAGTTTTTTATATAATTCTGTAGCTAACTATCTCTTTTAATAGTATTTAGCCTAGTATATTATTAATATCTTATCTAGCACTTATCTTATAATAATTACTTATATTAGTTTGAGTTTGGATCTTATAATTTATCTTCTAAATTTATATAAACTAATTCTTATTATAAGCTAAATTCCTTTTTATTTACTAGTTATTATAATATTTTTCTTATCTTTAGTCCCTTAACACGTATGATGTATTTTTTTCTTATTATTCTATTTACAGCGTCGTTATCTTATACTTATAATATTAGTAAAAGAGTTTCTTTATTCTTTTTATTCTAATTCTATTTTAATTCCAGATGTCTAATGGGGTGGTAATAGGTTATATTATTTATAACTAGTATAGGTATTTATTAGTAGAGCTTATTTATCTATATAGCTAGTTCTTATTTACTTAACTCTTTATATTACTTATTTTCTATTAACTATAGTACTTATTAATATTTGTATATTCTATCCTCTAAAGTAACTTCGTAGTGTTTAGTAATATAATATTCTTCTTAGTAGTATTTTAATTTATATATTTAACAGTATCCCTAGTGCACTTATTATATAATTATTATAGATATAAGTTCTTTTTCTTTTTCTATCTCGTAATTTCTTTTTTGTTTAAACTTTTAGTTTTTTTTCTAAAAGGATCTGTTTTCCTGCTTTATAATCTCATAGAATTATTATATTTCCTTTTTAGTTTTAGTACTATATTATTAAACTGCTGTTTCTTGTATTATAATAATTATATTATTAAATTATTCTACTAGATAATTTTTAACTTATTAATATAGTATTTTATATTCTTATTTAAGATATATATGACTCCTGTAGATCTAGTATTACTTCTTTTAAATTCGTTATATAATAGTCTCTTATGTTATTATGTTTTATATTTATTCTATTTAGACTATATCTACTTTAATTTTTTTTAGTACTTTAATCTAAACATAAACCTTCTTAATATCTAATTATTATTATTTATAATCTTTAATAAAGTGTTTTTGTTTTTTATATTCTAAGTAGGCTTTACGTATATAGCGTTTTATTTATTTCTTAATCCACTTTCTTTACCTATTTCTAATAAATATTTATTTAATATTAATATTTATTTCATTATAGGTTTAGTTATTTTTTTTTTTTTTAAATATATAGATTATTAATCTTCCACGTATTTTTTTCTCTTACTCTTATTAGTACTAGTAATTGTTAATAGTTACTACTTGTTTAATAATTTATAGTAAAATACTTAGTTATTTTTCTCTAGAAATTTTATTCTTAATTCTATTGTTTAGTCCTTTATAGTATATCATAACTAATAGTTAGTCTATCTAATTAAGTTATAATTAAATTTATTTAAACTTTATTATATAGTTAACTGCTAATATCTATTACTTAAGCTATTAAAGCTTTTAGATTACTTCAGTCTCTTTATTAATTTCTCTAAAGATAATAATTATTTCTTATTTAAAGCATTTATAACTTTTAAAGACTTGTTATATATTATTATTATAGTTTATTAATTCTACTACTTCTAGGTTAGGGTCTCTGTTGGCTAGGTAATTTCTTACTAGTAATTTAAACTATTATATAGTTCTACCTATTATATTTATACCAGCTACTAGAATCTAGTTTTAATTAATTAGAAATAATTTTTAATTAAAATAATAGTATAAGTTTATTGCCGCTATAAAGGTCTTAAGTTTGTCTTAATTACTATTAAATTTTTTAAAAAGTTATATCTTTACTATTCTCTCTTTTTAATTTATTTTAATTTATTATTATAAACTTATTAAGGTATTACGTAACTCTATAATAGCTATTTTTTATTCTTAAATAATTTATTATACACTCTTAGTTTCTCTAGATGTATTTCTAGTTGTAGATAAAGATTCTACTATAACTTTCTCTTTACTACTATTTTTTTCTAACGAATAAAGTTCCTATTTATCCTTATAGTAGGTTATTATAGACTTTTAATAATTAGTTATTAGAATCTATCTAACTGCTTTTCCTATTCTTTTGAGATGGTAATTATAATATTATAAGTTACTAACTTACTAACGTAAATTATACTAGTAACTAGCTATTTAACTAATTATATAGTACTTTAGTTAGTTCCTTTATTTCTAGATTAGATAGATTATTAGACTTAGTAAAAGTTAGTTAACTTAGTAAGAGTAAAAAGAAGTAAATATAATAAATTAAAATTTAATAAAATAGTATTAAACTATTTTACTTAAGATATAAATCTTAATTTTAGAGTAACTATAAAGAATTAAAAGTAATTATAAGTTATTTAATGTTTTATACTTATAGTAGATCCTCCGTGCGTATATTATATATTAATTAGAAGTATATTAAATACTACTAAAAAAGATAAAGAAAGATAAGCTTTTATTTTTATTATTTATACTTATTTTTTTATGCTTTACTGTAGTAAATTATTTAACTTATTTTAGATATTATTTCTTATAAAATTTAAACTTACTATAGAGTAGTTCTATTTATAAGTTTTGTCTATACTAGTTTGCCTTTACTTTTTAGTATTACTTATATATTTTTTTATATTATACCTTTTATAGTAATGCTTCTCTGGCTATACTTTTATTACTATTATAGTCTATAATAATTAAACTAAAGAACATAATTTATCTCTACTTTTTATAATAAACTTTATAAATAATTATAAATTAAACTCTAACTGTTTTCTGCATATTATCTAGAAACTAATAGCAAAATAGAAAGAGTTAATAGTATAATAAAATAAGTCTTATATATATATATATAAACTATTAATAAAATAACTAGGTAAACTAGCTCCCTTTAGCATAGTTTAAAGCTAATAATACTATATTTAAATTTATAAAAGTTTTACTATTCCTGGCTAATATAGGCTAATATCCTTAAATAGGTTTTAAATCTTTTATAAGAATTTAAAAACGTTTTTACTAAGTATTATAAGCCTTAGAAGTTAACTATATAGTAGAAAAAATAGCTAATATCTAATAACTAATTTAAAAAGAGATAATTTAGGTCTAAGCTCTTTAAAAAAAAAAATATAAACTAAAAATAATTACCTATATCTAACTATCAGATAGGAGATATTGTCTAGGTTAATATATAAAATATTTAAATAAAATAACTTTCTAAAAAGCTAGACTTAAGGGCCTTAAGGAAATATTATATCTTTTAAATAGATTCTTCATACGCGTACTAACTTAAACTTTTTAAATTCTTAAATATATATTTAGTTTTCTATATATTATTACTTTAGCTTGTTATATTTAAATTTAAATACCTTCTAGATTAACAAAACCTACTATCTAAACCTGTTAAAGTTAATAGGGAAACTAAATACTATATTAAATAAATTAAAAAACTACACCTAAATTACAGGCGGAAATGCTATAAATATTTAGTTAAATAAACTAAATATAATAACTTAACATAAGAATTTATAAGCGACCTTTAAGATATAGCTATTATAAAAAAATTATATCTTAAAATCCTAAACTAATTTAGATTTAATATTTAATATAAATACCCCTTACAGGAGCTCGGAATTAAAAGAGGGTACTATTATAATAACTATTTATAATATAAAAACCTTTTAAGAAAGCTTTTTTATAAGTCTTTTTTTTATATTATATATTTATACTTTGGCTTTATACTAGTGTATAAGCCCTTACTCTAAATATTTTAGCTTATAACTTATTATATTCTTTTTTTTATATAATATTTTAACTTATTATTTGGTATTATACTTAGTAATTAATTAATACTTTTTATTAAGCACTTAACCCTCTGCTTGTAGCACCACTATAATAATAAACTCTTTACTTTTAAATTTAAAAGTAAAAAAATTTACTAATTTAGTATTACACTAGTTATTACTTTAAGTAAATATATAGTACCTTAAAAAAATATTAACTTGTATATAAAAATAGTACTTAAGTAAAGTATTTTTTTATTTAAAGATTATAATAAATATGCTTAAATTTATTCTTAAAATAGCTATTTAATAACATGTTTTTATTTTTATTTATATATTACCCTTTTTTTTATTTTACTTTTTTTTATTATAGTAGCTTTAAATAGTTTTTTATATTATTTTTATAAGGTATTAAATAACTATTTATACTTAAAGCTTTTTACTTTTAGTAAAAGTTTATAATAGTTATTATATATACTTATACTAAACACTAACTTAAATAAGTATTTTTATAAAAAACGTTACTACTAGCTATATAGCTTCTAGTTTTTAGTATATAGTTAACAACTTTTTTTATAAAAAAAAGAAATAGTTTATTTTTTATAATAGTGTTACTATTTTTGTACTATCTTTTTTTATAGAAAACCTAGCTATATTTAGTATATATATATAACTAAATAAAATAAAGGCAATTTACTTTATACTTACTTTACTTTAAATTATATAATAGTAATATATTTTTTAGTCTTTTTTTTTAAAGTAGTAATAATATGTATAGTATTAGCTTATAGTTTTATATTATTTATAGTATTAATTTTAAAATAGTTGTGTTTAAACTTAGTTTTGTATATAGCTTTATATACTTAACTAACTAGTACTATACTATACTTTCTAATCTATTTAAAATAGGTAAATATACTAAAAGATAATAGAACTTATTTAAATTCTTAGTAAAGGCATTAATAGCATTTCTAAAATAATTCTACTAATAAGATACAAAAAAGTATACAGTGTAAAATAGTTATAAAAATAGTATTAAGTAGTTATAGGGTTTATATATTAGAGTATTCTATATTATTTAAAGAAAATAAATAAACTAATAAGCTAATAAAAGCTACTAGGTATAAAAAAATTAGTATTATAATTAGTTAGTAATTTAAATATCTGTAGATACGTAGGTGCTTAAATAACAAAATTATTAAAAAAAAATAGTAATATTTAAGTTAAAAATAGTATTAGCAAGAATATAGCTAATATTACTCTAGTATAATACTATTACTACTAATAAATTACTTAGTATTATCTAATAAATATAGTATATTAGTTAATTTTATTTTATACTTACTTAATTAAGCTACTATATAGCTAGCATAAATTAACGATTTATATAGAAATTAATTAACTTATTAAAATTCGTATAATAAGACTTTTAATTTCTTTCAATCTTTTAAGCATTCTGTATATGTAATAATTTCTAGTTAACTTATAATTACTTTTAGCTTATTATATATTTTACTTTTAAAAACACTCTCTTTAGTTTATTACTTATACTAGGAATTAAAAAAACCTTAAGTGTATGTAAAAATAAATATAGCTATTATTTCTATTATTACTTTTATATTTACTATTTATACAAAGTAATATTAAGACTATATGAGAGTATTTTAAAGTAGTAGTTTTTAAATTATTTTAACTTTATAAACATCTGTTTTTATAATACTTTTAATAAAGTTATTAAAAATAATTAAGCTTTTTAGTTTTAAGCTTCTTTTTTATTAGATAACTTTTATATAATTAAATAGTTACTACTAAAAGATTTATAATATATTTTCTTTAAAGAGCTTTAATTTTCTTAAATATTATTTCTTTATTTTCTTTCTAGATCTCTTAAGTATTAATAGTATTCTTAAGCTATTTTATATGAATTTAAAGTATAAGAATACAAGCTACTATATATAAAGGAGATATTTTAATTTTATATAAATATTTTTTAAACTTTTTACATACTTAAGTAATTTAATTTTAAAGATTTTTTAAATACTTCTTCTCTATATTCTAGATAAGTTTAGTAAGAAGAAGTAAAGATAATTATATAATATAAATTACTAAGCTCTTCTTAAAATATTCTTTAAGTATTTTAAGACTTTTAAGAATATATTTAAGTATTACTTATTTCTCTTATATATAATCTATAGCGCCTTTAAATACTTTAAGAAAATTAGAAATTATATAAAGCTTAATCTAGTCTAAAATAGAAAGAGTATTTCTTTTATTAAATCCGTGTTTTATCTAAGACCACTTTTAGGTGTATTTATTAATAGTATTTTAAACATTATTTTTAAAAATAGTTAAAAGCATAGAATACTAGCTATTCTATCTTATACGATTATCTAGAGGGATTCTTTATTTCGTAATATTAATAAACCATTGCATGTGATTAGCTAAGCCTTGAATATAAACTATAACATTATAAAGTTTTTCTATAACTCTTATTAAGTTTTATAGATTTATTTCTCTCTTTTTTCTTTTCTTTTTATTAATCTTAATACCTTTTTTTTCTTTTTAATTATATGAGTTAAGACGCTTCAGTTCCTCCTTATTTTGAAAAAGAAAGATCTGAATCATAAGATTAAGAATATACCCTTAGCAGCGTAGTTATTAATGTGTATAAAGCTAGTTAATCTTATGTTCTTTATTAAGATATTCTTAAATCATATAATAAAGAGTGTTATTTGTGCCTGCGTTGTTACTAACTACAGCTTCTATCTCATACTTAGTGCCATATTCTTGAAGAAGAAAAAGAAGAGCTTGCTATTACTATAGTCCACTGTAGTCACAAACAGTATAAAAACTAATTAAAAGATTCTGAAAATAATCCTCTTTGTCGATAAAGCTAGCACAAATAGTAAGGTAGAGAAAAGAATTTGGAGAAGTCTAGATATCAACTGTAAGATGAAGCTTTGTTCTTGATGATTGAAGTACTTTTCGTACAATATCCTGATATTCTGAATAGTGATTCTTGATTCGATTGACGATTGTGTTATGAGAAGAGGGAATGTAAGATGGTGATTGTTAATTTAGCGCCTTGCAAAATTAATGAAATTCATCCCATTCAACAATTGAGCATGAAAGATGTCGTACGATTATCAGATCAAGAAGCGCTTGATTTACGAGAGTTGTTGATTAATTAATCGCTCAAGAACGTCTTGATCAAGCTCTTTTAAGCCCTCCGTTTCGCCTTTTTCAATAAGAGCTTGATACAGCCTATTAAGATTGTCTCCTGCAATACCTGATTTCGTATGAGAAGTAATAGGTCTTTTAATGCTATACTCTTTCTTCAAATGATTCTAGAGTCTGTTGGTTGAGGAATAAGATTTATAATCCCACTTGTAGTAGTAGAGAAGATTATCTTTTGCGTCCTGTTTTGGCTTATTACCAACAGGTTCGCGAGTATAATCATGAATTGGAGATGTACAACGGGATTGAAGAGTTAAATTTGAGAGTTCAGACTCAAGGTTCGACGAAATCTCTATTTCTGAGCTCATTTTGGTGTGATTGAAAAGTGAGAGTAGGAAAAAGCTAAAAAGCGGTGTGTTTGTGTGAATGCCAAGATTACCCGATAAATTCCTGAGTAATATCGCTATCGGCGATAAAGTAATCTTGCCAATAATTACCCGATAAAAATTACCGTTGCCAACGCTGGTCGAAGGCGCTGAGCGCGTGCACGACCCCCGCTTAGCGAGGCTCATTTGTACCTTATATTCCATTCGGTGCCTTCCCTTTGACGGAGCCACAGTCAAGGAGCTCCTCCTCCAGCGCTGTGAGTTAGATACTTCTCTTTTCGAGCGCTACATGGCGGTCTGGTATTTCAGGGAATATTCTCTCCTGGCCATTAGTGGCGTGTTCAATGTGGCTCCGACCCTGGTCTCTCCTATCGACGATCAACAGGCTCAATCTGTATTCACGCGCTCCTGCAGGTAAATGCGGCTCTTTGCACGTAACTTTCCTGTCCTACGCTACGTCTTCCAACGCGTGCAAGGGATGGCCTGGTCGCATGGCAAGGAGATTCCCCATGAGGCAATGCCACTCTTCGAGAGCCTCGGAAAGAGACTCCCAGACCCGCCAACGGCATATTACCGCAGCAAAAAGAAATCTGAGACCTACTTTCAAATTGTTGGCTGGCAAAGTTGATTGATTGTTGTATTAAGGTTACTAACTACCTACGGAGGATTTATATAATGCTTGCCAACTGCCTCAGTGAATGGTTGACGGCGGCAGCCAGGTTGGCCAAAGCTCAAGCCCTGAGTACTCACTCAGGCAGGCCGACACAAATGAAGGCAGAGATACGGCAAGGCTCGGTGCCGACCTAGCCCTGATTCTCGTCAAGTGGAGTGCCTTGTCAGTGTAATAAAGTGCTCCTTGTGGGTTCTCAAGAGGTGATTGGAACGCGTAAAGCATCGATCCCGTAGACCGTTATCCAACAGCCTGCTATGATCTTCCGCGTCCAGGTGTGAAACCGTATTCTTTCGAGAATCTCTTGTGAAACTTCCGAATAACGGGGCAAAGTTTTGACTCTTGCGAGGCGGATAGTGTTGACTTCTCTGTCGAATCATTCCTGCGTCAGGCATTCGCTCCTTCTAATTCTACGACACCGACGTCACTGACCACGAGCAGCATGCGTTAACAACGTCCCGGCAAAGACCAACCTTAGCATTATTCCGATATCTTCGATGCATCCCAGCCTTTTCTACGGGATTGGACAGGGTGACTTCTTCGGACACACATTCTGCTGCCACCTTGCAGTCCACGACCTTCGCAAACAACCCGTGCTCTTTGCGAACGATTCCCTCCAGCAAACGTTCCGCGAAGCGTCACAGCCCTACATCTGGCGCACAAGCACCACCGCAGCAGTCGACCCTCCGCGGCCGTTAGACGCTGAACGCTACGTAAAGGTTGTATCTAGACGATGTGCGACCGAATTAGAATATTCCACCAGCTTTTTGAGCACCTCCGCCATGACAGAAACTATCGTTAACTGACCTAATAAGAAAGATTGATAATCACAAGAAAAGTGGGATCGGCGAGAGCATACATTGTAACCGAGCGCACTAGTGTAAAAGTCATGACCAACCTGATAATCCATTGATAAATTATCTAGGGCTTATATACGTAGAAAAGCTTACAAATATGGGTACGCAAGCTGCTGACGCAATGAGGGTCACATGTAATAGATAACGAGAGCACTACTTGGTGACACACCCCTCCAGACTGTACAGAGCCCTTCTGAACAGTATGTAAAATCCTCAATGAGTATAAACAGGTCGTTGCCTCTTAGCTGTACAGGGTCTACTTAGATGTTTGATAAGTATGAGCAGGTCGTTGCCTGTTAAACTATACAGGATCTACTGAATAGATTTGAATTCTTAATAAGCCAGCAAGTAAACTAGTTAAAATGAAGTTAATGGTCTTCCATTTTCAATTAGTCCAATGGGTTTATTGCTTTAAGTTAGCTTCTCTTAAGCCTTTCTCTAGCACTTCTTTACCAATCGATCTAGATTTTCATTAGCGTTAAGCTTCTCTTAAAATTCTTTCTTAACTTGAGAATCCGGCTTTCAGCCTTCTGGTCTCAAATGTTTGATAAGGTAGTAGCATTTACTGTATTAGTGGTTCTTTCCACATACATAAGGATTTAGTAGCTTTCCATTAAGTGTTGCGTAAGCGGAGTAGCCAAAAGGAAGAACTACTCTGTTGGGATGTTTTTGATGGTAATTCACAAAATTGCTAATAAAGTCTTCAACAAAAGAAAATGGTTTGTTTTTGAGCTCTGTCTAAGAGAGATTAAATTTCATTGCAGTAGCATATCCTAAATAAATACCTTTAATAGTAACTACAAAATCTTCTTAAGCTCGTGTGTTTGCTACTTTAGGCAAGTTCAGTTTCTTTGCCATATTATACGCAGATTGCTAGTTCTCTAGCTAATTTTCAATCCCTTATTAACTAGTGTAGGTCCGAGCTTTAATGTACTAAATAGTAACCTATTTCTTTTTAAACGTATTTGTAGGGCAAAGCTGTTTACAAAAAACCTTAAGTTTTTAGTATGAAGTATTCACATTATAAATTAATTGTAGATGTCGACGAGCAATAGTCAAAGCAATTATATAGTCGAGATCTTGTACCACTCGTTTCTTGCGTTTGTGGTCTCTTTGCTTACTTTAGTATTTGCCTTACAAAACTTAATATACTACTAGATTGTCCTTAAGCTATTAAACACTAGTAATAGACGTAGACTCATTTCTGGCTTCTTGCATATCAGACAGTTCAGGCTTCGTTAGCGCTTCAAGACTCTTTTTGGTATTTTGAGCTGGGTCGCAGTATTTCCAGATTCCTTCAATGAGAGCTTTACTCTTGATTATAAACTCTTAGTCATGGTAATCGTGGGTACCATTTAGAATGATAGTAGTGGTCCTTTGGACAGATAGTAAATCTATTGTAATAAACAAATAAGTAAGGATGTCAGCCAGTACGTTAACAGTTGATGAGCAAAAGAAATGTCAAAAAAAGGGTTTGTTGCAATTCGAACTTAGTAGCCCTTATTCATGCGGAATTCCGGGCTCATAACTGTAACCGAGCGTGTTAGTGTAAAAGTCATGACCAACCTGATAATCTATTGATGAACTATCTAGGGCTTATATACGTAGAAGAGCTTACGAATATGGGTACGCAAGCTGCTGACGCCATGAGGGTCACATGTGATAGATGACAAGAGCACTGCTTGGTGACATACATCGGCTGCTCGAGTGGGGTGAATTTGGAAGCTCTTTTTCAACCAGCAGGTTTATGAGGCTACAACAGAGGGTGTAGATGATGGATGTGGGATCTTGCATAGTGATGCTGTGAAGAGTCGTAAGCCAGGAGTGGTGGCGAGTCTGGATGAACAGCCCTTTCCGGGGCTACCAACCAAGGTCGTGATGGACAACGTCCTGGTCAATGCATGCACAGCTCTAACCATGAAAAGGTTAGTATGTTGCTGGTGAGAACACGCCGCGAAGAGCCTAGCCAAAGTGTAACCTGATTAATTTAGTTCTAGCAAACTGTGACTTCCATTCGCAAGTTGTCTCACCTCACAAATAGTGCGAAGCAGCCAGCTAGGCTACCGACATATTCAGGATACACAAGCACGAAACCTGCAAGCAAATACGCTTTCCGATAGGCGAGATGCACTTCGATTTGCATGGCACGCGGTAGCCGGTCGCAATCATGTAGTGCCGACAGCGATCAATTTACATGCTGCCGGCCCCACCTCGACACCCAGGGATAGCATAGTATTCGGATATTACACCTAAACAGTTACGAAATAAAACCATTCTCCAGACCTTAAGATTGATTGGCTACTTTAGAAAGCAAACTCTGCAATTACTTTTAATCGGCTTCAAGCTCCTCGGTTGCCTTGTCGTTGCCCTTGCAACCAACGGTAGGATCAGTGTCCCATGCCAGCCATGACTACCACTTAGCCCAACCAGCCTGGTTTTTAGGTGTAACCCATCCGCCAAGATACGTACTACTATACGATGTAGATGAGGGAAAGCGCTCGGCGTCTTGGGGCTACAACAGTTCCCCAATGTCGTCACCCGCTAGGATTGCTCAAGGTTCGGCTTCATTTGAAAAGCTTGGGAGTTAAAGTAGAAGTCACGCAATAGCAAGCATCACCTGCATTATCTAGCCTAAGCTTGGGAAGCTTCTGCCTACATCCAGATGAGTATGAGCTCGTAGGGGAAAGCTCCTTGGCCTACCATGTGCGCTCGCCAGGAAGACCAAGGTATAAGTGGCCGCCCGCCGGCTTATATAGAGTTCCTCACGTCAATTGAGGAATTTTACGGATTACACGAACGTCCCCTCAGCTATGGCTCCGCTGAAGTATCTTTTCATCACCTTTGCGGCATTGGTATCGCAGGCCACTGCACAAACCTGCGCAACCATCAATCCTGCAAACGCACCGACATGGGGATCCGGATTTTCCGGACGGGTCGTCATGAACGGGTTAAGGACTCCTCGGGGGCTTGTATTTGATACTCTAGGGAACTTGCTTATCGTTGAGTCAGGCGGGAGCGGGGTGCGCTATGTTAAGCTACAAGATAATGGAGGTACCAATGTCTGCGTTGCATCATCCAAGCAACTCATTCCCGAAAGAGGAGTAAGTCTATTTCTATCACTACTGGAAACGCGACTGTGGTCGTCTCCAGGGTGGAGCATACGACACTTGATCGGTACCGTCTTCGATTCTTAGTCGTGCCAGTCTGTTGCTGACAAATAACGGATGTTCGCACACTCTTCACCCTCTAATCTATTCAGCCTTCTGCAGTTCGTGCAAGATGAGCCGTTGAGAATGACCCTCACTAAAAAAATTTCCTAGCTAAACCATGCAATCGACATATCCGCAGACGGCAAAACACTTTTCGTTTCTTCAATGACAACCGTCTGGAGCTACCCATATGACGCTGCAGCCGGCACGGTTGGCACGAGGAAGACACTCATCACGGGCATGAGCAATGGAGGCCACCAAACTCGCACCATCCACGCCTCGACGAAGGTTCCAGATCTCTTAGTAGTGTCGGTAGGGTCCAATAGCAACATCGATTCCGCGACATCCCAGATCGGCTCCGGTCGCAGTCAGCTCCGTATCTTCAACATCACGAAGGTGAGCCAGGCGTCGGTGGCTTATACTTCAGGCGAAGTCTTGGGATGGGGGCTGAGAAATAGTGTGGGAGTGACGGAACATCCAATCTCTGGAAGCATTGCGAGTCATATTCTACTCTTCATATGTCCTTACCGAAACTCAGTTATCTAACAATAACTCTAGTGGTCAGCTGAGAATAGTGTCGATAATATGCAGCGGAACAGTAAGGATATTCACAATACCAATCCATGCGGTGAGGACTCTGCAGCCCATCCACGAATTCGAAGGCTAACAAAAGCGCGTTCAAACAGAGGAACTTAATTATCATGGCCCGCTTAACGACTCTTCTGCTAAGGAGCGAGGCGCGAATTATGGCTACCCGGAGTGTTTTGCTGCATGGGACCCTTCCGTTATCCCCAATAACCAAAACATCAAAGTCGGTACCCAATTCCTGACCGGTTCAGCAAGCGGGTCATTGAGTGATGCGACTTGCGAGCAACGCTATGCGCCAAAATTATGCTTCCCGAGTCATACCGCGCCGTTAGATGTTAAGTTTAAAGCCGATGGCACGGCGGCATTTATTACATTCCATGGTTCTTGGTACGTCACCCAATTCCACTTTGTGTACCCGACTGCTAAACCATTCCGTACATTGAATATGAATCATTCCTTTGGATTCCACCCACTAATACCAAATCTAGGAATCGGAGCCCTCCCGATGGCTATCGGCTCAGCAAAATTAATTTCAATCCCGCGACTGGTATGCCTACTGAGCCTTCGACATCGACTACGGCCGCTATTAATGTTATGAGCAATCCCAATAATGGAAATTGTCCCAATCGATGCTTTCGCCCCGTTGGGTTGGCGTGGGATTCCAAGGGGAGACTTTTCATGACTAGTGATACAACTAATGAACTCTGGGTTATTGGAGGAACGTAGAATGAAATCGACGTCTCGTTCTACTATAAGCGTCGAGAGATCTCAACTTGTACATATCTTACCCGAGCTTGTTCGTTTTGAATTGATAATTTGGATGCAGCCCAAGGATGATCTGCGACTGCGTGATATTTAGGTATAAGATATGATACTAGGAGAAGATGCCTGATGCCAAGGCCCGATGTGAAGAAAGACGATCAAAGGTGTTAATGTATCTAAGCTAACAATCCAGATAATATTGTTCCAAGTGGGCATCATTTACGGTTCCGTTCTCGCTCAATCCCATTCTAACCTCGCATTCTATTAGCGGCAGCATGGTTTGTTGCTCCCTTCCAATCTTGTTGTCCTTGTGAATATATTAGCTCTAAAGGGGAAGGGCTATTTTCGGAAATTGCCAGGCGTGCGGGGAAGCGCCTCAACCCCGCATCCCCAATTTCTGTTCCCCGCTCGCCTCATCTCCGATTGCTTGAGCAAGGAGATTACGGGACAAGATTTCAGTAGTACAAAGGGCAATGCGCGTTGAAGAATGGATCCGAGAATTTTAGCGTCAAATTTGACTCGCTTAAAATCCTCGAGCTCTTATTGGTCCAAATTCCTCGCTATAGGTCTTGGCATCCCTCATCAAACCTGTGACCTCATTGTTTACTCGAAATCTTTACAGCAATCTCATTACTATAAGTACCCACCACCCAAAGGCAGGCCCGCAGGCTTAAAGGATACCTCATACACGATAAAGAGCGCTGCGATTACCCTCAGAGCAGAGACTAGACGACGATTTGACAAGATAGGCGACAGTTTAGGCATCGGAAAGTCCACCGCGAACAACATCTACAGAGAGGCCAAAGAGAACACTGTCGATAACGACCTCACCTCACTACTCAACACAATCCCATCCAAATCAGCTCATCCTGGCAAGAAACCAAGGGTTGAGAATGGCAGTGAGCTATCTCACAAGCTGCGGAAGTGAATAATTGACAATAGAGACCAGCAGATGGTAGACGCAGTCAAACCAATACTTCAAGAACAGGGCATCACAAAACTACACCGCAGGCAGGTGGTGAACGTCGCAGAGGATCACCGTGATCCTAATCACGGCTACTCTATCGTACGCAAAGTACGCCCTGGGAAGATTGCGCCCGATGATGAGGACAAGGAGAAACGAGTTAACTATTCACATTGGCTACTACGTGAGTACAATCTCCGGTTTCCAAAGCTTATCTTCGTCTGTTACGACGAGAGTTTAAAGGGCTTTAGAGGCAGTAACGTTAGAGGCGGCAAGCAGAAGACCTCCGCGCCTAAAGGCAAGAACATCAACTCAAATAACTTTGCGATACACGAAGATCCTCCCAAGTTCACCCTCATGATTTGCGCCGCCGCTTCCTCCTACACGAATTGCGCGTACAAACGGCCCTGTATAACCTGGGTAAAGCCATCTGAGGCAGAAAAGAAGCGGATAATAAAGGAGATGGTTGCCGCCAACGAGAAGGATCTTAAAATCAATGAGTAGAAACAAGAACAGGCCACCAAGCGCGGTACCTGGGAGTACAATCAATTGGCAGAAAACAACAGGAAGATCGACAAGCACAACGCTAAGGTTCGCCGCAAGAATCCTATGTGCGGTAGAAAAGGTACCCACAATCAGAAGACCCCCAAACAGGTTTTTAAACACGAGATTTTTACGTACAACAAGGGCGGTGGGATGAACTCGATCTGGTACGCAGAGAAAATATTAAAGAAGCACGTATTTCCATACTACAAGGCAATACGTAAGGAGAACCAGGGATCTGTCGTATACTTAACAGAGGATAGCGTCCATCTACACCAGGCAGCTCGCCGTTACCTCCGCCATACGATTCGCGCAGATGGAATCCTGTTTGCGCCTCACCCACCGTTCTCACCTGACCTACACCCAATTGAGCGCTGTTTTGGTAGGTTAGAGGGTTTTATTGAGGGATACACTGTAACCTCTACTTCACAGCAGGTGAAGAAGGCAGCAGAACGATGGGTGGAGACTCTCTGGCAGTCAAATAAGGTGATGGCCGACTATATGGCCAAACACCTCCATCCCGACTACTTTAAACGCGTTGCAGAGCTCTGCATTGAGCAGAAAGGCGACAACAAGTTCAAGGCATAATCTCTACACCAAAAATCCGATTATTATCACCTATTTGGCTACTTTCGTGGTTGCTTTACGATGACGAGCGATTTTGATGAGGTTGCCAAGAACGCGCTCAGATCCATTCTTCAACGCGCATTGCCCTTTGTAGTATACAAGGGGGTAACCTGAGCGGGCCAGGTGCGCTCCCTGCTAGCGTTTCCATCGCCACATTAATAACTAGTGCTTATTCATATGTTTAATACTTTATAGGACTTCTATCTGCGTTAATTACAGCTAGGCAACGCTCCCTTATATTGCCTGTATACTTTTCAAAGTCTTCTAGTTCTAATTTCTCCCATTCTTCCTCTACGTATCTCCTAACTTCTTCTTCCGGTGTTGGAAACTGACGTTGGATTCTCCCTTTTAACAGCCTTTAAGCATTCTTAATTGGGTTCAGATCTGGGGAGTTCGCCGGCCATTCCATTAAAATCATGCCATTCTGCTCCTAAGCTAAGCGAGTCGCCTTTGCAGCATGAATCAAGGCATTGTCCTTAACAAGAATAGGCTGATACCATAACGTTTGCTATATATCCTAGGTAAACGCCTTAATTTTAGGACATATATACGTACAGTACACGTCCCTATTTATCGTCTTTGTTTTATAACCTAGCTTAGTTAACTAATCCTTCTCAAAAACAACTAGTAGCCTTTTATACCTATAAGAGATACTGCCATGAATTATCCAGCTTAAATAGCCCTAAACTTAGGAATATAGTAATTAATATCATACTTCTTTTCTGTGCTTCGTGTAATAAATATCTGACCTCCTCTTATATAAATAAAAGCTTTATTAGTTTAGATTCCCGCTGCCTATATTGCTAGAGTCTATTCTAGATAAGAATAGGCCTATTTTAGTTAAGCCTTTTATTATTTAGGTGTAATAAGAGACTTCTCTATTATAATATAATAAAAGTATCTCTTTTTTTTAAAGGCTTTATATAAGAATTACTTGTAGATAAAAATACCTTCTAAAAAAGCAATCTCTTTAAAGGGCTTTTTTTAATACTAATAATCTTATATAACATAAGTAATAAGACGCTTTTAGGTTAGAATATTAATATTCAACTCTCTTCCTTTCTGCTTTTAGGGAGTCTATATATTTTTTTATAAAAAGTATAAAATTATTTTTATAGAAATACTAAGTAAGTTACTAATCTCGTTATGAGTTCAACCTATATACTAATTTAGAAAGTAAATAATATTATACTTATAGTAAAAGAGTCATGTACCTAAATCCTAAAGAATAGAATATTAAAGTAAAGATAAATAATTCCTATGATTCTAATATATAAGATTTGGCATTTTAAGCACATAGGTCTCTATTTAGGATACTATTATAATTTATATAGTATATAAGTACCTATTCTAGCTGCTTCTGTATAGTATTTATAATCTAAGAGAATTACTATTTAGCTAATAAAGCTATAATATAAAGAGTTATATTATATTTAGTTTAGAGCTATACTAATATTAGTAGAAAGTATACCTAACCTATTTAAATTACTCTCTTATATTTAGAGTACTTTAGGCTAATTATATAGCTTTATACTAAGCTTATAAAGAGAATAGCCTATGCCTTTATTAATTTTAAGTATTTACTTATATTTAAATCACTACTTTTATACTAATATTAGCTGTTATTTTTTAAATTTCTATTATAAAGATTTATATAGCAGCTGCAGCGCTTATAAAATAGTATAAAAATAATTATCTAAAGCCTTTTTTTAAATAAATAGACTACTATATAGTATCTGGTATTATATTAAGTATGTAATTTATCTCTAGTTTTCCTACCTACTCTAAGCTACTTATAAAGCTAATTAAGTAAATAATTTATTTACTATTACTATTAATTAACTTACTATATTATAGCTTCCTTACTGGTCTGCTGCGTTTATACTATATATCTAATTTCTTTAATAACTTTATATCTTAATAAGTACTATTAAAGCTTATTTTAATAATCTATCTTTTATTTATTACTTTATTTTCTATTTAGTATATTAATTAGCAGATTACTCTATATGCTAATTATTTACTCTTATTAAAGTACTTCTATTATTCTTACTATATAATATATTTAGTGCTTTAAGGGTTCTAAATTTCTATACCTATATTTATTTTAGTTTCTATTTCTATTTTTTTTTTACTTTAAGGGGCTAGGTGAGTGGGCTGTTAGCATAATTATAATACTTACTTAAGTAAACATATATCTACTAGATACTATATTAGTTAATAATAATAATAATAGATACTAATATAAGTACTAGTATTAGTACTAAAGCTAACTTAAAAATACTTTTAGCTAAAATATAAAACTACTAGACATAAGAAGCTGTAGCTATATAGTCTGTATATTTTAGTACTTAATTATTTAGTTTATTAATTTCTTTAAATTAAGTATACTCTACTGCTTGTGTTTATGCTATATATTTATAGTATTTAACTATTTTATAAGAATTAATATAGCCTGGTAAAAAGCTAATAGCTAATTAATTATCTTACTATTTTAATATATTTTAATTTTTCACGTAAATGTTGTATACGCCTCCTGTTAGAATACTAGATAATTTTATATTAGATGCTAAGAAAACTAGTAGCGTAAGAATATTAAATTTTATAAAATAACCTCCTATAGGTAAAAAAGCAGGTTTATTAAGCTTATAATAATAAGATTATTAATTTACTTTTATTATAGACTAAAATAGTCTTTCTAAGCATCTATCCCTATAAAGTATATCAGAGATAATATATTCTAAAAATTAAGAATTTAGGATATGTAAGCCTGGAAGAGGCTTTATACAGAGTATATAACTCTAAAAGTTATTAAAGGTAATATTATTAAGTATTATTATCTATTATTATTTACTTAGTACTTAACTAACTAAGCTATATTTTTAATATATATATACTACTTAAATAGCTCTTAATTTTACTACACGGTGGTGTTACGGACGGTAACAGTAAAATAGCTATACTTAAAAGGCTAAAAGAACTAGCTATAATAGCTAATAAAGCCCTAGAATAGAAACGTATGTTTAAGTTAGAAAGAAAGAGTTATAAGTAAACATAAAACGCTTTAGTACAAGCTAAAGTATAAGCTAAGAAATATAAATAAAAGTACGGAATTATATTAATAGATTAGAAGTAGTAGTATACATAATCAAGCTAGAAGCTTAGCAGATAAAAGAGATAGAAAAAATAGAAACTTTTATTTTTACTATTTTCTTTAGTAGTATCTAATTTACTGCTAATAGGTATATAATATACGCATAAGGGATTTCCTATAAATATAAGACATAAAACAGCTTAGGGATATTTTAGATTCTTTATAGTTACTCTAAAATCAAGATCTTCTCTCTAAGTTAAGATATGACTTTAAGTGAAATAGTTTAATATTATCTTATTAAATCTATTATATACTCTCTTCCTACCTTATAATAAGACTAAACTCTATTCTGTTAAACCTAAAGCTATCTATTCCAGATACGGAAAAAGCTAAGAACTTATTAAGTAATTAGTTAGAGTAAAGTTATTAACGTAAAATATACTATTAAGTTAAAACAACTTATAACATTATAACTATCCTTTTAAAAGTGTAGGAGAGAACGTTGGATTAATTTTAATAAATAAATTTCTAATTACAGTCTATAACGACCTATTATAAGGATAAATAAGAACTTTATTTATTAAATAATAGTAGCAGTAAAGAGGAAGTTATAGTAGGATCTTTATTTACTATTAAAAATACATTAGAAGGAACTAAGAGCACGTAGTAGGTTATCTAGAAATAAAAAATAGCTATTATAGAATTACGTGATACCATAATTAGTATATAATAATAGATTAAAGTAGTAAAGAATAAGAGAAAAGGAATTACAAAAATCTAACCACCTTTTAAATTTAATGGGAACTGGGATGAACTTAAGACATTTATGGCTATAATAAACTTATACTATTAGTTTAATTAAGCTTTATTTACTACTAACTAAGATTAAATCTTAGTAGTTAGTATGAATATAATAGGAAAAGTCATAAAGTAATTTAAGCTACTTATAAAGAACTATTTAGTAAAAGAAAATTTTAACCTAAAATCAGCAGGACTTATAAACTGTAATAATAATATTAAAAGAACCTTTAAAAGTTATAAGAGCTTCAGGAAGGAATTGACTATAGTCTTTAATAAAATTAATAAAGAAACAGAGGTAATTTAGAAGCTTTAATAACTTAAGTAATAAATATTAGTAGCTAACTATATAGTAAAGTTTAAGTAAATCTAATTATAACTTAATTAAGTAAACTAGCTATTAGTTATAATATACTACGCAGGACTAAAGGACAGGATTAAGAATAAAATTTCATAAAAAAAATAATCTAATATACTTTTAAAAACTATTAAACAAGTAGTGACTATTAACAACTATTAGTACCAGAAAGAATAAAAGAAAAAAAATAATACTAGGCCGGTAATCCATACACCATGAAGAAATAAAAGAGATACTTAAATTTATAATATAATAGAAATCAATCATATCTTAGTTAAGAACATATAGATTAATAAAAAGAAATAAGATAAATATATTAAAGAATAAATGAACTAATATACACGTAAGGCATGCCTTAAATGCAGAAAACAAGAACATTTTATTAAAAAATATAAATAATAAATAGTAGATGTTAAATAGGCTTATGTTTAGACTAGAGCACTAAAGAAAATTAAGATTACTATAGTCTAAATAAAATTAGCTAAGAACTAAATAACTAAGGAGGCTATTATATAATAAATTTAGAAGAAATAATATTAGATTTATAAGAGCTATATATATCTCAGATAAGAATATAAAATACCATATTAATAGGTCAAGAATTATTTAGCGGGATAAGCTAATAATATAATTACTATTATATAAGAAACTGCTATCAGATAATACTAGACTAGCTTTATAAAAAAAGCTAACTAATTCTATAAGATTATCTAATAAAAAGAAGGACCCTTTAAGAAGGAAAACCAGAAATTCAGATAAAAATAAAATTAAGAGATAATAAAAGGCAAAGAGCTAATATCTATAATAATTAGATAATAAGTAAACTAAAGACATTACTAAATCTATAGATTAGAATACTATATAGGGGAACATTATATCACTAAACACTAGAAAGTTATTTTAGAAGATAGAATATATAAGTACTAATAAGTACTACAGGTAGCTAATAATAAGTAGTATAAAAAACTTAGTAAACAAAAATTAGCCACATGAATAAATAAGATTTATAGATAAGAACTAATACTATTTATAAGTTATGTGACTTACTACCACCCCGTAGGACACCTAGAACTAGAATAGAATTAAAATAAGAAATCTAATAAGAAATTTACTTTACTAATACTATAAATATAAAATAATAATGCCGCTGAGAGATCTATGTAAAAGAAGTACTAGATATATAAAAAAAAAATATATATAAAATAAGAATATAGATAGGCAGCGCATACTATATGAGTTAAAAAACTAATAATAAAATAAGTACTAAAATAAATAGTATAGAAATAGAAACTTAACACACAGCAGGAACTGATTTATATGGATTCTAAAAAAAAACTTCAGGACTCAAAGACAGAGAAATATAAATAATTAAACTAGGATAAGTGTTAACTAGGATGCTAATATTACTAAGCTAAATATTATTAAAATAGATAGTTAGCCACAAAATTACATGCTAAACTAATAATTAAGGAATGTTTCTTAAAATAAAAGTACCGAAATTATAGAGAAGAAGTAAAAATAAAGTATAAGATATTATTATAAGAATAATATTAACTCTAATAATATTCTATTTACAGACTTAAGGAAGAAACACTAAGGAAATAACTACTACTTAGAAGTTAATAACTAATAAAAAACTAGAAGACTAGTAAGTAATAACTATGCTACTGGAGAGCTAATTTAAGGTTAAAATATAAGAGTTAGCACTTAACTATACACAACTTAGATAAAAACACGAAAATAAGTTATATATAGATATATGTATTAATAGCTTTTAAACACAAGCACTTATAAACAGTAAGGCTAGTAAAACACTTATATTAAACAAATAAATATAAAGATACTATATTTTAACTAGAGTTTTAAAAAAACCTGTAAGAGTAATACGCGTAGATAATAATCTAATAATATTCAAAAAAGGTCTAATTAATCTTAAGATAAAGAATATAACTATTAAGGCAGTAAATTACACGGATAACTGCCGTATTAAGATTATAAATCTAGATAGTAAGGATTTCATACTAGGATAAGACTAGCTAGTATAATAGAACTTACTAATTAACTAGAAGATAAAGTCTATAGGAATTAGGAAAAACTACTATAAATAAATAAAAGCTATAATATAGATAAAGAAAATAACTCTTTATAATACTACGTTTATTATGCTAAACAAATACCAGAAGGAATTCAGAAAATAGTTTATAAAAAAACAAGAAAACTAAATACCAGAATATAAGGATTAGGACTGTAAGATTATACTTAAGAAAAAAGAAAAACCGAAACCAGCACTATTATATCAAATATCCATTAAATAATAAGAGGAATTACGACAATATCTGAACAATAATATTAGAAAAGAATATCTATAAGAAAGTAAAAGTAAGGTTACGTTACTAGTATTATTTATACTAAAGAAAAATAGGAAACTATAACTCTGTGTGGATTATTAATAATTGAATAAAGTAACAATTAAGAATTACTATCTAATACTCTTAATATTAGAACTTATATATAAACTCAGAGGGGCCAAATAGTTCAGCCTGTTTAATATTAAAGATAGATACTATTAAATATAAATAGTAAGCGGGCACGAATGGCTGACAGCTTTTAAAATAAGCTATAGATTATATAAATATATAGTTATGTCTATAAGACTCACTAACGCACCAGTAATATTCCAAGCCATTATTAATTATATTCTAAGGGAATATCTAGATGTCTTTATACTAGTATACCTTAATAATATCTTAGTATACATAAACGGGACACTAGAAAAATATATTGAGTATACTAAGAAAGTATTACGAAAGCTCAAGAAACATAACTTATATATATAAACAGGAAAATATATATTCCATAAGAAAGAAGTTAAGTTTCTAGGATATATTATGTCTAGAAATAGGATAGTAATTAACCTAGATAAAGCTAAGGATATTCTATTATAGCTAACACTAATAAATACGAAAGAAATTCATTCTTTCCTTAGATTCACGGGATTTTATAGGTAATTTATTAAGGGCTATTTAAAAATTACAGCACCCTTAACGGAATTACTTAAGAAAGATTAATAATTTAAGTAGATAAATAAAGAAAACACAGCTTTTATAAAGTTAAAGTAGAGATTTAAAAAACTACTAATATTAAAAATATTTAATTTAGGACTTTAAGTGGAAATATATGCAGACGCATCAGACAGAGCTATAAAAGCTATTCTTTTATAAACATAAAATAATAAATAAAAACACTTAATAGACTTCTTATCTCATAAACTTATAACTACTAAGTTAAACTATGATATTTATGATAAAGAATTGTTAGCAATAGTTCAAGCATTTAAAAAATAGAAATATTACTTGGAAGGGGCTAAGTATTAGATAGTTGTATATTCAAATCACAAGAATCTAACAGCATTTATAATAACAAAAAAGTTAAATTAATAATAAGTCAGATAGTAGGAATTACTATTAACTTTTAATTTCTAAATACTTTATAAAGTTAGAAAAGAAAATATAGTGGTTAACGCACTCAGTTAATGAGCAGACTATATAAGGGATATACCGGAAATATATAACATAATACTTAAGTAAAGATAAAACGGATTCTTAAGAAGCTTACAAATAGATGTTAAATCAGTAGTCATTATCGAAAACACTTAAGAAAAATAAATAAGGGAATTTAATAATAGACGACTACTCTAGAATTTAGACTAAGAAATAATTTATATACCAGATGAATTACAAACGGAGCTAATTAAGAACTAATATTCAGCTAAAATATATAGATTTTAAGGAGTTGAGAAGACTGTAGAACGGATTAACAGACACTTCTAGATTCCAGGAATTTAGAGTAAGGTTAGGAATATTCTTTTAAAGTATATTAAATGCAAAAAGAATAAAGCATTAAGACATAAAGAGTATAAACTTATGTAACTAATACCTTTACTAAACGGACCATAGGAATCAGTCATGATAGACTTTATTATAGGAATACTAATAATTACTACCTCAACAGGTCAATAGTATGACATGATACTGGTTATTATTAATAGACTAATAAAGTATGCTTACTTTGAACCAACCTATACGGAAATAAAAGCGGATGAACTAGCGTTATTACTGATTAAGATACTAATTACATGATACAGGATGCCACGAGAATTTATTACAGACCAAGACAAGTTATTTACGTCAATATTCTGGAAAACGTTTGTAGGACGGTTAGGGGCTGAATATTACCTCTTAACAGCATTCCACCTACAGACGGATAGACAAACAGAACGGATAAATCAGATATTAGAATAATACTTACGAATGTATGTTAACGAACTACAGGATAACTAGATTAACTTACTACTAATAGCTGAGTTTGTATACAACTCTGCAAAGTCATTAACAACAAGAAAATCACTATTCTATGCAAACTATGGTTATGAGTTGACGGCTTATTGAGAACTAAAGACACTAGACAAAATATCAGAGTCTGCAAGAACAAAAGTTAAGGAACTATAACAACTTTATTAAGTAATCACGCAGGAAATCACCCACAAAGGCAATCTTAGTAAGAAAATTAAGGACAAATCTAAGGTTAAGGGACCAACCTTCGAGGAGGGGGATAAGGTTTTCTTAAAAAAGGAAAATTTAGAAATAAAAAGACCATCACGAAAACTGGATCACGTTAAGTTAGGACCATTCAAGGTTAAGCGATAAACAGGACCTGTAAATTACAAACTATAGTTACCTAAGGATACGAGGATTTACCTAGTTTTCTATGTCTCCAAATTAGAACCAGCACCACAGGATGCCAAACTACAGACAAGACTTAAACTCAAAGAAGATTGTACTGAGTATGAAGTCCAACGGATTTTGGACTACCAACGGTTTGGGCGTTAGTGGAAATACTTGGTTAGATAGAAAGGCTACAGACCTGAAGACGACACTTAGGAGCCAATTAGGAACTTAAAGAATAGTTCGGAGCTGATTGACTAGTATCACCAGGAGGAGTAGCAAAGGCTTGCTCTAAAGATGGGTCCAAAGCATAGGGAGAATGCAGGACATTCCATTCGAAACCAGAGAAGGAAGGCGAAGCGGCACCAGACACTGCGGGTTGCGGTGTGCGAACTTCTCGATCTCAAGAACGAGCCTCTTCCTCTTTAAGAGCTTGGACTTCATGAATTGAAGCTATCTCTCGATCAAACATCTCCTTCTCCTTCGGATTGAGCTGGGTAAGTTAGCGATGAAGGCGGCGGACGCAGGATCGACGCTCTTCCTCAACACGACAAGACTTAGATAGATCCTCTTCAGCTTTTTTAAGTTGATGACGGAGCTTTTCCTTGTCACGATCAAGGCGATTCTACTCTGATTACGAAATAACTAAATCGCATTTTGTACCATGATTATTACACGCTAAGCAGCGGCCTAACGTGAGGTTCACGAGGCAATCATCACCTCGACAGGAACAGTTCGAGTAGGGTGTCGGTATGTGACGGGGTTTGCTACGGATCCGGGAAGCTAAACAGCGTGCACGTATTAGAGATGACTCAAGACGTGTCATCGTCAGGAAGCTAGGCAGGACGGAAAGGAAGTCAAGGATCTTACAGTTTAGAGCACAGGCCGGAGGACCTGCTGCCTTTATACTGCTTGTGGAAGGGAGAAACTATCTTTCAGGACGAAGACTTAGAAGAGGGGGATAATGTTATGGACGGTAACAGTAAGGCAGCTGCACCTGAGGGGCTGAAGGAACTAGCTACAACAGCCAATAAAGCCCTAGAATGGAAACGTATGTTTGAGTTGGAAAGAAAGAGTTGTAAGCGAGCACGGGACGCTTTGGCACAAGCTAAAGTACGAGCTAAGAAACGCGGACAAAAGTACGGAACTATGCTGATGGATTGGGAGCAGTAGCACACGTGATCGAGCTAGAAGCTTGGCAGATAGAAGAGATAGAAAAGATAGAAGCTTCTATCTTTACTATCTTCTCTGGCAGTATCCAACCTACTGCCAACAGGTATACAATGTACGCACAAGGGATTTCCTATAAATATGAGACATGGAACGGCTTAGGGATATTTTGGATTCTTCGTAGTTACTCTAAAATCGAGATCTTCTCTCTAAGTTAAGATATGACCTTAAGTGAAATAGTTTAATACTATCTTATTAAATCTATTATATACTCTCTTCCTACCTTGCGATAAGACCAAATTCTATTCTGTTAAACCTAGAGCTATCTATTCTAGATACAGAAAGAACTAAAAACTTATTAAGTAATTAATTAGAGTAAAGTTACTAATGTAAAACATACCATTAAGTTAAGGCAACTCATAACAGGTAGTTTCTATATCTATTCTCTATATTCTATTATAGTTATAAGCCTGGAATTCTGTATTACTTATATTTATAACCTAGTATATAAAGGTCCACACCACCTGTTCTTTTATCTTAAATCTTTATTATAGTCTTTTTCTATTATTATAACTTTTTATGTATACTGTTATGTATTATTATGTATTACTATAATCCCAGGCCTACTAATTACTAATATAAGATAATTATACGACTTTAAGAAAGCCACGTCTCTTAATAATTAATTAATAATATCTAGATATCTTATAGTTAAATACACTCTTAAACACATACTTTAACGTAATTAAGACTAGATAGTAGTATAAATAACTAAGTCTATATTTATATAAAGTAGAAAGTTAGAAAGAGCTACTATAGTATTACCCTATATATAGAATTTATATTAATAACTTAATAATACTACTGGAAGAGGGTTACAGCTTAATCTCTATAAATAATAACTAAAATAATAGAAACTATTAGATTATAGGAATTAGAAGGAGATATTTACTTTTTAGTATAAAAATATCTAGTGTTTTAAGGCTCCCACGCCTCAGGTTAGCGCTAAAGCTTAATAATAAGTTATTATTACTATTTTATTTTAGACTCTTTTTACTATATATTTTATCTAATTTCCTATTTTAATTTAGTGTAGGGTTTTATCTTTAATTTATATCTTCTACTACTATACTATAGAAGCTAGAGAGGTGTGTTATTAAGTATTATTATTTATTATTATTTACTTAATACTTAGCTAACTAAGCTATATTTTTAATATATATATATTACCTAAATAGCTTTTAATTCTACCACACGGTGGTTCCTACATCTATTCTCTATATTCTATTATAGTTATAAGCCTAGAATTTTATATTACTTATACTTATAACCTAGTATATAGAGGTCTATACTATTTGTCTTTTTATCTTAGATTTTTACTATAGTCTCTTTTTATTACTATAGCTTTTTACGTATACTGCTATGTATTACTGCATATTACTATAATCCTAGGCCTATTAATTACTAATATAAGATAATTATACAACTTTAAGAGAGCTATATCTCTTAATAATTAACTAATAATATCTAAATATTTTATAGTTAAATACACTCTCAAACACACACCTTAACGTAATTAAGACTAGATAGTAGTATAAATAGCTAGGCTTATATCTATATAAAGTAGAAAGTTAAAAAGAGCTACTATAGTATTATTCTATATATAGAATTTATATTAATAATTTAATAATACTACTGGAAGAGGGTTACAGCTTAATCTCTATAAATAATAACTAAAATAATAGAAACTATTAGATTATAGAAATTAGAAGAAGATATTTACTCTTTAGTATAGAAATATCTAGTATTTTAAGGCTCCCACGCCTTAGGTTAGCGCTAAAGCTTAATAATAAGTTATTATTACTATTTTATTTTAAACTCTTTCTACTATATATTTTATCTAATTTTCTATTTTAACTTAGTGTGGGGCTTTATCTTTAATTTATATCTTTTACTACTATACTATAAAAGCTAGAGAGGTATATTACTAAGTATTACTATCTATTATTATCTACTTAGCACTTAGTTAACTAAGTTATATCTTTAATATATATATATTACCTAGATAGCTCTTAATTCCACTATATAGTAGTTTCTATATCTATTCTCTATATTCTATTATAGTTATAAGCCTAGAATTCTGTATCACTTATATTTATAACCTAGTATATAGAGGTCTATACTATCTGTCTTTTTGTCTTAAATCTTTACTATAGTTTCTTTCTATTACTATAGCTTCTTATGTATATTGTTATGTATTATTACGTATTATCATAATCCTAGGCCTATTAATTACTAATATAAGATAATTATACGACTTTAAGAGAGCTACGTCTCTTAATAATTAACTAATAATATTTAAATATCTTATAATCAAACATACTCTTAAACACATATCTTAATATAATTAAGACTAGATAGCAGTATAAATAGCTAGGCCTATGTTTATATAAAGTAGAAAGTTAGAAAGAGCTATTATAGTATTACCTTATATATAGAATTTATATTAATAACTTAATAATACTACTAGAAGAGGGTTACAGCTTAATCTCTATAAATAATAACTAAAATAATAGAAACTATTAGATTATAGGAATTAGAAGGAGATATTTATTTTTTAGTATAAAAATATCTAGTGTTTTAAGGCTCCCACGCCTCAGGTTAGCGCTAAAACTTAATAATAAATTATTATTACTATTTTATTTTAAACTCTCTCTACTATATATCTTATCTAATTTTCTATTTTAACTTAATATAGGGCTTTATCTTTAACCTATATCTTCCACTACTATACTATAGAAACTAGGGGGGTATATTATTAAGTATTATTATTTACTATTATTTACTTAACACTTAGCTAACTAAGCTATATCTTTAATATATATATATTATCTAGATAGCTTTTAATTCCACTATATAGTAGTTCCTATATCTATTCTCTATATTCTATTATAGTTATAAGCCCGGAATTCCGTATTACTTATACTTATAATCTAGTATATAAAGGTCCATACTATCTGTCTCTTTATCTTAGATTTTTACTATAGTTTTTTTTTACTATTATAGCTTCTTATATATACTGCTATATATTACTATGCATTACTATAATCCCAGGCCTACTAATTACTAATATAAGATAATTATACGACTTTAAGAGAGCTATGTCTCTTAATAATTAACTAATAATATTTAGATATTTTATAATTAAATATACTCTCAAACACACACCTTAACGTAATTAAGACTAGATAGTAGTATAAATAGCTAGGTTTATATTTATATAAAATAGAAAGTTAGAAAAAGCCACTATAGCATCACCCTGCGTATAGAATTTATATTAATAACTTAATAATATTACTAGAAAAGGATTACAGCTCGATCTCTATAAATAATAACTAAAATAATAGAAACTATTAAATTATAGAAATCAGAAAGAGATATTTACTTTTTGGTATAGAAATATCTAGTATTTTAAAGCTCCTATGCCTTAGGTTAGCGTTAAAGCTTAATAATAAATTACTATTACTATTTTATTTTAGACTCTCTTTACTATGTATCTCATCTAATTTCCTATTTTAACCTAGTGTGAGGCTTTATTTTTAACCTATATTTTCTACTACTATACTATAGAAGCTAGAGAGGTGTGTTACTAAGTATTACTATCTACTACTATCTACTTAACACTCAGCTAACTAAGCTATATCTTTAATGTATATATACTACCTAGATAGCTCTTAATTCCACCACACGGTGGTTCCTACATCTATTCTCTGTATTCTATTATAGTTATGAGCCCGGAATTCCGCATCACTTATACTTATAACCTAATATACAGAGGTCCACACCATTTGTCCCTTCGTCTTAGATCTTTACTACGGTCTCTTCCTATTACTATAGCTTCTTACGCGTACCGCCACGCATTACCGCGCATCACCATAATCCCAAGCCTACTAATCACTAACATAAGATAATTGTACGACTTTAAGAGAGCCACGCCTCTTAATGATTGACTAATAACATCTAGATACCTTATAGTCAAACACACTCTCGAACACACACCTTAACGTAATTGAGACTAGATAGCAGTATAAATGGCTAGGCCTATGCCTGCACGAAGCGGAAAGTTGGAAAGAGCCACTATAGCGTCACCCTGCGTATAGGATTTACATCGACGACTTAACGATACTACTGGAAGAGGGTTACAGCTCGATCTCTACAAACGACAACTGGAATGATGGGAACTGTTGGATTATAGGAATCAGAAGGAGACATTCACTCTTTGGCATGGAAACACCCAGTGTTTTGAGGCTCCCACGCCTCGGGTTAGCGCTAAAGCTTGATGACGAGTTACTATTGCTGTTTTGTTTCAGACTCCCTCCACCATGCATCTCATCCAATTTCCTATTTTGACCCAGTGTGGGGCTTCATCTTTGACCTACATCTTCCACTGCTACACTGTGGAAGCTGGGGGGGTGTGTTACTGAGCGTCGCTGCCTGCTGCTGCCTGCTTGGCACTCAGCTGACTAAGCCACATCTTTGATGTATATATACCACCTAGATAGCTCTCAATTCCACCACACGGTGGTTCCTACATCCATCCTCTGCATTCTGTTACACTATCGAGGACATGCCCCTTGAGGAGTACGAGGAAGTCCTAATGATCAACGCAATTTCAGTCATGGTCTTGTACAAAGCGACTCTGCCTCTGCTCCGCAAGGCTCCTCATCCCGCTAGGTTTGCCTTCATTAGCGCTGCAGGTGGCAGCTTGAACGACATGCCCAAGTACCCTTACCCCAACGCTAGCTACGCCAGTTCTAAGGCTCTAGCCAACGTCTTGGTCGTTAAGATGGGCATGGAGAACGACTGGCTGATTACCTTGTGCATTCATCCTGGGTGAGTCTGTCGGTTATGCTTCGCAACATGACAGCTAACTTGGGTGACTAGATTAGTTCAAACTGATATGGGTAACCAGGGTGCACGTGCTTTTGGCTTGGAGAAGGCTCCTCTTACTCTAAAAGAGAGCAGCAAGAACACTGCCTACATTGTGAGTTTTGTGCTATATGGCTTGCATATAACACTGTCTCTTACTAATTTACTATTAAAGATTGACAACTCCACCAAGAAAGATCATTCAGAGAAGTTCTTCAACGAGACTATTGACCGCATTCACCCTTGGTAGAAGGGAACTAGTAAATGCAGAGATTGCTTACATGAGATGAACATCTTTCCAGGAGATCATGAAGCGTATATCACGATCCAGGGTTGAGTCTGCGAGAAGGAAAAGCGTCAAATAGTTCCAAAGAAGGTATACTCAAGCGATAGTATTCAAGCCGTTCTAAGGGAGAATACCCTCTAAATCGCATTCTTTCACTTTGATTGTTTCGTCCATTGTCCTTACCATTTCAAAATGCTCCGTGCCTTGTTCTTGCCTACGGTTAATGTCAAAGCTCTACTATTTAAAATCGGCCAATCTATGGTTCCGTAAGTGCCAATCAGATAGATTTGGAGTATCGTAGTAGGGAGACATTAATTAGCAGAAGAAAGGAAGTTTATGCCGAAGAAGCAGAAGGGCCTAGGTGTGAATGAGGAGCAGAAATTATTTCATCGTTACTACACAACTGATCTAAACTTGGAAGCATGCAAAAAACAATACCAGAGTTTATTATCCAAGGAGCAAATAAAAAAGCACGTTCTAGCCTCTATATATAGCCAATAACGCAATACTCAAAGAGTCCTCTCAGAATTCTGGCCACAACACAACTTACTTAGCAACATTCGCAGCCTGAATCTTGATAACAATCTTCTCCGCCAAGCTTAATAAGCTTGGCGCACTCGTAACCTCTAGAGTAGTCAACTCAGCACCAAGCTGAGCACGAGACCAATTCCTCAACTCAACAGCAGCAAGGGAGTCAAGCCCATACGCAGAAAGCGGCTTTGCACGTTCGAGGGGCTCATCAACCCGAAGTGTAGTCATGAATTGCTTGTTCACAACTTCGACTGCAACAGGGAGAGCGGTTGCAATATCAGCGCCACTCTTAATCAGGAGGAGTAGGGATTGGATTTCCTTGTTGGCGCCTGAAGCGTCGGAGCCCGGAGTCCCGGCGGCGCTGCCGAAGAGGAGAGAGGAGAAGCGGGCGTCGACGAGAAGGCGGGAGGAAGGAGCCTGGGGAACGGCGATGGAGGTTATGAGCTGCGAGCAGGAGCTGGTGTTGACTGTATTGTCCTCTTGTTGCATAATAGAGAACTGGACGATCTTGTGGAAGAGAGATTCGTTTATGGGCGTCCAGGCCGACGTGTCCAAAGCAGTGATTAGCTCCGAGTGCTCGGCCATGTACCCGACATCCTCGATGGCGCCGAGGTCTACAGAGTTAGCCTTAAGACTGAGACCCCGGCGGTAATAGGCGAAGTTGTCAAGGAAAACGTTGGCGGCGGCGTAGTTGGCCTGCGCGGGTTGACCGATGAGACCTGAGATAGAGGACGACATGGTGAAGAAATCCAAGGTCAGATCCATTTCCAGAGCAACACTGTGCAAATTCCAGGTTCCTGCCACCTTCGAGGTAATGGTAGTATGGTACTCATCATGTGTCATGATTTCGAACGGCTTGTCACGAAGGACCATAGCACCTTGAATTATACCTCCAACGGGTTTGGAAGCATTCTGAAAGACGCGACGAACGTGGTCAATCCTTGACACGTCTCCCCGAATCAAGTCCACATGGCAACCTTCAGCAGCGGGGTCCTTGAGCACCGTCTGAGACCTTGGGTCATCATAACCGCTACGACCCAGGATCACAACGTTACGAGCGCCGTGCCGGGCCATATCAACGGCCAAGGAGCCACAGAGACCCTTGAGACCACCAACGATGAGATACGACACATCACCGCGGAGCCTGAACTTCCTCAGCGCTGGACGAACGGGCACTGCAGGGTCTGCATCTGCGTGCTCCTTGTTCGAAATGATGATTTTGCCAATGTGATTGGCACTCCTCAAGATTCGGAGGGCGGAAGGAATTTCGCTGTATGGGAACAGCTTGACGGGCGAGATGGGTTTCACCACGCGAGAGATAATCATATGCATCATTTTGCTCATGAGACTGGGGATATTTCATCAGCTTCGGTTTGCGGGAGAAAACACATAACGAATACTCACATTGCGATGACCTCATCTGAGACGTGCCTGTGCGACATGTCGAAGCATCGATAGGAAGCGTTGCGCGCAAAAGGCTCCATCGCAAGGGTGTTGCGATCAATATGGTCCTTCTTACCCAGCTCAACCATGGTGCCGCCTTCGGCAATGCAGCGCCACGACGCATCCAGCAAGTCGCCAGTCAAGGAGTTGAGAATGATGTCAACGCCGTAGCCATTGGTCTGCTCCATGATCTGGCCCTCGAATTCAATGTTGCGCGAGTTGAAGATGTGTTCCTGGGGAATGCCAAAGCTCTCCATGAGGAATTGCTTCTTGATTTCTTGTCCCACCGTTGCGTAGACTTCAGCTCCGACGGCGTGGCAGATCTGAATTGACGCTATACCCAAGCCACCTGTTGCCGAGTGAATCAGGACGCGGTCGCCCTTCTTGAGGTCGGCGAGGTTGAAGAGACTATACAAAGACGTGAGGTACACGGAAGGCAGCGTGGCCGCTTCTTCGTACGAAAGCCAGTCAGGAATTGCAATCGTTCGCTCAGTAGTGGCGATAATTCGATTGGCGAAAGTCCTTTTCTCAAAAACCAACACCCGTTGACCAATGTGGAAGGGAATGTTGAGGTTAGCACCAACACGGCGAATAGTCCCAGCTCCTTCGAGTCCAAGAAGGTGATGATTTTCCGGAACGATACCCATAGTGACTGCAACGTCCTTGAAATTGAGCGCAGAGGCGAAGAGCTCCACTTCAACCTTGTTGTCGGGCAAAGGCAGCTCCTTGGAATCGACTTCAACGTAGTGAAGGGAGTCAATGAAGCCGACACGCTCTGCGATCATGCGAACTGTTGTCTCAGCCTCGTGGAGGCGCATCCCGACAGGTGGTGCACCGGCGGTCTTCGCGTGCTCGATGGCATTGATCGCGTCGTCGCCAAGGATGAGGCTGATGTGGAAAATGCCTCCTCGCTCCACATATTCGCCCTCAACACCCTTGATGGATGAGGGTTTCTGAATAGCCTTAAGAAGCAAATTGATGGATGGAACGGCAATATCGTTGGTGGGATCTTCGAGATCGAGAGTCGTAATCTTCATTGACGGGTCTTCAGTCCTGACACTCCTGCAAAGGCCGTGGATCATGGCACCATCTGGGTTCGTAACTTGCCACTGAGCAGACTTGCTCACCCACATAATCCTGTTTCTCATTTGCAGAAGCTGTTGGACGGCAGTCCATTGCTCAGGGTTCAATATCGGGAGCTGTGGAGTCTCAAGCTCCGAAATTACAAGGATAGTAGCATCTTTGCGAATCCGGTCCAACGGCTGAGCAAAATCAATCTCGCTGATGTCCCAGCTATGGCCTGCGAGAGCTTCGGTGATCCTACTGCATATCTGCCCAGGTTTGCTGAAGTGAACGACGTCAAGCAGCAAAGGTACGGACGCATTTTCTTGCATCGAGCGTATGGCAAGGTAACCATGGGATAAGGAAGCAGATATGGCGCAGTCCAAGGTATAAATAATGTCAAAGCCGTTAGCCTTGAAGGTTTCCTCGCTATCGTAAATAAAGCCATTCGTGACAGGGCCACCGTTCACCAGACCCTCAGCAGAGTCAACCTCCCATACGCCACTCTGCTCGAGGAGCAGAAGGTGTCCGTCAGTACGGAGCATCTTCCCGACGTTCTCCATGATGAGCGTGATGTTGGCGTGCGCACCAGATGGCAATCGCAAGATGAAAAGGTCTGTGTCCTGCAACGACTCTTCCAGTTCCGAGTCGAAAGGCTTGCTCAGATCGAGAAGCTGGAATGTAGTCCGTGGAATAGCTTCATATTTGCTTTGCGCTGCAACGACAGCCGAAGCATCGTTTGTCAGAAGACTGTAGCTGCCAAAGGCATTTTGGGCCTTGGATTTAGAGGAGAGTCCCTCAAGCCAGACACTGGAATAGTCTTGAGGCATCAATAATGCCTCCACAACCTTGGCGTTGGACTTCTTGTGCACGATAAGATCAGCTATACTTGGACCATCTGCCATGGTGTGTCGCGCGTCGCACAAGCTTGGGGACTAAGCGTCACGTCAGGCCCCCAAACCAGTCTGCTGTAAAGGTGAGCAGCATAGGGAGTATCTTGGAAGTCAATCATGTGATAGCGCAGGCCGGTCAATTTGAAAATCAGGTTCCCAGTCTCTGGGTCATAGATCTTGGTGTTAGAAGAATAGTTCTTGGTCATGTCTGTCCGTCCGGGGCCAGCAAAAAGGGACTGAGACACGGAAATGCCACGGTCAGAGCCTTGTATGCCCGTTCGAATGACAACATCATCGATGATGGCGGGGACGAGGACAGCATTGACGCTACTCTTGATGTCGCGCCAAAGACCTGGAGCGCAGGACTGCATACATCCATCAAACGCCGCAGGATGCATCGGGTATTCGGATTGCAGATACTCAGATGCTGGAGGATTTAGGTGAACTTGAGATCGGCATTGTCTGGGTCCAGATGTCGTTTCAACAAATTGAAGCTTCTGGAACGACTTGCCAAAATTGTAGCCCACATCGGACATCGATTTATACCAAAGGGTTCCTGGGCTTGGGTGTTGCAGAGGAGCAATATCAGAAGAGTTCGCCACTATCTTAACGTCTTTCTCTATGCGAACCTGGCCCTTGCAGTGGTCGATCCAAGACCCTTCGACGAGAGATCTTACGACCCAAGAATACCAGGAGTCTTTTTGGCCCGCGAAAGGTGTAAGTGTTAGCATGATTCTTGTCTCTTTTCCTTCTTCGAGGACGAGCGCTCTATCGAAGGATACATTACGCAGCCGAATCTGTTGTTTGTGCTTGAGGTCTTCTCCAGTCTGAGTGCGCAGCACTGCGTCTGTTTGCATCATGGCTTCAATAGCCATGCACATATAACCAGCTCCCGGGAAAACAATCTCGGGTCCAAGACGATGGTCTTTGAGCCAAGGAAGGTCCTCGAGTTTGAGAGTCTTTTTCCAGACTGGCGCTTGCCAGGCGGTTCCGAGCACCTTAGAGCCCAGGAGATCGTGGTGAGGGAATTTTCGGTTCCTCCAGTCCTGGCTGGCTTCGCTCTCATACCAGTAGTCCGTACCATGGTTCCAAGCGTAGTTGGGGAGATCAGTGAGAATCTTCTGAGATTTTTGGATGTTGTTGACGGTGGTGAAATCAGTGTTGTGGCCTGCAACGAATAGACGACCCGCGACATCGAAGATTGCATTTTCAGCGTCCTTGCCACGCGTCATTGCCGAACAGTACTGCACATCGGAGCCACCTCCGGGGAGTTCCTTCTTGACCTGACTGGTAGGGCCAGCCAATGCACCACTAGGTCCAATCTCGATGAGAAAGTTGGGAGAGTCTTTGCCTGACAACATCTGCTTGAGCGCCTGTTCGAACAGGACCGGCTGCACCATGTTGCTCTTCCAATATGCAATGTCCACTGGGCGGTTAGTATAATTTCTCTCCATAGAGGAAAACATTTTGGTCTCCGCATTTTGAACGTCCGTTGTGCAGAAAGCTTCGGCTTCAAGGCATCGGACATACTTCTTTCCAGCTGTGCCCATGAAGGGCGAATGGTAGGCCATGTCGACTTGAAGCATACGAGCGAAATGCTTGTCGGCAACGAGCTCGGTTCGCACAGCATCAAGGGAGTCTACAGTCCCGGACAAAGTGACGCTGTTGGGGCTGTTGTAGCAGGCAATGCTGACGGCCTTCGAACCGGGGTTGACTGAGGCAGCCTTCGCAATATACGGCCGCACGCCCTGCGCACCAAGACCAACGGCCATCATGCCCATCTTGGTAGGTTGAGCCTCGCGTGTTGCCGTCGCTGCATATCCTCGGTAATATGCAGCCTTGATCGCATTCTCCTCCGACAAAAGTCCAGCTGCGTAAGCAGCAGCAATCTCTCCGGAGGAGTGGCCGACCGCGGCCTCAGCATGTATTCCCCATGTGCGGAACACTCTCAAATGGCGATCTGCAGCGCAGTGACAAGCGGCTGAGAGAATTCCGGCTCGCGAAGCTTTTCTGGGCTCCTAGCCTCAGTAAGCTCCTTCATCAGTGACCAACACGGAGAATGAACGAGTCTCTGGAGAACCTTGTCAAGACGTTCAATGACAGCGCGCGCTTCCACAAAATTTTGAATAAGGCTTCGACCCATCTGAGACCATTGGGCACCTTGTCCGGTGAAGATAAATCCAATTCTAGGCATCTCGGACTTCTTCTTTCCGTAGACAATAGAAGTAGGTTCCAACGGCAAGCCTTTAGTGACAATATACCCTCTGTGAAAATTGCGAGTTCGTCTTTCAGAGAGTGTATATGCGAGGCTCGACAATTCGACCGAGACTCTTGGGTTCAGGAGATGTTTCCGAAGTGACTCTGTGTATGCCTTGATGGAGCTCTCGTCGTTAGCGGAGAACAGCAAAACATGTTGTCTTGAGACGGCCACTTCATCCGCCAAAAGATCATCAACACCATCACCGAATGAAGAAATGAAATTTTGCTTCTCATTTGGCACTTGGTCGATGATTATGTGGGCATTCGAGCCACCGTAGCCGAAAGAATTGACACTGGCACGCCGAAATCCATTTTGTGCAGGCCATGAGATAGTGTAGCGTGTAGTGCGGACCCTTGAACCTTCGGAGTAAATGTTGGGGTTGGGATCGATGAAGGTAGGGTTTCCTGGAATACGGCCTTTCTCCACTGCTAGGATGGCCTTCATGAGCCCGGAAATACCAGCTGCCGGCCCCGAGTGGCCAATGTTGCTCTTGATAGAGCCCATTATCAACGGAGAGCATTTTGATCTCGAAGCAGCGAAGACGGAGGCAACGCCTTTGACTTCCTGAGGATCTCCAGCTTGTGTGCCAGTTCCGTGCATCTGAACACATGTTAGCGTGTGTGTCCGAGGTGCGGAGAATGAAGGTCACGTACTTCAATGTAGCCAGTAGCTGAAAAGTCAGTGATGCCGGCATTAGCATAGGCAGCCCTTGTAGCCATTGCTTGAGCTTCTGAACTTGGGCTGGCGATCCCTGGAGTTTTGCCGTCGCTGTTTGTCGCAGTTCCACGGATTATGGCGCGAATAGGATCACCATCCCGCTCAGCGTCAGAGAGACGCTTCAGCATCACACAGTTGATCGCTTCAGCTTTGATGTAACCATCTGCCTTTTTGTCAAAAGTGTGGCAACGGCCTGAGAGGGAGGATGCGCCCTTCATTGAACCGCTGTCCATGTTGTGCTCCGGACTCAAATAGAGGTTGGCGCCAGCAACCAAGGCACCGTTGATCTCACCGCTGGCGAGGTAGTGGCAAGCTACGTCGAGGCCGACAAGACTCCCAGAACAAGCAGTATCGATTGTCATACTCGGTCCGTGAATGTTCAGAAAGTGGCTGATTCGGTTACTCAAAATGGAGCGGCCGACACCAATGGTGACTGAGGGCGCTCGATCATCAGGATCTCGGGCCTGTATGTCGGCGTAGTCGACTGCGTATGAGCTGACAAAGCAGCCCACCGCCTCACCATCAAGCTTCTCGAGGGGAATGCCGGCATTCTCAAGGCATTCATAGACGACTTCCAAGAGCTGTCTTTGTTGTGGATCCATGGTGATGGCATCAATCTTTCCAATTCCGAAGAAGGCAGCGTCAAATTTTTTCGGGTCGATATTTTCAAGGAACATGCCTCCAGGTGATCGCATGGTTTTGGGCCTTTTCGATCCATCGTGATGGGTGTCCACACGGAATCGACTCTCTGGTGGAAAGTTGCCTGCAATGCCTCCCCGTTCTAGGAACTCCCACAGAGCGTGCGATGAGTTACTATTTCCAGGAAGGCGACATCCCATACCAACAACCGCAATAGGATCTTGAAGATATCGCTTGGACGGCTGTGAAGCATCGGGAAACGATGGCACGCCGTTTAGACGAATGCCATTGCGGCCTGAGTCGTTGATGACCATGATTCAATGGCGAAGAATAGGCAATGATGATCTCAATGGGAAGGTAGGAAGAAGTACGGTGGAAGTATTGCCGGGTTCGTGAAGCCGTACGCTAAAGCTGTTATTACGTCTCAGTCATTACAGAGGGAAATACTTACCTCTCCAACGCTTTCAATTCGTTTGAAAATCCGTACTCTCCCTTACACACCCTCTCTATAAGCCCTCAACAGACTTAGCGTGCAAGACCTAGGGAGGACACAAGGTTTATAAGAGCACCAATGCTTGTACAATCAAGTCTAAAATAATATCCCAATCATGCCGGGACCTTCCGAGTGAAATTCAGGTTGGAGTTCAATGTATCTAGGAGGCTCTCATTGGGAATATTACCTCGGATATAAGCGCTTACTGTACGGTGGCAACACCACGTAATTTTTCGCCAAAAATATCGATTTTGGCATGCAAAATAGTAAATATAATTGTGATTTAGCTTGCTTAGTATTTCGTTGCACGCCCTTGTACACGTATACATTCATGTAGCCTTGCAGGATAGCTGTCAACAGTCTTGTTAATCTTCTCAGCCTTCATCTCTGCCCATACACGGTAGAAACGATGTACGCCTGCCTGCGCAGTCGCGCAGCGCCTCTGATAGAATTTCTCCCTTATAACCTTAACCCAGGTCTCCATAACCGAGAAATCAGGGGAATTGGGAGGCCCTTCAAGGTGATCCATACCGTGTTTATCCATCCAATTAAGCACCTTCTTAGAGACGTGAGCAGAGTCGCGATCCTGGTAGAGAATAAGCTCTAACCCAAGAATCTCCTTCTGTAAATCAGGGAGAATCTTGAGAAAGGTATCGGCGTTCATCTTGCCATTAGAGTTGCCTGCGTCGTATGGGATAGACCACGCAATGTTATACCCAAGTACGCAGAATATGTGGAAGTTCTGCTGCTTCTCAGGTTCTGGATGAGCGTCCTTATTATATTGGATGTTGTTAGGCTTAAATCTCTCATCCTTGCCAGGCCTCCTCTTTACCTTGCGTACGTATTTGGGCCCAGTCCTCCAGTGGATCTCGTCGCACCAGATCACCCTCCTCCAATGTACTCCATGTGGGCGGAGTTCGAGCTGGATCGTACACCAAATCACCCGCTGCTCACGCCGGGATTGCGGGTGATCCTCCTTAACAGCTGCTGTATGAGCCTTGATGCCTGAGACCTCTGTTACGCGCTTCTGGATAGTCCATCTTGAGTAGTTCTCCTTGCCCTCTGGTGGGTCAACACCAGCCTTGTACGCTAGCTCTGGCCAAGGATCTCCCTTCTCTTCAAAGGAGCAGCCATCGATATATGATGCGATCGCGTTGGCGTCCGAATTCGTGAGTTGACGAGGCCTCCCGCGTGTATCTGGTTCATCAGAGTTATGGAGGCGACGAGCGTGCTTGCTCTTAAGGATATCAGATGCCGTAGACGTAGGGATACCAAAATGCTCTTCTAGTTTACTCAGCGGGCAGTATAGGTCCTCTTTCCAGCAGTAATACAGTACTGCAAGCACTGCAGAGCGTTGCGGAGTCGCGATGTGATTAAAGGGCCCTTTCTCAGGGTCTGCGACGACGGGCGGCGGCGTAGAAAATTCGTCGCGCTTTCTTTTACGACAATCAGGCATCCTAAATATCCCAGTCAGTAAATAGAGCTCAGAAAGTAGGGTATAATTCACCTACGTGGGCGTTGTTGTGGTGGTGTTGGTGTATCGTACAGTAAGCGCTTATATCCGAGGTAATATTCCCCATGAGAGGAGCTTATTGACTCTAGCCCCACGGAATTAGCACGTAACTCTCGAGAGTGTGGCTCTAGCTAAGGAGCCATGTGTTAGTGGCAATTAGGGCCACGTTAACTTGTTACTAATATAAGTATAATATCTATTTGAATCACACTCTTAGTATAAATAGCAGAGAAGACAGAAGTATTGACTTATAGCCCTTTTACAGGAACGAAATTAAATATAACGCCGTTACAGGACGTTTACATCTAAATAGACAAGGAGCTGTAAACGTAGAAGCCGACCACAGCGAACGAGTACTCCTAAGAATTCCCTCACCTACCTCCTAATTGAAAGCTCGCAGTCACTGTAGATTGGAAGGCAGACCAATATTGTAGCGTTCTGCTGGAAGATGGAGGGCGGCGCTCTCTTGAGGCTAGACAGTTTCTTTTTGTGCTTGCATTCCTTCTTCCGCTGCTCGTATTTTTCGGACGGTCCCTCTTTGATCAGGGGAGTATGTAGAGCTCCAGCACCTCTCTGTGCGATGAGAGAACCGACCCAGCCTCGCCAGGTCAAGGTCCTTCCCATCTCATGTGGCAGGAACAGATGCTTATTAGCAAAGAATGCGATCAACTGTTTCTCTGCGTGGCAGGCGTGATATGTTCCCGGTTCTCCCTAGTCGTAATTATGTGGCTTCAGAATATACCCAATGTCTTCGCAGAGGCGACGAACCTCAGGTGTCCAGTCCCAGCGACCTGGATGCCGACAGCACGATCCTCGAAATGCGACGGAGCGGAATTGGCTTCCGCGGTATAGAAGAGCAATGATTTTCAACTTAGGGGGTTGGTCCCACCATCTCCCAACCCCTTTTCTATTTCACTTCACTAACCCAACCGTATAATATATGCCTTGGAATTGCACGACTACTACTACTACGTTGATCTTGCAATGAATTAAATTAATGGTGTACCCCGATGCGCTGAATGACATACTCGAATTCGGGGCAATTCTGATAACCTTTTGTCAATCCAACGTATCTAAATCCAATGCACCCATAGACTGAAATTTCCGCGTAACTGTATATATCTCACCATTAACATCTGAATCCAATTCACTACAGTTGGATTCACCACCATGGGTTGGATAGTATACACTGGTGAGCGTGTCTGGGTGCTCTGGGCTGCATGAAATTTGCCCTAACCTTCTCTCCCTCAAGTTCTGTTCTCCGACGGGATGCCGTGCGGACCATGACGCGGTTTCCATGTGCCTGATTGAATTGGCTGTTGTACCGGCAATCGAACTGGCCAGTAGGGAGGATATTGAATTGGACTGGCAGCGGTCCCTGGCCATCCGTATCCCTCAGGATAGTGAAAATCAGAAACGTTATATTGAATCTGATGTGATGTGAAATCAGGACGTTGGTTAGGGTACATTCGGTATCCTGTTGTCATGTTACGGCCGTCTGGGTGATATTGGTAAGGGTGGGATTGCATCCAGTTCTGTGGGTGTATCGGTGGTGCATTGTATGGGAAGCTTGGGTTAGTTATATCCCATCCATGTCCACCGAAATGATTTGTTGCTGGCAAATTCTGCAGAGGAACAGGTGTAGTTGGGAATCCATTTACTATTGCGGACACCGGCGTCGGATAGACGCTTCCCAATCTAGCTCCATGCACATTGCTTTGTCCTAATAGTTTTGGCGGGGAATGTTGGCTTCTATCGGGCGGCGGGGGGAATAATCTGGATTGTTTGAACCCATCACTGTCAGCGGTTGGCATTGTGGATGCCCCTTGCACGCCCGCTAAAGGATCCCCGGGAGGTTGGCGGTCAAATGCTAATGCCTTGGGGTTGGAATGAACGACTCGTATCGAATCCTCGGACGGGTCCTCTGCTTCAAAGAGGATGAGTCGCTCAAGCTCGTCACCTAGTTTGTTGATTTCCGAATTTTCGTAAGTCCGAAGTACATGGATCATGGTAATTGGGCAAATCTCATCTGGCTTGGCGGTTACAATATTTGCAACCTTTTGGCTAGCGAGTGCCCTCCGAGAACGTGTGGTGATGAGAAATACTTTCAGGAGCTCTGCGCAGTTTTCAGGTTTCTTGACTTGTAACAGTTGCTGACCGATCGAAAGAGCACATTGCCACAGACTGACACCGAGTCCTTCTGTCTCCGGTGCAGCGGCATTTCGGAGAAGAAAGGATAGAGTCGCTGCACGATTGTGTAAAGTTATCTGCTGTGGGTCATCTTGCCAACTCGCAAGTGCACGCACAACTAGAGAGTATCTGCAGAGGTCTTCGAGTGACTGAAAATTACGGAAAGCTTTAAGGTATTGGATCAGACCTGTCCTAGCAGCGAAAGTGAGGATACTTCCAAATCGGTCAAGGTCCGGATAGTTCAAGTTATCCACAGAGCCGGACTTTGCCTTCGATTTAAAGAACCCCACCGACCAGTGCACATCTGGAAGGACATTTGACTGGCGTTGCAAGTTGGATTTATGTTGGCACATTAGCTGATCAAGGGTACATATATATTCGCTCAACATTTCGTCTGACAGATTGGGTGCGCTCCGAAGGAATATCGCTATGTAGTTGGGGTACTGGCGCAGGTTGGGGTCTCTTTCATTGAATCCCACTAGGATGTTCATCATTGAAAGACACCCGGAACAGATATTTAAGACAGCATTGAAGCCTGAGGCCTTGGTCATGTCGCAGATCCTATTCCAGATATCATCCGATACAAGGAACTCTGCAACAGTTCGATGGAGGTAGTTGACCACTGACCCGTTGATCTCTGGGGGGTAGGTACTCATTCTACATGTCCGCGGTTTCGTTCTGACTTCAAGCAACCCACAGCATCGACTCCGAATACGTGCGGCGGTATTATTACAAATCAAGCGTGGATTGTCAAATTGAAAACTCCCAGCTGATCGATAGAAAGCCCCCGACTGAGATTGTATGGCGAAGTAAAGAACTATTGTGCTCAGGGGTTGATCGGTTATCAATGAATTCCATATGTGGAATAGCTGAAAGATCTCAGCCGCCTGTGTCTGGTATTCCGGTGCCATCTTCGACATCATTCGTTGGTAGAGATCCCTTAGGTCTGGAGGAAGCGAGCGAAGTTTATTCCGCAAGTCCCTTATGTCGTCGCCATCTTCAAGGCCATCCACAAGTAGTCGTACCACAAGTCTGACCCAAAGAAAGACACCGCTAGCTTTTGATTGGATTTCTCTGACCAGTTCGCCTGTCTCAACCGGAAAACAGTTTGTTAGTTCAGCCATTGATGGATGCGAACAAAGCTTGCCCTTCACGAAGATCTCCATGTCCCCCTTCGTAAGATCTTGCAGTCTTAGTGAAGGGCAACCCTGGAACGTGTGCAGACAAGCATTTATCGGCCGGCTGGAGATGACAAGTTTGAGCTTCTGGGAAGACAAAGAGTGGAGGAATTGTGAGAGATCCCGATGGTTCCCGTCGAACTCATCAATCCCATCAATGAAGATGCATAATTTGAGGAATGTTGACGACTTTTCGATCATTATTTTGAATGCCCTTTTGACCTCAGCGTAGCTAGGCTCGTGGTCCGCATAGGAATCCTTCCAGTTCTGGTATAAACTTGGAAAAACGGTCGGAATTAGTTCGGGGTGCTTCTCCAGTACACTGTGAATCAGAGCTCTTAGCATTCCAACATTGCTTTTTTGGAGGGTTGTGCCCAGATTCCAAAAGAAGAAATTGATCACAAGGACCTCGTCCGAGTCAGCCCAGCGTGATAAGGCCTCCCTAGTACTATTATTGTTAACGATGAATTTCATCAGAGTTGATTTTCCACTGCCTGCCTTCCCATTAATGAAGTATGGCGCGACAATATCACTCCGAGATAGATAGGCAGTGAAGTCATCCCAGTCACCCTTAGACCTTCGGAACATCCACTGAAATGTGCTTTGGTAGGCGAGGGGAACCTCCTCATATCTCGAAGGCATCTGACGGAAGTTGAGCCATCTCAATATAGACCTTTCCCGAATTTGGGGCAGCTCTCTTCGTAGCGTCTCTATCTGAGTCAAGCACCCAAGGATTTGTTCTTGGACTGTATTCAACTTCGGACTCGCTTGTAGTTGAACAATATCAGCCAGCTGCTGCACGGCCTCTAAAATTTCGCCATTCTGCGTAATTTGTGTTTGCCCAGCTACTTGCAATGCGCCCAGATGTGCAAGTATCTTTTCACTGGAGTCGTGAGTGCTTGCTCGAAGGGCAAGTATTGTCGCGAGAGTCAAGGAGTTTCGGAATTTGTCGAGCTTTGAGGAAAAGTCTTCGATCTTGTGGTGGTCCCATTCGAATTTGATGCTCGCATGAGCGCTTTGTAGCAAGTTCTTAGAGGATGTTTGGTGGATCAAGGTGTCAAGGTACTTGAGGAATGCGTAGCCAGCTTCTTGGCACTCTGACGCGGCATCGAGAACATGCTGGTGCAAATCAGCTTGGCAATAAACATCCTATCCCCTTAATCCTATGTCAACTTACTTTATCTTCCACGGAATGCGAGGCACTGTTTGCGCCGAGGTGGGTTTTGACTATCCTGGCTTGTTTCGTCAAGTGCTCCGCAAGTGTTTTCAGGTCAGGTAAAGATGACGGACTTCCTGTTTGATTGATAGCTCTCGTCTCGGATATTAGTTGCCCAGCAAATTGGACGAACTGCACAACGTTGCCCGCGAGGCCAACAGCAACAAGCGCTTCCATGGAGAGGAAAGGATTTTGAAATGGAACCTGTAGATTGAGCAAAACGAAGGAGGACAGACGTGTCTTGCACATCAGGTGGGAGGGGAAAAGTTGGCATGTGTGTCTGCGTTGGCTGTAATTGTCTTGATCCGTAATTGGTTGATCTTTCATGCATCGATGCCTCAGGATGACGTGCTTCACCGGTTACCAGTTTTGCCCCCTCCAGAACACGTTAGGATGCAGCTCACCCAACCATGCTAAAATCTCGGTTACTGCGCCAAGCCTTACCCCACCACACAAAAGCCCAGCTAACTATAAATTTTATCTCTCTACTACCTTACCTATATTATTATAATAACACTATAATTTACTATAAACTTAACTATAACTTCTTTAAAACAACTACAAAATAGCCTCTTAGTTAAAATATAGTATAAGTAACTTTTAAAAAACTTTTAAATAACTTTAGATTATAATATAAAAAGCTTATAATAATTATATTATAGTATTTTATGTATTACTAGTAACGCTACCGGACACCATGCATAGCTATAACTAATTAGAATACAAAAATTATAATTATATAAACTTATATAGAAAATTAAAATTATTAAAACATGTATGTAAATAGTTAATTAAATTTAAATTAAGTCTTAACTAAAATAAGATATGCTGTCCAGAAACCCTAAGAAAAGAGATACTAATAAAGATTTTATTAAAATAATATAGTATCTAAAAATTACTAAAAATACCTAGGTTCTAGAGTTACTAGATAATTAATCTTTATTTTAGTTTAATTCTCTACTAATTAATAATAACTGTTTTTATAAAAAGCCTAATTTATTACCTAAAACTAACAATAAGAATGTATTTAAACTCTTTAGATTTTTTTTATTAATAAATTAATTGATTTGCTTGTCTTTTACATTAATACTAATACAGCTAAATATAAATTAAATCTATAAAAGAATTTACTAAAAAAGGAAGCTAGAATACACTAATAAAAGAATATATTAAGATTAGAGATATACGTATATTTTGGAGTGCTTATTTATATAGAGCTATATAAAAAACTTATTATTAAAAACTATTAGAAAAAAGAAAACGAATATACTCCCTAATATATAGTTAGTTAATAGATATCTAGGAATTAATTTTAGGCTATAGATTAATACTTTTATTATAAGGACCCTAGCCAATCAGCATTATTTACCTATTTATTTAAAAGAATTTAGAAAGTTTTTAAGTATTTTAGAAAAACTAGTCGTTACTATTACACTTTAGGTATTTATTTTATTATTAATAAGTCTATTAAATAGTTTACTAGTAGAATAAAAATAATAATAAACATACCCTTAAAGCTAATACCTAAAAGGTTTAATATATAAATATTAGCTAATAAGAGTTATATATTTAATTAACTATTTTATACTAAAGGCTCAGGTAAAGATCTGTATAAGCTAGATTTATATTAAATAAAAAAAGAAAGAATTTACCCCTATAAAGGCTATAGTTCTAAATCTTTTATTAAAAAAAATAAGAAAAACTATCCTCTTTTTATACAAACTGCTATATTGTTTGGATTGAAGATTTTTTTATTTTAATAAAGCTTCTAAAACGCCTATAGGAGGAAGAGATAAATAGTATAGTAATTATATATATAAGTTATATAAAGCATAAGTAGGAGTTAGATAAAAAAACTAGAAAAGCTAAAAAAAGCTCTAAAAATACTAGTAAAAATCTTATTTAAAATAAGCTTTCTAGAAAGCTTAGGAAAAAAAGGAAAACCACTAGCCAGAATAGCTAAAATCTTACTTAAAATTCAAGGAAAAGAACTAAGATAATAGGTAAGTAGAAAGAAATAGAAAAACAAAATTTTAAGTTTATAAAAATGCTAGAAAATCTTACTAAAAGTAGCTAAAATTTCTAGTAATTAAGTAGGCAATTAATTCTCACATAGAAAGCTACTAAGGTATTAGAAAACCTAGAAAATTTATAAAAAAATACCTAGTTTTCTAGCTAGGTTCTAACCTAGGTTTTTATCTAAAATGTAGCGTTAAATAAGCTCTAATATTTAACTCTAAATAATCCCTAAAAAGAAGAGAAAGGCTAAAAGAACCCTTAAAAAAAATTAAGAAACTAAAAGAAAATACTAATAGCTAATTAAAAAAGCAGTTTTCTTAAAAACTAATAAATATTAAATTATACTACACGGATAAGCTACAGTGGAGAGATTTATATTAAAATATTTTAAAAAATAAAATAGTTTTATAAGTAGTTTGGAAAGACGCTTAGGTTATATTATTCACTAGTATAGTTACTAAGCTAAAGAAAATTATAAAGAGAGAATAGAAAAAATCTACTAAAACATCTATTAATACTATTTATATAAGACTTATATTTAATAATTTAGCCGTTAAAATTCTTAAAATTCTACTCTTTATTAATTTATATAATTACTTTATGAATAGTATAGATTGATTTGATTAGTTTACTTTTTATTATTTAACTTTATAAGCTAAAAAGAAGACCTGGAAGCCTCTTTAGTTTTTTTTTTAATTTAGTTCTTTTAAATTACTATCAGCTTTCAGGCTTCTTTAGTAAGCTTTTTATTAAAAAAAAAGAATATAAAAAGTTTTTTTAAAGTTTAATTAAAAGGCTTTTTAGCATCTCTAGAAAGCTAAATAAAAAGAATATTTATATAATCTCTATAAGAGATAATTACATTTGAATTAGAGTATATAAATGTAATTTAATTAAGCTAGATAATAAAAAAAGACTTACTCAGCATGTACAGTAGCTAAAAGAAAAAAAAAAAATATTAAAAGAAATTAGCTCTAATATACGTTAATATATATTATAAATATTATATAAATATAAGCTATATAGGATACTACTCTATTTATTAGGAGAATACTAAAAGAAATATTTAAAATAGATTAAATTAGCCAGCTCTATAGCTAGAACTACTAAGGTTTAAATTTAAATATCTATAAATATTATTAAATCTATAGTATTAATATTTTAGCTAGTAGAGTTTGTAAGGATCTAGGCTAATAATAGCAATTAGGTGTAATAGAGTGGATTTAATAAAAAGTTAATTATGTATACTATAGAGACTTAATAGCTATTTTTACTAAGTCACTAAGGTTACGTAGTTACGCATGGAGTTAAAGCTAAGACAACTGTTTTAGTTAATTATTTTAGGCTCTAGCCTATTACATTATCCTTTTTTTTATAGACTAGGTAGAGGCTCTCTAGTGAATCGTTTACCTAGGGGCCTTTATAGGCCTATTTTAGGTTCTATTTACTGTAGCTTTTCCTAAAGCTCTTGTCGGTAGTTTGCTAGTAGAAGTTTATGTCTCCTTTGTATGCGATGTGGACCACTGGGCCACGCGTGGGGGTTGCAAAACCCCACGTCTTCGCCCCGGTAAGGGTCGGAGCGAGGGCTCGAGCGTAGTGCCCACTTATAAGCGGAGCGAACGACGCCGATAGGTTGAGAGTGAGGGACTGTGCCCCGTGGATGCGGGGCTTGTTTGAGCCGGAGTGGCGAGTTCCTTGGAGAGGCGGCCACATGGTGTGGGCGGGTGAGTGGCGAAGCCAAGCACGAAGCGACGGCTAGTGCTTACCATACGAAGGTGGGTTTTCTACTGCTACGTGTATGGACGTTGTGCCGCTAGGAGGCATTACGTTCCCTGTTTTAAGATCTTTGGACTTGCTTCCAAAAGATCTCCTTGTCTTCTTTTTGTTATTGTCGTTTTTCTTCGCGGCTTGCGATGGATGATCTCGTGGGCGAGTTACGGTTGGAGACGATGGAGTGTTTGCCGTGTTTTGAGGATGTTGTGTCGCTGTGGAGTACGGATCGTGCCTGGAGAGGCTTGGTGTCGGAGAGAGGGTTTGATGTGTGGCTACGGCGGCAGCCCGTTGGTGTTCCTTTGGAGTTTTTTTCGTCTGCTGGGTTGCAGTTCGTGAGGCGTCACGTGGAAGGTGAGTGTGCTTATGTTATTTTCCCGTATATTGCACCCATTAGCAAGAGATGTGGCTGATGGAGATGTAGTGTTCGTGAAGCGTGGTGTATCGGTAACGTGCGAGGTGAGACCGGATGGGGTGTCCTGGTAGATGACTAGGGAGAGTGGGCGGTTGCCCCCGCGGTGTGCGGAGGAAGATTGTGTCGTTTATTGGACATACTCGTTGGATGAGGAGAGGGTGGAACCTGTTTCGTATCTGGTGGTTAAGGTGTTAGATAGAGGGTGTATTGCGAGGAGATAGTTATATCAAGTGTGGTTTGCGTCGCTTTCTCCTTTGGAGCTGGAGACGTGGTGTGGGGGTGGATTGCCTCGGGTTATTGGTATTCTGGCGGGGGCTGGTCAGCGAGAAGTTCATTATGGTTTACGTTGTTTTGGAGAGAGTGGTTGTCGAGGTGGTTTGTGGATGAAGTGGTTTAATAAGGTTACTTTTGGAGAGCGGTGTGAGTAGAAGTGGCAGGATGATTTTCTTAGTGTGTGGCCTTTTCTGAAGAAGGTGCCTTAGTGGAGCAGTATCACGAATGCTGTTGGTATAAAGAGTGTAGTTAGAAGGCAGTAGTTGATGTATCTGATGTTGCGTTAATAGTGATTTGTTAAGTTATTATTTTAGGTGTTCATCGTTCTTTTGTTTGGTGTAGTCATGTATTGGATTGTTTTGTTAAGATGTTTTTGATAGGGTAGTGATAAGTATAGAGTGTTTTCTTATTAATAAGGTTTATTGATAGTTGTGTTATGGAAGTGATTTCAGGTGTTTTGTTATCAATAAGGATTGTCGATGGGTTGTATTGGTCCTTTCTTGGCATTATTTTCAGGACCAGTACTGGAAGTACGGTGGGTGTGCTGGATTGTTCACGCATACAAAGCGCCTCTTGGCGTATATATGATTCCTTTTATACTGCCCAGGACCACTGGGCCAGATGCTAATTGGCCCGGTCTAAGGCGGTGAGCCGTTCACCGCCTGGCAGGCATTTATGACCTGTGCGCAGCACAGTGTCACGTGTAAGCACGGGCGACCGGAGGGGAGCTTAGTGCATGTCTAAGCACGGAGCGAGGGATCGAGCGAAGGGCACGTGTATGCTGTTGGCGTCAGCCAAGAGCCATTGGATCCAATCGTATTGGATGTAGAGTCATGGCTATGACGTGGGTGTGTGAGCCGGGGTGGCGAGTTCCCTGGGAGGGAGGTGGACACTCCCAAAGTCCACCTGTACATGAAGTGTCGGCGCTAAGACGTTAGTGCTGATGGTCACGCGAAGTGATATATTGCACGGATGGTGCTGTGCCGTATGTTGTTTCTTCTTTTTATTTATGTGGTCCACGGATGTGGGGGAAGGTTTTCGAGTGAAGAGAGAGTATAGGGTCTGTGGTGTTTTTGTTGTAGTACGAATGTGCGGACGTGGTGAAGGAAGTGGTGGTCGTTCTCCGGTAGAGGAGTGGAGGGTTTTGTTTGAACGTGGTGGGCCACGTCGTCCTGGAAGGTTAGGTTCGTTGGGTAAGGCGGGTGTTCGCCGTGTTGAGTCTGGTTTATTGCCGCAGAGGGCTGGAAAAGCGCTTAGTAAGCTTCGGAGAATGCATGAGGAGGAGCATCGTCGTATCGCGAGGTGGGTTGGGTTACGGCCGTTTGAGTATATAAAGGAGCCGCATGGTGTGAAGGTGAGTTACGTGTGTAGTGCACGTGGAGTGTTTTTATCATGTGTGATATGGATACTGATGGTGGAGCAGCAGTGGCAAGAGTTAGCTGGTAGGACAGGTTTATGTGGAGAGTTTGATCACCGGTGGAAGTGAGGTGACGATGGTCGTTCGTGTTGGTAGCACGTATGTGGTTTCTTAGGGCGTTTTGTTGGTGTTTGTTTTGCCCGCGTGGGGAGCGATGCTAAGCGTGCTGTAGAGAGTGATGGTGAGAGTGAGAGTCGATAGCGTATGAAGTGGCTTAGAGTAGGAAGTGGACATGCTAAGCGGAGGGAGAAGCATGGAGTACGAATTGATTGTGATTGTGTTCGGTGTGTGGCGTTATGTAAGGAGTTGGATATTATTAGAGACGATGTTAAGCGGAGGCGTGGTAATAGTGTAGATAGGTAAAGTATATTCTTATATTATCTATCGTGTGTAGATGTCGTAGTGATGATGTGATATATATATAGTTATAGTGTTTAGAGATTATTTGTTATTTAAGATATGTAATAAGTTACGTTATAAGTGTTATATTATATAGTATAAGTTATAAAAGAGACGTTATTAATAGGTGTTTAGTAGCTATATTCTATTATATAAAGCTATAATTTCTTATTAATAAGAATTATTACCTAAGGTTCTTATGTTATGTGGAGATGAGTTAGTCCTTTAATAGAGAGTTCTATTAATCTAGTATTCTAAAAAGAACGCGGGGATTCTAGTATGTATATAGTATAAAAGCCAGATATCTTAATATCTAGTTCTTTATAATTTCTTTATATACGAAGTGGACTACTAGGCTAGGTCTAGATATTTTAAATATAGTATAGAGACTACGCGCAGAGCTGCAGAGTTAAATATAATTAAATAAAGCTAAGTTAGTTATAGAAAATAACTTAGTAATTAACTCTATAAATATAAGACTATACGAGGCGAATGCTGAGTTCTAAAAAGAAAGTAAACTTTAGAAGTATTTATTTAAAGCAAGAGCTAAGCACAAAGCAAAGACTAATACTTATTATATAAAATAAGTTTAATTAGCTATATATATAAATAATAGGCCGTTATAAGGCTACTGCTTTCTATAGTTATAATTTTTAAGATTTATTTTAAAGCATCCTTATTTTCACTTCCCCCTGGTGGCTTTTTTTAAAGTGTGTGATAACAAGAGTCAAGCTTTTTCAAAGTCTAAGTAATATTATATTAGAGATAGACTTTATTATGTGGCTAAGAATACAGCCTATTACTATTCTATTAATTATATTTTCTAATATAGAACTAGAGTTTATAAGGAGTCACGTGGATGGTAAGTGCTTTTTTATTATTTTCCTATTTCTTACACGCACTAGTATGGCGTGTCGCGGTGTATACTTTATATTATACTAATAAAATAATAATTCTTATAACAGAAAAGATATTATTAACTTATAAAGTTTATATAAATAGAGTATACTAATAGATTACCAGAGAGAATAAACAACTACTTCTAAGATATAAAAGAAAGAGATATTAATTTTATATAAATAGAAAATTAAATAATAGTAAGAAAAGTATAAAGCTAGTATTATACCTAATAGTAAAAATATTAAGTCCTTAGTATAGTAGTAAATATAGTAGTAGGATATAGTTATATAAGGTTTATTTTATATTACTATGTTTTTCAAAACTAGAGGTATAGTATAGGCGCATAATAGATAGAGTAGTAGTGTTTAAGTATAAAATAAATACTTATAATAATAACTATTATAGCCTAAAAGATTATATAATAAGCTAGTAGCGTCTATTAGAGCAGATTATAAGTTATATATATTATAGTATAAATTCTATAGAAGTGCAGGATGTGTATAGAAGAAAGTATAAGATAGATTATAAATATAAAATAGGACATTTAGAGTGCATGTGGTAGGTATAGTTTCTTAAAGTTAATTCTAGCATTAATATATTATAATAAAGCAGTATTATAAATACTATTAGTAATATAACAACAAACAGAATACCTTAGTTAAATTATTGGTTTATTGTATTAGAAGACGGCTAAGTTTCTTTTGCGGTAGAAATAAAGATATATAAAGTATACATATATTTTATTATAAATTTAGTTATGTTAGTTAATTTAAATAGAGTTTTTTGAATTTATTAATTTGATTTATGTTTTTAAAGAGTGAGATTATAATTGTATAATACGACAGGAATATTTTAGAAAGGTATATTAAGTTATAAATAACGTTTATTAATAGTTTATTATATTCTATTATAGCTATAATATATTATAATTAAGTTATAGCTTAGCATATAAAGTAAGTAGTATAGCTAGTTATATATATAATTTCTTTTATACTACTATGGACTACTAGGCCAGATGCTAATTAATCTAGTCTAAAGAGTAATAAGCTTTTCTTAGTAAGTATATATAACCTATATATTAGCATAATGTTATAAGTAAGCATAAAGGCCTAAAGAGACTATAAATACTATTTCTAAGCCTATTAGAGAGCTTAGTAACTAGAGAGTATATATAAGCTTTAAAGCAGCCAGCAGAAAAAAGTCCTATTCTAACTAGATTAGATATAAATTATAGCTATAATATTATGTAACTAGAAAAGAAGTAGTATATAAGCATAAATAGTATAAATTCCCTAAATAAAGCTAGTTACATAAAATAGACGGGTTAGTAATAAAGGCTAGACACTAAAGAGTTTAGTACTTATACTATAAAAAGTAATTATAATAGATATAAGAGTAGTAGAAGGTGGTTCTATCTAAAAAACTCTTTTAATAGAAAATAAGTTTATTACTAGTAGAAACTAATATTAGAATGCCTTAAATAAGGCTTGGTCTTAGACTAGAGATTTATTTATAATAAGCATAATATTATAAATCATTCTATAGAGCGGAGATTTAGGTGTTTAAAGAAAAAAGAAATTATATTATAATAAATATAGTAGTTAGTATTACAGCTAGTGCTGTATTATAAAGTAGTTTATCATAAATTAATAATAAAAACAACTTTTAGTATTTTAATAGATTTTTAGTAGTAGAGAATATAAGGATAATGCTAAAGTACTTATATTATAAAGTAAAGTAATTAAATACTCTAGTAAAAGCAGTACCGCTTTATAGAGTATAAACAGAATTAAAAAAATATAGTATATTATATTAATTACAATAAATAAGACTCGTGCTAGCGGTTGATTCAGAGAAATAAAATATTATAATAATAAAATCTTTAAAGGAAAAGGACTATAATAATAGTAGAATTATATTATATAATTATAAGTTATTTACTAAAGTTTATATAGGTTTGTGCAGTTCTTTGGAGAAGTTATTAAAAAAGTATAATAAAGCTAGGTATTTTAAATTATTTAGATATATTTTAGTAGAAAATATATAGTTTTATATTATTATAAAGTAGAACACTAACTTAAGAAGAAGGTTTTATGTTAAGAATAGTAGTCTTTATATTAAAGTTAGTATTAAAAGGGAAGATGTTAGGAGACAAAGTGTTATATAAATAATAATAATATTAGTTTATAAAATAAAGTAGTGTTTTGTATAGTATAGTGTTTAATAATTATTTTATATATTATAATATAGTAATTTTTATATAGTAATTAAGTTATATTATAATAATAAAGTAATTAAATTTATAGGTGAAAAGTTATAGTAAGTACAGTATTAAGTAGTAGTAATATCATATTATTATATTTTCTTATTAATAAAGATTATGAAAGTAAGGCTATTATGTAAGTATATTAAATTAGTTCTTTAATAGAGATTACTAATAAGTAGATCTTAGCTATTTTTAGAACTAAAATAGAATATATAATAAGAAACTAAGATATACGCAGGATAAAAGCTAGTTTACTAAGACTAATTCTCTATAATTTCTTTTATACTGCTTAGGACTACTAGGCTAGCTTATAATTAGCTAGTCTAAAAACAGTAAGTTATTTACTACCTAGCAGGTATATAAAACCTATATATTAGTATAGTATTATATATAAACAGCTTTAGCAAGAAACAAGCAGGCTATTTATATAAGTATAAAGTAATAAAAAAAGTATAGTACTATTTCTAAGCTTCTTAGCGTTAGTAGAGAAAAGTAGATAATTTTTAATTAAATATATAAAGTCCCTACAGCTACAGGGATTATATAAGCCAGGTAATAAGTTATAAATATAAAATAAACTTTAGAAGTATTTACTTAAGGTAAAGGCTAAGTATAGTATAAATATAGTACTTATAGTATAAATAATAAAATTAAATAAAAAGACAAGTTTTTTTATTATTTATATATATAGGTTTTATGAAGTTATTTACGTGGTGTAAGGTTTATATAAAGTGAAAAGAATTTTTCATTTATACTAGCACAGCAATACTAGGTTTTTATATAGATATAATAATAAAGGTTATAAGTAAGTAAAGATTAAAGATAGTTTAGTAATATAATTTATTAAAGCTAAGTAAGTAATAAATAAAAAGCAGGATAGAAAATAGTTTTTAAGATATTTTTATTTATAGCTATAGGTAAGAGCAGAAGTGCATTAAAAAAAATATAAAAAAATATATTTTTTTAGTTAACAGGTTTTATTCTATTTATGTTTTTATTATTTATCTGTACTAATATGTTATTTAATAGGAGTTCTTAGAAACCTTAAGATTATATATAAATATATATATTAGTATATAATAGTACTACATCACTAGAAAGTAAATTTTAAGTAAAGTTCTAAAAAGAGCTAGATTTATTTTTAGGTGTAGAGAAAATAGCTAGTATTTTATAGTTAATATTTATAGTAGGCAAGCAGAGGGCGAGTTTTATAGATAATAAAAATAAATTTAATTATAAAATATTAGTATGTTTTCCGTATATAGTATGGCTTATTATATATTAGAATGTAAATTCTTTAGCAAGTAAGTCTTCACAAGTATTACTATAATTTAAGTTAAATAATAGATTAAAGATTTAGATAAAAGAGAAAGTAAAGTGTAATAATATTATAAAAAGTTTTATACAGAGTTATTTAGAGCGTTAGAGTATTATAGCAAATAATATAAATATAAATAAAAAGAGTTATATATATATAGGACCTGGTTTTAAAGGTATTAGTATTAATATATTAGTGTTTACTATTAGGGGTTATTAGAGTCACAGAAAACTAGATAATAAGTAAAGTAAAATTAAGTTAAGAAGGTTTTAGAATATAATGTTTTTAGGTTCTGAAATGGTGTTTTTACTATTATTATATTTAGTTTAGTATATATTATCATCAGTAAGAGTTAAGAATAGATTGTGTTATATAAAAAGAAACTAGTTATTCTATATCTAGTTCTAAAACTAGGTTACTAGAGAGTGTTCTGGCCTAGTGTTCTAACAAGAACATAAAAAAACTAAAATATATATAATATAAAAGCTAGACTACTAAGCCTAGTTCTCTAATTATAATAGAAAAACTAGATTAACCCTGTCTAATTTTTATATGCACTGTGTATTTTAAATAATAGAAATTAATCTAATTTAATTTCCCCTTAAAAACTAGATAGGTTTGAGATGGGGAATTTTTTTATATTTAAAGCCACTACACCCTATAAATTAATTATAGTAAATTAATTAGTATACTTAGTTTTTTAGAATACCCACATTACGTAGTGCGTAATGGGGTTTAAAGTTATTATTAATAAGTTTTTAGTAAGATAAGATTATATAAGTTTAATAAGCTATTATTATAACTATATTATATCACACAGCTAATTAGGGGTTAAAGTAGGTTAGATTAAGAATAAAAAAAAAATAATTAAAAAAAAAGCCATTAAATAAAAAGATAATAATAATAAGACAGGTTTTAATAATGATAGACTAAAATACAAAATTTTCAGAAAAAGAAAAGGAGAAGAAAGTAAGTTTATAGGAGATATAAAAACAGACTACAATACCCCCTAAAATAAGAAAAGAAAAATATAAAAAAAAAAGTAAGAAATAAAACGTTTTAAGCACGGGGCCTATTATAAATTAATTTAATACAATTTTTATCCACAATCCACAGTACTGTATTGCTATTTATAGGAAGTATAGTATAAATAAAGTAAAGGCCTATTTAAGAGCCTATTTAAATAGCTATTATGTATATTTGCCTGTAGTAATACGCAAGGAAATCATCTAGATAGCCTAAGAAATCCAGGATTTAATAGATATAGAAAATAAGGTAGTATACTTAATAATAATAATAAAGCCTATTCCGTATTTACTTAATTAGTAGGATAGGTTAAGATATAAGGCAAATATAACCAATAAATTACCATATAAGAAGATATACTAAAATATATAAGATATCTAAAAATATTACCATAATAGCTATAGTTAGGAAAACACGTAAAAGAGAGAAAGGCCATTAAAAAGTTAACTAGCTAGAGTTAATAAGATATAAGTAAAAGATATATATTACTAAAAGTTTATTTATATAAGAAAATTAGAACAGTTATTTAAAGTAAAGCCTAAAGATAGTAGAGAAAATAATAAAGGGGATAAGAAAGAAAATAAGTCTATTAAGCAGTAATTAGAGACCGCGTTTGTAAAAACGATAGTAGAGTTAAATAAAACTAATAAGAAAGTAAATACTAGAATTAAACTAGATAATAATAGATATATTACACATACGTGATTAAATAGAACCGGTTAGACCTACTATTTAAGTTATTTAGACTATAAATAGTTATCAGAGTTAATCTAAAAGCTTAAGAAGAATAAAAAAACGTTAACTAAAGTTTATTAAATAATAAAAATAGTTATTTAAAGAGCCTAATAAGTATTATGTATTAGAGTAGTTAAATTTCCTACTATAAATTATATTAACTACTAAGAGATAAGGACTGATACAAACGAGAAGCCGTTTAACACCTATTAACAAAAAAAAACAATAATAAAGTATAGTTAAGTATAGATTAAGATAGTTAGTTATATTTAGTAAACTTATAAGTTAGAGATTATCAAGCCATAGGACGCTAAGATAAATAGAGAAGAGAAAAAAAATAAAAAAGTAAAAAGAGTTAAGAAAAAGCAGCCATAGTATTAATTAATAACAGGGTAAATAAAGTAGTTATAGAAAATTCAATAAATTATAAGCAAAGACAATAAGAAGGATAAATTTAAAAATAGAAGTTAGTATAAAGAAAAGAAGAAAGGTTCAGATAGTAAAGAAAAATTAAATAAAAAAGAAAAGAAATTATTAAAGGGCCATGTTTTAGAGTTTTTAATATTATTATTAAACTACTATTTAAAAGATAATAAGTATAGAAGTGTATTTATTAATACTACAGTAGTATTAAACATAAATAGTAATTATAATTAAAAGAATCTATTAGTATATATATCTATAATTTCGGCTATAGTTACTGTTATAAGGATGTTAGTATTATTTATAATAACAAGAATATAAAAGAAGCGCGTGGCTGAAATTATGAAAAAGAAAGAGTTTACTAAAAAAAACACAGAAGATTTAGCCCTAGGCTATTTTAATTTAATTAAGAAGATAGTTAACTAATTTATAATATTAACCAGTTACAGTAGTATGCCCAGTCTAATAGATTAATTATTATAATTATAAATATATAAAATAAAAATCCAGTTCAACACTAACGCAGACGGCGTAATATAGTGGGTAGAAAACACGTTATTATATAGCTATATTTAATTTATAATATTTAGTTTATAGTTAATAATTTATAGGTTAGTAGAGACAGCACAAGTTACATTATAAAAAGAATTATTATTATTAGATATTAATAAAAACAGCTAGTTAGTAGATAGGGTAACCTTATCCCATGGCGGTAAACCGACCGAGCCCTGAGTCGATTTTTTTTCTTAGGGACACAAAATACGCGGAGCGGGGTTTATTTCAGAACACGGGCCGGGTCGATATTATTTTCAAAGGCAGGGTCGATTTAGATAACGATATCAGATCTGCACCAAATTTGGATATATTATTCAGTTTATTCAGATGCACCATCTAGTGCAGTTGCATAGAAATATTCCGTGTAGTTGTTGTGTTTAGGGTTTGGCTGTTAGGGATTTAGCAGGGTTGCGACTCGCAGCACGCAAAAAAGCTGGAGCCACCTCGTAATTAAGCAATCTCTTC
>ML994689.1:311930-506991 GCA_010093925.1 Zopfia rhizophila CBS 207.26 | reverse complement strand
GACCAGCAGATGTACGGACCCTATCCTATTATAGGCATGAAGGGATATTCCTATCACCTTAAGCTGCCGCCGCACATGCGTATGCTTGACGTCTTCCATGCAGACCGCCTACGGAAGGCTTCTACTCGCCCACTGCCTGGCCAAATTGAACCTGAGGAACCGCCTATTAAGGTCAACAGGCATCCCGAGTGGCCAGTGCAGGAAATCCTTAATAGCCGCCTATTCCATAGCCGACTACAGTACAAAGCATCCTGGCTAGCTTATGACCCAGATCCTGCCTGGTACAACGCCCGAGGCTTTATAGGCGCCCCACACAAGGTAAGAGACTATCATAAGGCCTATCCAGAGAAGGCAGAACCGCCGGCACGACTAGACGCCTGGTTGAAAGCGTACGAAGCAGAGGAGGATCTAGAAGTGACAGAGGAGGATGACAAGGCAGCTTTAAAGACAAGAGTAGTACAGAAATCGGCAAGGAGGAGACTGTAACCTAGAGACTCGGGGACGAGCCTCCCTTAGAGGGGGGGTAATGTGACGGTGCTGCTCGCTCTGCTCGCTGCAGGCCACATGATATCGCGACTGGCTACGCCAGCCACGACCTAGCGCAGAGCTCAGAGCATGGCTAGCTCACGCTCAGGCCATGCACCGCCCTATTTAGAGGCGAGCCCCCTTTGTACCTCTTCTCTCCCCATCTTAGTGTAGCTGAAATAGAGCCAACTTATCCCGTCAACCTGTATCTATGCTACGACGCGTGAAGACCGAGCCCGTCATCACAATAAACTAAGATATTATTTATATAGATAGTATAAAAGTAGTTTAGGTATTCTTATAAAATATTATTTATATACCGCTAGAAGGTTACGGGGGCACCTATTAACCTAAATAGTATTACTAGTATCTTATATAAGCTAAAATAAGTCTAGAATGCCGTAAACTACTTTTAGTTAGTTTTAATACAAAAGTTATTAAAGGCCTATAGAATATTAATCTTAAAAAAGTATTATATTCCCTTTAAATTATTTAGTAGTTTCTTAGTTAGCGGTAGTGGGTAATAGTTTTTTACTATAATCTTATTTAGTATATAATAATTAATATAGAATTAAAGTCTTCTATTTATCTTTTTTATAAATAGAACTAGAGATATAATTAGAGAGCTACTAGAGTAAATAAATTCTTTTTAAAGATTCTTATTAAGCTATTTCTAAAATACTTATAATTTTATACAGGATATTAAATACAGATAGCTAAAGAGTAAGGTTTTTTCTTTTATTAACTAAATATTATAATTATATAAATACTGCGGCGGCAAGTTTTTAGCTTCTTTTAATAAAAAAAACTAATAAAACTAGAATAGAAATTTTCAAGTATTAGGTAGGAGCTTTTTTTATAAGTTTATACTCTTAATTATAATAAAAGCTTACTTAATATTCTTTATAAAGATAATAAATAAATAGTAGCTGCTATAATAAGCGTATATAATATAGGCTTTTAGGAATATAAAATAGATATTTAGCTTCCTATAGTCCTTCTAATTACGGTAGGATTTAGAAATTAATTTCTATAGAATAAAAATAACCTTATAGGTTTATACTAAGGTAAATAGGATTCTACAATAGTTACAGCAAAATAAGCTATTAAATATAAGAATATTTATAATTTAGTTAATTTAAGGGTTATAGTACTATAGCTAGTATACTTTTAGTATAATAGAATATAACCCTAAGATAGTCATAAACAGGCAGATTATTTTAGTATAGTTATTAATATAAAGTCTTATAATAATATATAAGGTAATAGGTCTACTATAGAACTTAGTTCTATCTATAATATAAAGATAAAATAGTCTCTTTAGCTGTTTTAGCTAGAAGCTTATAAAAATAGCCTAATTTTAGTTAACAAAGTTTCCTTTAGCTTTACTATTAATAAGACTATAAATAGTAATAATATAACTAGCAGGCTATATTAGGTATCTAATAGTAATAAAAGTTAGTTTAATAAGTAGTATAAAAATACAAAACTATAAATTAAGCTCTTTCTTAATTAATATCTTATAGATAGTGATGGCGGAGATTTTATAGAAGTATAATTTTAAAGCTAAAACATAACTTAGCCACAACTTAAGGCTTTTACTAGGCTATATAATAGAAAATATAATAAAGTATAGAAGTAAACAGAGAGGCAGATAGGAGATAGAAATAATAAACTAAATAGTATATAAATAAAAATACTTTAGAACTAGCAGGTATTAGGGTAGGGATAGTAGGTAATAAAATAGCTTTTTAAGTTATAATAATAGTATTCACAGCATTCCTTACAGCCCTAGCTTAAGAAATTTAGTTAATAGTAGTAATTTAAATCTATAGATTTAGCAGTAGAGGCAGTAGAAATAACTATTAATAGAAAAATAATATACTTTTAGGTTATAGGCTAGAGATTATAGGTTTTATAGCTATTTATAAAAGTAATTAAGTTATAATAATAGTAGCAGTTCTTAAGGTCTTATAGATAATAATATTACAAACAGTAATAAGAAAATAACTATATTTAAGAAGTTAAAGAAACTAGTAATAATAGCTAATAAAGCTTTAGAATAGAAATATATATTTAAGTTTAAAAGAAAGAATTATAAATATAGAATATATTAGCGTAGGCTAAAGCACAGGCTAAGAAGCAAAAACAAAAATATAAAACTATACTAATAGATTAGAAGTAGTTATCCACGTGATTAGGTAAGCCTTAGTAACTAAAAGTATTAAAAAAAGCTAAAGACTCTAATATTTTTAATAGTCTCTAATAGTATTTAATATACTATTAACTAGTATATAATATACGCACGGAGGATCTACTATAAGTATAAAACATTAAACAGTTCATAATTACTTTAATTCTTTATAATTACTCTAAAATTAAGATTTATATCTTAAGTAATATAGTTTAATACTATTTTGTTAAACTTTAACTTATTATATTACTTTCTTTCTACTTTTTACTAAGTTAATTAACTTCTACTAAGTCTAATAAGCTCTCTAATCTAGAAGTAAGGGAACTATTAAATATTATATAAACAGTTAAATAGCTTATTACTAATATAATTTATATTAGTAAGTTAGTAACTTATAATATTATAACTACCACCTCAAGAAAGTAAAAAGAACTGTTAGATAGAATTCTAATAAATTAATTATTAAATATCTATAACAACCTATTATAAGGACAAACAAGAACTTTATTCGTTAAAAGAAAGTAGTAGTAAGGAAGAAGTTATAGTAGGATCTTTATTCACAACTAGAAATATATCTAGAGAATAGAAAAGTATATAATAAGTTATCTAAAAGTAAAAAGTAGCTATTATAGAGTTATATAATACTTTAGTAAATTTATAATAACAGGTTAAGGCCAAGCAACAAGCTATAATAGTCTAGAAAAAGAAATAGTAAAAATATAATCTTTTAAGAAGTTTAATAGAAATTAAAATAAACTTAAGATCTTTATAGTAGTAATAGATCTCTACTATTAATTTAATCAGAAATTATTCTTAACTAATTAAGATTAGATCTTGGTAGCTAGTATAAACATAATAGGTAAAACTATATAATAGTTTAAACTATTAGTAAAAAATTATCTTATTAATAAAGACTTTAACTTAGGAGCGGTAAGATTAGCTAATTATAATAATAATATATAATAAGCTTTTAAAAGTTATGAATACTTCGAATAAGAAATAACTATTATCTTTAAGGAAAATTAATAAAGAGATAGAAGTAATTTAGAAGCTTTAATAACTTAAGTAATATATATTAGTAGCTAATTATACTATAAAATTCAAGTAAATCTAATTATAACTTAATTAGATAAACTAGTTACTAGTTATGATATACTATAAGAAATTAAAAGACAGAATTAAAGATAAAATTTCTAAAGGAAAACGACTAAGTACCTTATTAGAAATTATTAAATAAATAGTAACTATTAATAATTATTAGTATTAATAAGAATAGAAGAAAAAGGTACATAAGAGATTAGTAATCTATACACTAAGAAAAAATAGAAAAGATAACTAGATTTATAATGTAATAGATATTAATATTAAGCAGGCATATATTAGAAAAGAATAGGAAAAATAAGCTAAAGAATAAATAAAACGCTATACACGTAAGGCTTATTTAGAATATAGAAAACAGAAACACTTTATTAAAAATTATAAATAATAATAATTAGATATTAAGAAAGCTTATGTTTAGACTAAAGCACTTAAGGAAATTAAGATTACTATAGTTTAAATAAAATAAGTAAGAGATACCGTGACAGTAGAGATAATCATATAAAAAATCTAGAAAAAATAATACTAGATCTATAGAAACTATATATATCTTAGATAAGAATATAAAGTTCCGTATTAGTAAGCTAAGGATTATTTAGTGGAATAATCTAGTAATATAATCACCATAATATAAAAAGCAGCAGTTTAATAATATAATATAAAAATTAAGAAGGAAATATAGAGATTTTATAAGATTATAAAACAGAAAGGTGGACCATTCCATAAGGAAGATTAAAAATTTAGATAAAAAAAAATTAAGAGATTATAAAGAGTAAAGAATTTATGTCTATAATAATTATACAGCGCGTATACTAGGGATATTATTGGATATATAAATTAAAGTACTACTAAAAAGAATACTATATTACTAAACACTAAGAAGTTACCTTAAAAGACGGAATATATAAATACTAATAAGTACTACAGTTAACAGGAAATAAGCAGCATAAAAAACTAAATAAATAAAAACTAACTATATAGATAAATAAGATCTATAGATAAATATCTATACTAGTTATAATTAATATAACATACTACCACCCCATCAGACATCCAGAAGTGGAATGGGATTAAAATAAAAGAGATAAAGAAAACTCTTTACTAATATTATAGATACAGGATAACAATACTGTAAATAAAATAATAAAAAAAAAGTATTAGATATATATAGTTTCTAACTATATAGAAAAAAATTATAAATAGAATAAACACGCTATACGTGTTAAGGGACTAAAGATAAGAAAAATATTATAATAACTTATAAATAAAAAGAAACTAGACTTATAATAAGAATTAGTTTATATAGATTTAGAAGACGAACTACAGGACCTAAACTCAGATAAATATAAATAACTATTATAGGATAAATGCTAGATAGGATGCTAATAATACTAAACTAAATACTATTAAAAAAAATAGTTAGCTATAGACTCACATAAAAAACTCACATATCAAGAATGTTTCTTAAGATAGAAATGTTAGGATTATAGAAAATAAGCTAAAAAGGTATATAAAATACTTAATAAAAAAGCATGCTAACTCTAGAGATATCTAATCTATAAACCTAGAAAGAAAACACTAAAGAAGTAACTGCCACTTAGGGGTTAACTATAGATAAAAAACTAGAAAGCTAGTAGACTATAATTAAGCCACTAGAGAGCTAAGAACTAAAAGTTAGAAATAATATATTAATTATATACATATAACTAAACTAGAGGAAATATAAAAATAAGCTATATATAAATATATATATTAATAGTAATTAGACACTAGCGCTTATAGATAGTGGGGCTAGCAAAACACTTATATTAAATAAATAAGTATAAAAATACTAGATACTAACTAGAGTTTTAGACAAACCTGTGTGAGTAAGACACGTAAATAATAGTCTAATAGTATTTAAAAAAAGTTTAATTAATTTTAAAATAAGAAATATAACTATTAAAGCAGTAGGTTACACGAATAACTGCTATATCAAAATTATAGATCTAAATAATAAGAATTTTATCTTAAGATAGAATTAGCTAGTATAATAGAATTTAATAATTAACTAGAAAATAAAGTCTGTAGGAACTAAGAGGAACTACTATAAATAAATAAGAGCTATAATATAAATAAAGAAAATAATACTTCACAACACCACGTTTATTATACTAAACGAATATTAAGAGAAATTTAGAGAATAGTTTTTTAAGAAAGCTAAGAACTAGTTACTAGAATACTAGAACTAAGACTATAAAATTACGCTTAAAGAAGGAACGGATTTAAAACTAGAATTATTATATTAAGTACCCATACACCAACAAGAAGAATTACGGAAATTCTTGTAAGAAAATTAATAAAAAGGATATATATAAACTAGTTAAAGCAAGATGGCATTACTAATGCTTTTTATATTAAAAAAAAATAGTAAATTATAGTTATATATTAACTACAGACACTTAAACGAAGCTATAATAAAAAATTATTATCTAATACTACTAATATTAGAACTTATAGATAAACTTAGAGGAGCTAAATAGTTTAGTCTTTTTAATATTAAGAATAAATACTATAGAATATAAATAGCTAAAAAACATAAATAGATAATAGTATTTAAAATAAGATATAGATTATTTAAATACTTAATTATACTAATAGAACTTACAAACGCACTAATAACATTCTAGATAATTATTAACTATATATTAAGGGAATACCTAGACGTATTTGTAATAGTATATTTTAATAATATACTTATATACATAAATGGAATGCTAAAAGAATATGTTAAGTATACTAGAAAAGTATTATAAAAGCTTAAGAAACACTAATTATATATTTAAACAGAGAAGTATATATTCTATAGGACTGAAGTTAAATTCTTAAAATACTTAGTATCCTAAAATAGAATAGTAATTAACTTAGATAAAGCTAAAAATATTCTATTTTAGCTAATACTAATAAGCATAAAAAAAGTTCATTCTTTTCTTAAATTTACGGGTTTTTATAGATAATTTATTAAGAACTACTTAAAAATCACAGCACTCTTAATAGAATTATTTAAAAAGAATTAATAATTTAAGTAGGAATAACGCGAGGAAAACGCTTTTAAAATATTAAAAAAAATATTCTAATAACTACCGATATTAAAAATGTTTAATTTATGACTTTAAATAGAGATATATATAGATGTATTAGACAGAGCTATAGAAGTTATCCTACTATAAGTATAAAATAATAAGTAAAAACATCTAGTAGATTTCTTATCTTATAAACTTATAACTACTAAGTTAAACTATAATATTTATAATAAGAAACTATTGGTAATAGTTTAAGCATTTAAAAAGTGGAGATATTACTTAGAAGGAATTAAATATTAAATTATTATATATTTAGACTATAAGAATCTGACGGCATTTATAATAATAAAAAAGCTAAATTAATAATAAGTTAGATAATAAAAGCTAGTTTCTATATTTAACTTTTAAATACTTTATAAATTAGGGAAAGAAAATACAGCGGCTAACGCACTTAATTAATAAGCAAACTATATAAGAAATATACTAGAAATTCATAATATAATACTTAGGTAAAGACTAGATAGATTCTTAAGAAGCTTATAAATAGATGTTAAGACAGTCATTATTATCGAAAATACCTAGAAAAAATAAATAAAGAAATTTAATAATAGATAACTACACTAGAATCTGGACTAAGGAACTATTTTTGTATTAAAAGTATTATAGAATAAACTTATTAAAAATTAACACTTAGCTAAAATGCATAGATATTAAGGAATTAAAAAAACTATAGAACAGATTAACAGACACTTCTGGATTCCAGGAATATAAAAAAAGGTCAGAGCTATTATTTTAGAGTATATTAAGTACAAAAAAGAATAAGATATTAAGATATAAAGAATATAGACTTATATAACCAATTCCTTTACCAGACCTACTATGGGAATTAGTTATAATAAACTTTATTACAAGAATACTAATAATAACTACCTTTAGAGGTTAATAGTATAATATGATACTAGTTATAGTAAACCGGCTTACGAAATATACATACTTTAAACTAACATATATAGAGATTAAAGTAAACAAATTAGTAACTATATTTATTAAACTATTAATAGTATGATATGGATTACCATGAGAATTTATCACAGACAGAGATAAATTATTTATATTAATATTCTAGAAAATGTTTATAGAGAAGTTAGGAGTTAAGCACTGTCTCTTAATAGCATTTTACTTATAAACAGATAGACAAATAGAACGGACAAATTAGATACTAGAATAATATCTATAAATATACGTTAATGAATAATAAAATAATTAGATTAACTTACTACTAATAGCTGAGTTTACATACAACTCTGTAAAGTCATTAACTACTAGAAAATTACTATTTCTTGTGAACTATGGTTATGAGCCTACGGCTTATTAAGAACCATAGATTCTAAATAAAATATCAGAATCCGTAAGGATAAAGATCGATAAATTATAATAACTTTACTAAGAAATAGCAGGAAAAATTACTTAGAAAGAAGTTCTTAGCAAACAGTAGAAAGATAAATCTAGAGTTAAGAGATTAATCTTTAGAGAGGGGGATAGAGTTTTCCTACTATAAAAAAATTTAGAAATAAAATAACCATCAAAAAAACTAGATCACGTTAAGTTAGGACCATTTAAGGTTAAAAGATAAATAGAACCTATAAATTATAAACTACAGCTACCTAAGGATACGCGGATTTACTTAGTTTTTCATGTTTTAAAATTAGAACTAGCACCACAGAACGCTAAACTACAGACAAAACTTAAACTTAAGAAAGATGCTACTGAGTATGAAGTCCAACGGATTTTAAACTACTAGCAGTTTAGGCATTAGTGGAAGTATTTAGTCAGATAGAAGAATTACAGACCTAAAGATAATACATAAAAGCTAGTTAGGAACTTAAAGAACAGTTCAGAGCTAATTAACCGGTACCATTAGATAAATTAATAAGAGCTGTATCCTATAGAAAGGATGACTACAATACATTCCAATCCAAGCTAAAGGAAAGAGAAGGCGAAGTAGGTTGGAAAGAAGCCGGCACTACAGGTTACAGTATGTGAGTTTCTTAATCCTAAGAACAAGTTTCTACCTCTTCAAGAGCTTGAACCTCATAAATTGAGGTCATGTCCCAATTAAACATCTTTTTCTCTTTAGAATCCACCTTTGCAAGCTCATGATGAAGTCGAAGGGCATAAGAATAGGCTTCTAGAGCGTTCTCTTCAGCTTTTTCAAGCTAGCAACAGAGTTTTTCCTTATCACGATCAAGATAATCCTATTCCGGCTGCAAGACAATCAAATCACATTTCATATTATGATCATTATAGGCTGAACAGTGACCGGAACTCAGGTTCACAAGGTAGTTATCACCTCAGCAGGAATAGTTCAAGTAAGGTGTCGGCATGTGACGGGGTTCACTACGGATCCAAGAAACTAGACAGTAAGCACGTATTAGAGACGACTCAGAACGTGTCATCATAAAGAGGCTAGACAGGAAGGAAAGGAAGTTAAGAGTCTTACAGTCTAAAACACCAGGCAGAAGACCTGCTGCCTTTATACTGCTTATAGAAGGGAGAAACTATCTTCCGGAACAAAGACTTAGAAGAGGGGGATAGTGTTACGGACGGTAATAAGAAAACAACTATACCTGAGAAGCTAAAGGAACTAGCAACAACAGCCAATAAAGCTCTAGAATAAAAACGTATATTCGAGCTTGAAAGAAAGAACTATAAGCGGGCACGGGACGCATTAGCGCAGGCCAAAGCACGGGCCAAGAAGTGAGGACAGAAATACGGAACCATGCCAGTGGATTGGGAGCGACCATCCACGTGATCAGGCAAGCCTTAGTAGTCAGAAGTGTTAGAAGAAGCCAGAGGCTCTGACATCTCTGACAGCCTCTGACAGTATCTAATATACTGCCAACCAGTATACAATATACGCACGGAGGATCTACTATAAGTATGAGGCATTAGACAGTTCATAATTATTTTAATTCTTTATAGTTACTCTAAAATTAAGATTTACACCTTAAGTGATATAGTTTAATACTATTCTGTTAAACCTTAACTTACTATATTATTTCTTTTCTATCTTTTACTAAGTTAACTAATTTCTACTAAGTCTAATAAGCTTTTTAATCTGGAAGTAAGGAAACTACTAAGTATTATATAAGTAATTAAACAGCTTATTACTAGTATAATTTACATTAGTAAGTTAGTAACTTGTAATAAATAAGTTAATAAATAATACTAGTAGTTTAGTAGTAAATTATAGAGTAGTATGTTTTATAATTTTTTAGAAATAATATTCTCTAAAAGGGTTAGCAGGGAGTTTTTAGACAGACTAGATTTAAAAGCTAACTATTAAAATTCTACTAAAAAGACACTAAATTCTTAATTCTTCTAGTAGAGTTTAAATAGATTTTATTAGATATTATAAGTTTAATTTAAGTCTTTATAAGCTTACTCTAAGATTTCTAGTATTATAAAATAGTCTAGTAAACAGTAGACACTATTAGTAATATATAGAAAAACTTATTTATATAGTATATCTTTAAGTTATTTATTTACGTAAGCTATACAGGATTTAGCGGTAAAGAAATAGTCTTAATTTATAATTATCTTTATATAAATCTATACTATAAAGTATTTAAGGTTATTTTAGTTATTATTAAACCTATTAGGATTAAGTAAGTATTTAGAAAAAGTATAAATTAGAAATAGAATAAGAGTAAATAAAAATAGAACAGTTACAAACAGTTTAGTTTTAGTTAGAATAGTAATAAAAATAGGAATAGAAATAGAAGTAAAGACAGCAGAGATAATAGAGACAGTAGAAATAATAAAAATAATAAGTATTAAACTTCTAGACTATAGCTATACACGTAAGTTTATAATTTACTTTTAAGCTTTCTATAACTCCTCTTTCTAGTAATTATAAACTTTTTTAAGTATTATAACTTATTTATAAAAATCTGCTATCTCTGCTGCAGTAGTAGTAAATTACTATAATTAGTCTTTATAAATACTATAAAAAACTATAATATAGTCTAGCTATTCTTATAGTTATTTTTATATAAATTATAGGAATTTATTTTTATTCTATAGGACTAGCAGGAGTTACAGAGCTAATATATAAAAATAAAGCTATATAATATTAAAAGATAATAAAGTATAAACAAGATTAGTAACTATAATAATAGTATATAGTATAAAATAGATTATAAGACGTAGCTTATAGAGCTATGTATAAAGACTATAAACAGAATATATATAAGATAAAAAAGATAAGAAAGCCCGTATAGTCTATATAAAAACTTTATATAGTACTTAATTTAAATAGGCTTAAGAATAATAGTTTCTATAAAACCACACTATAACACTACGTGTTTACTTTATTTATAATCTTTTCTAGTATAATCTAATACTATATATATCTAGTATTTTTTTTATTACCCTATTTACAGTGTTGTTGTCTTGTATTTATAATATTAATAAAAAGATTTTTTTTTTCTTGTTTTAATCCTATCCTAGCTCTAGATATCTGACGGGATGATAATATATTATATAGCTTATAACTAGTATAGATTCTTATCTATAGATCTTATTTATCTATATAGCTAGTATTTATTTACTAAGTTCTTTATATTACTTATTTCCTGCTAACTATAATGTTTATTAGTATTTATATATTCTATCTTTTAAAGTAACTTTCTAGTATTTAGTAATATAATATTCTCCTAAATAATACTCTAATTTATATATCTAATAATATTTCTAGTGTATTTATTATATAATTATTATAGATATTAGCTCTTTACCTTTTTCTGTTTCTTAATTTTTTTTTATTTGAATTTCTAATTTTCCTTATAAAAAAGTCCTCCTTCCTGTTCTATGATTTTATAGAATCTTTATATTTCTTTTTTAGTTTCTGTATTATGTTATTAAACTGCTGTTTCTTATATTATGGTAATTATATTACTAAATTATCCTACTAAATAATCCTTAACTTATTAATATAAAACTTTATATTCTTATCCTAGGTGCGTGTAGCTTCTATATATTTAGTATTATTCCTTCTAAATTCTCTTTATAATTATTTCTTTTATTATTATATCTTATGTTTATTCTATTTAGATTATAGTAACTTTAATTTTCTTAAGTGCTTTAGTTTAAACATAAGCTTTCTTAACATCTACTTATTATTATTTATAGTCTTTAATAAAATGTTTTTATTTTCTATATCCTAGATAAGCCTTACGTGTATAGTGTTTTATTTATTTTTTAGTTTAGGTTTCTTACCCTTTATTAATAGACATTTACTTAATATTAATATCTATTTTATTATAGGTTTAGATATTCTTTTTATTTTTTTTAGATATATAGATTACTAATCTCCTTTGCGCTTTCTTCTTCTATTTCTGTTAGTACTAATAATTATTAATAATTACTATTTATTTAATAATTTTAAGTAAGGTACTTAGCTATTTTTCTTTAGAAATTTTATCCTTAATCTTATTTTTTAGTCTTTTATAGTATATTATAACTAATAGTTAGTCTACTTAATTAAGTTATAATTAAATTTACTTAAACTCTACTATATAATTAGCTATTAATATATATTACTTAAGTTATTAAAGCTTTTAGATTACCTCTATTTCTTTATTAATTTCTCTAAAAACTATAATCATTTCTTATTTAAAGTGTTTATAGGTTTTAAAAGCATGTTATATGTTATTATTATAGTTTATAAGTTCTATTACTCCTAAGTTAGAATCTCTATTAGCTAGGTAGTTTCTTACTAAAGGTTTAAATTATTATATAGCCCTTTCTATTATATTTATACCAGCTGCCAAAATCTAATCTTAATTAATTATAAATAATACTTAATTAAATTAATAGTAGAGGTCTATTACTGCTATAAATATCTTAAGCTTATTTTAATTATTATTAAACTTTATAAAAGATTATATTTTTACTATTCCCTCTTTTTATTTTACTCTAACTTATTATTATAAGTTTACTATGGTATTACATAGTTCTATAATAGCTACTCTTTATTTCTAAATAATTTATTATATATTCTTAGTTTCTTTTAATATATTTCTAGTTATAGATAAAGATTCTACTATAACTTCTTCTTTACTACTACTTTCTTTTAACAAGTAAAGTTTTTTTTCGTCCTTATAATAGGTTATTATAGACTTTATTTAGATAATATAGTATTAGAATCTATTTAATAACTTTTTTTACTTTTTTAAGATAGTAGTTATAATATTATAAGTTACTAACTTACTAATATAATATTATACTAGTAATAAGCCGTCTAATTAATTATATAATGTTAATTAGTTTCCTTACTTTCTAATCAGATAGCTTGTTAAACTTAGTAGAAGTTAATTAACTTAGTAAAAATAAAAAGAAGTAATATAGTAAGTTAAGATTTAATAAAATAGTATTAAACCATTTCACTTAAGGTATAAATCTTAATTTTAGAGTAACTATAAGAAATTAAAATTAAATAGTAGGAAGAGAGAGCTCTCTTAAATACCTAATTTCTTATAACTACTAGTTAATTATTTTTTATTTAAATTTATTAAGGTAATTATAGTTACTTATTTAAGATAAATTATAATAAGTTCCTTTTAGTGCCTAATTTATTTTTATTAAGTACTATTTTTACTTATTTTATTATATATACCTAGACTTTATATCTCTTAGCTTATATAGCTTTTTTTTTTAGTCTAATATTTTTTTTCTTAGTTAGCTCTTTCTTAGTATAACTAAAGTTTATTATAAAATAGTTAATCTTTCTAACTCTATTCTTATCTTTCTTAACTATTTTTAAATACTTTATTTTTTAATTTATTTATTAGTGCTATCATCCCGCGATTATGTTCTATAGTCTATAATAATTTAATTATATATACTTTTTTCTTATAGCTCTTATATTTTATAGCTGCTTAATATTATTATCTTTTAATTATATAAGCACTTTTATAAAAAGCGTATTAAAATTAAGGTTCTTTATAGTATAAATAATTTTAATAAAGTTAAGTTTCTTTACTATATTTACTAGATATAGAAGTAAGTTTTTAAGCTAGCTATAATTAAGTCTATCTTTAAGAAAACTAGTATCTAGCCACTTAATAATAACATCATAATTAATTAGCTATTAATAGTTAATATTTATTATATAATATTTTTTTTATTTACTACTATACCTATTAGCTCTTTAATATTTGTGTTAGCTGTAAATATTATCTAGTATATATAAAAACACTTTTAAGGCGTTAATCTATATATAGGAAATATTAAACTACTTAATTATTATATTATAAAGTTAGTAAAAGCTACTGTAGCTGTTGTAACTATATAAAAAATAGTAGAAACTAATCTATATAAGTAGACTATAATTATAAAATACTAATAGTAATATTAAATACCTAATAAATATATTATATAAAAAAGAGATATTATTTATATAGCTAACGCATAATTAAGAGCAGCTAAACGTAATAAGAAAGATAAGAAAAAGAGTAGTTATTATAAAGCTATTATTATTCTTAATATTTTTAAAGCTAATAACCTACTATACTAGCACTAGGTTATATAGAATAATAACATAATTTAAATATTTCAACTCTCTACTATAATTTACTACTAATATTTAGTAATTAAATTACTAGTTTAGGTGCTGTCCGTATACAAGAAAAGAATTGCTTAGTAAATTAATTGTTGAGCTTGGATTGTTTGTTGAACCTGGTAGCACTACTAAGTGGAAGCGAGGTAGCGCGTGGTGCGAGTAGTCTTGGCTACAGCATCTGACAGGTCCTTAGCGGATGGCCCGTGTATTCATCTCAGCCACAATTCTTAGAACTTCTTCGGCAATTCATCGCTATCATCGTTGCGAGGTAAGAAGTATCCTTATCAACTATTTTGCCTTTAATCTTCAGCTGTCGCACCTGTACCCTACAGCTACGGACGATTAATTACTAGAGTTAATGAAATCAGGTAGCTGCGATAACGTAAGAATGGCTCTCATCCTTCCCAAGTCATTGTATCTATCTACCTACTTCCCTCAAGAACGTTGAAACTATGCTATACATAGATCACTTATTCCGATGATTCGATATCATCCTTCTGGCTACCCTGAGATCCCGTGGGCTTATGTCCCTCTTGTTTCCCAGCTTTGATGGCAATTGTCAGCGAAGTGGTCAAAACCATAGCGGCAGCTTATAACAGGAAACGTACACACAACACTGTGCATGTCTGTCTCTAATTCGTAAAAGATTGCTTCGAGCGCCACGGGCAATTTCGAGTTCCCATAACTCATGTGCAGCAATTCTCCCTCCCACACACTGTTTACTAAGTCATATCTATGAAACACTCCGTTGTCAGGCCTTCAGAATAGCTGCTTATGACGTTATAGTGACGGTGTCGATCATACAGAAACTTTGCGTTGGCTTGGGTGGCTTTCAGTGTCTATTTTCGATATCTGATTGGGATGTTTTAGTGGCACTCACAAAGAAATTTCGCGCTTAAAGCTCTCTTCTTAATCTTGGGTAATGCTGTTCGAACATTTTCATTGAAGCCGTTCACTTTGTGTACCGTTGATTCTCATTCACTTTCGTCACTCGATCCTGATTGTCCCTCTGAATCTTCCTCACTTGATTCCGTCCTAGGTGGCCCGTCCCTACTGCAATCACTCGATGCCATCTCATGTTCCCTAGCCTCACTTTCATACATCATTCTGTTCTTGATCGTTCACTTACAGCTTCGTTACTCATATTTATATCCATTTCCGGTTCGCTGGACATTTTATAGAGACGACCGTGACTTCAGGAAGTTAGCGTTAGTGTTATCTCTATATATGTATTTCTCAGAGACAATTTTACGCAGAGTCTTCACCGCAAACTGCTTGACCTATAAATTCTCACACAAACTCTCCATCATGTTCGATAATAAGTCATATGCCTTCTATTTTCCATTTCGCAATCACGACCGTCGGTATTTGCTGTAATTTTCTACATTCCAAATCTCCTACGCCCTAGACATTTTGGCTATCACCAGACTCATCCACTTTTCATCCTCTTCATTGTCAGTGTTTCCTGTAAGTACTTGATTTTGAACATGGATCAGGTGTATTTTACTTCTTCTCTGCTTGTCTATTACCCAGGATTGCCTCTACAAGAGGTCCTTATCTGACTGGACGCAGTGTAAAGATGTAAAGCAACCTCATGAATTGAAAACTATGGATGGCTATCCTACCTAAATATGTGCTTTGTACATAAGAATAGGGGGGATCGACAGTAGACGATCGACAGGAGAAGATCGACAGGAGAGGATCAACAGGAGAACTCAGTATACAAGCAATGGAGTTACCTGAGAGGCTAGCACTCGGTTACACCTTATATTAGGAGCCAGACCCATCTCCCTCAAGTTGAGTTCAATATCCTTTCCTTAAAGCCTTCGCGCCAACTGAAACGCGAAATATTATCCAGCACCTAAACCACAATGGACAAAACAGGTTTTGACTGGGCCAAGTTCTTACAAATTCATATCACCGTGACAAGTTTGAAGGGGCTTATTCTTTGTAAGAGCAACCCAGAGTCACAATGTTGAAAGTACTAATAACTCGTCACCAAGTGAATGCAAGGATACTTATGGCCCAGACAATGGATACGAAGTCGCATATAGAGTTTTAGACAGTAAAACAATAGCGGATCTTACTGGGTACTACCAAAAAGCAGGCAACCGATGTGTAATAATTATGCTAACGGCCGAAACTACGGATTCTAGGCAGATAGATAAATAGATGTGTAAGAGCGGGCGAAAAGCAGGACCGAGAGGGCAAACAAGTGTATGTAAAGTGTGTACATTGTGTGTCTAACTAACAGCTCCCTCAGGAAGTTGAGAAGGGCGCTATCTACTACGCTCTAGTGCGTCAAAAATGATTACATAACCCTATTGCTTAGCTATCCTTCCTAACAAGATTTATGGTCGTTTGATGTGAACGAAGGAAGGAAGTAGGAGTGGCGGCTAATGAGTGTGGTTGGGAAAGAGGTATGTTGCAATTTTTATGAACAGAGCAGCAAATAATATACCTTCAATGGTAAGCGCGCTTACTTCATACATCTGCTCAGAATTATCCGGTCATACCCAGCATTCCTTCAGCAATGTGCAAACATTTGTCGCGACTATCATTTCAGTCAATCAAACATCAGCCACGACTTTCTACATCCACCATCAACTTTATACCTCCTTTCTCAATTTCAAAACCAAGACTTGCAGCCACATTCCTATTACCTCCTATATTATCTACTCGACCCACTTTTTCGCCGCCATACTGTTCTCACTCAGATCTCGCGTCCTCACAGCTTTCTCCACATTGCTATTTTCCGTGCTCGTAACTCTATCTTGCGGTCTCATATTAACAGAGGAAGCCCAATAGGCCAAAGATTCTAGACTACAATCAGCATAGGACTAGGGAGGCTATGGTGCCGGTGAAGGATAAGGGGGATGGCGGGAAGGATGATAGGGAGTGAGGCTAACGATGGAAAGGTTGGGTTTGGGTCTTTGCTACAGGTATCCAGTCTGTGTTATGGATGGCCAGCCTTACTATGTACGTCCTTTCGTCGGTCCAAAAAAATGTTGCGTGATAATTGGTTCCAGTTATGAGGCTCATGAATGTCCTTGACCATAAATTTTGCACTGCAGATATAGCGCACCCGGCCCCTTCAGTCACGTAGAAGCAGTTTCCTGCTATCTGATAGTCACATTGATACTAAAGATCCCTTGAATGCACAAAAAAAAAATTTTCTCTTTCGTTTTTAGCGGGAAAGAGGTGCGTCTGACGTATGAGATGGAGCCTCCAAAAGGTATTCGCTTCTTTGTCTTTGTAACTGGGAGTGTGCTCGCGAACTTAAGAGATATATCTAATCAGGAATGATGCAAACTATCATTTGCTTGCTTTTCTCACTCACGGCTTCATCAATCCATACCCACGGCTACCTCCATCTCCTGCCCACTCTCTTTCCTCCGTGCACTACCTCTGTATAGCATTAACTCCTTATTCAACCATAAGCGGTATAGAAGACGTTGTCTACAACATTCTATTTTAAGCTCATTCCAAGCATCGGGCCTCCAAGACCCGCAAAGAAGGCAACTAGGCAATTCTGCAACTTGCAGCATGGAGAGTCTGCCTTGCGTCTTCTTCACTGTTCCAAGACACTTTTGTGTAGTGATTGGTCGCGGGTTGGACGATCATCGATGTTTAGCCAATCAACAATTCAGAGACACATGTACGTGGCTACGCAAAAACGATTCCGGTGCGTAGATCTGCACTGCAATTTTAGCCCTCACGGCGCGCTGAGTCACGTGGGAGCAGTCTCTTGCCGTCTCCAACCATCAAAAGTTCACGAGAGTTGGAGATAGGATGTTCCCCAAAATCCATGGAACTTTTCGTCCCTCGAAGTGGAAATTTATGCTTCTCCTGTTTCATTTTCTTATTCTATCATAAAAAACAATTCCTTCACTTCCTATTCACTTCATTTACTTTCATACCACAACGTACCCTCCAAGGCTCAGAAAACAATCCATTGACTGCTTGCCATCCATCCTTTACTACCTCCATCCCATTTATCACTCCATCCATCCACCATTCACCTCCGTCTCTGTTCGCTCCCAAACTCATCTTCATTCAAAGTTAAGCTTCAGTCTTGTTTGATTCAACTCCATTCCGTGTACATCATATCTCTAAAGCTCTTTCTCATCATAATATCATACTCATTTCCCTGGCTCGGGCTTATGTTTATAAAGGACCACCCCGACCCCCATATCCCGGATCTCCAAAACGCCTATAGCTCGCTCATGCCTGAAAGTAAAGTAAGAAATAGCACAGGGGCATATGTCCCTAGTCTCGTCTCCCCTTAAACCTCTTCGATTCCCAGCCCTTTCCCCTTATCCCCTCAATCCCGCCTTGCAGTATCTCTACTATGCACCCTCACTCCCAAACTCCTTCGTCCACTCCGCATTCCTCTCAAGATCCTGTTTACTAACAGTAGGTCTCGACGCCTTAATCGCCTTAACAAAGTCCTTGACGCGAAGCGGAGGTTCTGCTAACATATCGCCGTCGAGTTCGGTCCAGGACATTTCTTTTGCTTGAGGGTCACCGGGGGAACATGGTGTCCATTTTTGCACGCCTTCTTGTGTGATCTGCATAATTGTTAGTATTAGTAAGCAAAAATAGGAGGATTGCGAGTTTGGTGACATACCGGCTTATAATGCGTGGCCGTCTGGATCAGTCGGACGGGTTGCATAAGCGCATCTTGCACCGCAATCGAGATATCGCTTCCCGAATACCCCTCACTCATCTCTGCCAATTTTCTGTAGTCCGCCTGATTCAATTCGCATGGTGTACTACCGACCGCGAGTTCAAACATCTTCATCCGTGCAGGTAGATCCGGTAAGCTAATATGCACTCTCCTCTGGAAACGTCGTCGAATAGCTGCATCTAGTTGCCAAGGAATGTTCGTTGCGCCGAGGATGAGAACACCTTTTGAGTCCTTGCCTACACCGTCCATCTGCACAAGGAGCTCGGTCTTGATACGTCGTGAAGCTTCTGATTCGCCTTCCCCACGGGGGCCGCACAGGGCGTCGATTTCGTCGATGAATATGATGGAGGGCTTGTTTTCGCGCGCCATGCCAAAGAGTTGTTTTACCAACCTAAAATCACATCAACATCTCTCTTGATGTCAGTTGGGGATGGGATGTATACTTACCGTTCAGACTCTCCCATCCATTTACTCACCAAATCCGAACTCGACACACTGAAAAACGTGCTATTCGCCTCCGTCGCCACCGCCTTCGCCAAATAACTCTTACCCGTACCAGGTGGCCCATACAGTAATATCCCCTTCCACGGCTGCCTCTTTCCAGTAAACAGATGCGGGAACTTGATCGGTAATATGACAGCCTCTTTCAGTGCTTCTTTTGCCTGGTCCAATCCAGCTACGTCTTCCCACCGGATGTTGGGGTTTTCGGAGAGAATGGCACCGGCGAGTGCGCCACGGAGTTTCTTGGAGTCTGCATCTTGGTCTTCGTCGTCGTCGTCACCTCTACGACGTTAAGTTAATGTTGGCAGGAGCCATAGATATCGGGAGAGGTGCTACGTACTTTCCCTTCCCACTCCCTCCTGCTGCCTTCCCGTTCGCGCCCATTGCACTCGGTTTCTTCCTGTTTGAGGCGTCGTTTTGGTTGAGGTGGGCTTTGAGTTTCTCGGCTCGTTCCATGTACTCGGCGACTTTGCCTCGTATCATATCTTTCGACTTCTGGTTCTTCTCCCCTGCCAACTATTAGAGTCTAGTTCGATGGCAAGCTAGAGGTCGATGGTTGGATGGCAGGACTCACATTTTAGGGCGAGCATGAACAGCTCAACTGGGAAATTATTAGTATCCAAAATAATAGAGAGTATTATTTAAAGGCATTCCAACTCACGAGCACTGTAGTACAGCTGGTATGCCTTCTCATATTCCCCCGCAGTATCTGTCTCGATGGCCTTCTTCACCGTCTCAATGGCGCGCCCCAAGAAATCTGCGCTACTCATCCCTGGCGGGTTCGTCTATACTCCCGAAAAGCTATGTGGAAGGGCCGCCCACGATTGTCTAGAGAGGTGAATAAGTTGCAATGCAGGCGGGAGTGGTTGAGGGAGGATGGTGCGGGGCGGGTGTTTACAGGTACTCGGCGTGTTCTCTCTGGTCGCTGTGAGGCGGGTATTTCGTTCGAGTCCCCGTGAATATTAAACAGTGCTGTGTATCAAGATTTCTAAGCGAGGGGTGAATGTATGTGTGGTGGTGAGTGTTTCGGTGGTTGCTAGGTGCCAAGCTCCATATTCAACTATGTCACCGCCCGGGCCACTTTCCCCGCGCTAGACCCTACTAAGACAACCGACATCCCGCCTTCGATCTCACGTTTCAAAACATTTCGGTAGCTTTTATTCAGCATCACGAGAGTCATGGGAGATCTGCAGAAGAAGCTGCAGGATCTTTCCGACCAGTACCAGAAGCTTCAAGGAGGTATTCTCACCATATTCCCAATCATTCAGTGAAAAGATTTGCTAACCAGCGCATCTAGAGCTTTCCACCTCCGTCGAAGCTCGCCAGAAGCTCGAGTCGCAGCAGCAGGAGAATACGACTGTACAGAAGGTCAGAATACATAAATAAGTTGGCGACATGGAATTAAATAGGCGACTTAGGAGTTCTCCCTCCTCGACGATGACGCGAACATCTACAAGCAAATTGGACCAGTGCTGCTAAAACAGGACAAGACAGAGGCAGTCATGGCGGTAAATGGGCGCTTGGAGTTCATAGAAAAGGAAATGTAAATTTGCATAATATGGGTGTCTTGGGGAAGAACCATTTGGCTGATTGAGGCGCAGCAATCGGATTGAGAAGCAGATCAAAGATATCCAAGATAAAAGTGAGCAGGTCAAAATGGAGGTATGCGCTACAAATTGAATATCCCCCAAACGGATGTTTGATTGACCGGAGGATAGATTATTCAGATTCAGTCGTCGGCACAACAGGCAGCAGGGAAAGCTTCATGACGGCGAAGCGAGGAACAAAATTCACAGAGGTGAAGCATTTTTTGGGTGCATGGGCATTCAGAATGCCATGTATAGTACTAGGCTATTTCTTTACGGAAGTGAAAGGGTGCAATAAGAAATCAAAGACACAATCAAAATGTTTGATACGGCGTCATCTCCTGTTCTCAAGTGTCGTCCTATTAAGCGATTCTTGCTAGTTGAGGTTGATATTAAGGCTATTTGTGATGCTAAGACTAGTTGGCATCGTTCAGAAAGAGGATAGCTCTGATTTTGGGGAAGGAAATACTGCTGAGTTGCAGAACAGACGGTATAAGGAGTAAGCGGACATTAGTATTCGGGGGAGGCTTGGAAATCGGTACCGATATGATACGAACAGTTCTGTGCGTTCTGATCCAATGTGAGATTTGCTTAGACACTTTAAAAGGTGCTGAATTGCTAAAAATATCTTAGAAGTGTACATGTGACCTCGTCTATGCCCAATGAATCAAATTACAAAAGGAAAAGCATGTGTTTGTTATCCATGGCCAAATTAGCCGTTGGCCTCTAGGGTTTGGAGAAAGTCGTTAAGGGAGGCATGATGGAACAGATGTTATTGTGATGCAAAATTGCATTGTACACGTAGTGCCTGGAGCTGGGTAAAGACCTGAGAAATGACTTGAGTAATTAGTGTCGTAAGCTAAATAAGGTATTTTCGAAATATTAACTATGGCTGAAGCTTCGCCGCCGTTATCTTCCCACCTTATACGTCGCCTTCCATCGGTTGCAGGCCCCGAGTAGAGGGTTCTGGTTCATATCGTGCTATTTGGGCCGAAATTCTTTATTTTGCCTCGTTTTCATGATACTCGCGATTGCGCTGCTCCCACGGCCTTGGATCACGAGATTTTGCTCTATACTTTATCAAAGCTTCGGATAGTTCCAAAAGGAAGATGAATGGGCACGGAGGATTTTCTCGTGAATTCGATACAACTGCTGGCTTTCTCTCTCTCTAGCCACAACACTTACGAACGGGCCTCGGAGTCTGTTGCTGTCATTAATTGTTTCAGTAGAAAAGAGCTCAGGGATGCGTTAATACGTACCTCAAAGAGTTGCTTTGAGGTATAGGTATGCGTAGGGGTCTGCTGCCTGCATGGTTGCTGGTGCTTGGATGGTATCGGTGTTGGACATCATAGTAGAAAGAAAGAGAAAATGTGAGGTCAAATAAAGTGATGATACGCATTTTGCGAGATGTGGTCATGGAAGCGTCAGTGAATGACCCGAACTTACTAGCGCATGGGCACTACCGCACATCATAATCACCACCAGTGATGTGATGCACAGAATGAACCAGACATGTTCTTGCCATCCAAAGCCAAAACAATCACCGTCTCTGGGAACCTCAAACTTTGTTAGAGGAAATTTGGGGGATACATGCGCAACTGCACTGCTAATATGTGTTGCATTTGCCGTAACTCTATGAGGGCGCGGCAGTGAGATACTTAAGGGAATAGTATGTCCAAATCTTGATCCATCTTCATCACATGTCCATCTATATCACACCCTTCAAATCTCGTTTCCTTAGTTGTGATCCGATTGCTCCTATGGTCTTGTTCCTTGCTTCGTGGGCCTCTCGCGAGCTATCAAGGACTCTTTTGTAAGATCCACAAAGAAATTCCTTGGGGCAACCTTCCACCAATGCCAAGCCAACTGCTATCGTTATGGTTAACATGCAGCAAGAAATCTACCATAAAGCGTCCGGCTGGTGAAGATGGAGGCGTACCAGCAGAGATGACCGAGATATCCTCATCAGAAGGGAATTGGCGATCGGACGCAGGTTGGTGACGCGCATCGGCGATGAAGGCATTTTAAGATCGTATTTTTGAACTTGATATCCATCAAAGTTCGCCAAGGACATAGATGGTCGCGAATTTATTGTTTTTGTTGTCCGAATGTCGTCGATCTGATTCAGCAGCAGGAAGGGTTTTTGAATAAACCCAGTACGGATAGACTTCAAATGATTCCGGTTTGTCTTCTGGAAGCTCGATTGTATTTGGGTTTGCTCTCAACAATGCCCACTCTAGTTTCATGGCTTTTAGGGAGAACGGCGAGCTTGCACATAGAGAAATCCGTATTGCATTTTCAGGCGCATATGCTTTCCAGCGCTCATGTTACGGCCTCTCGAGACTCTTCCATAGACACAGACCTCTGGTACTCTATCCCGTTGAGCCACATACTACTACCTTCATACCTATTCATCTTGAGACCATATGTGCTTCAGTGCTCGTAATACTGCTCGTGAGAATTCTTCCAGGGCCTCGATTGGGTTTCTAGGGCAGTCCGAACCTTCAACAACGCCGTGGTAACATCCATGAGAAAGTCCTTCGGAAGATCCGGGTCGCTCTTGACCCACTCATGTTTGCCTCTGTAAGTCCAAATATCGACAAGGAACTGCCGGATTGGCGATGATTCTCTCGTGCCCTCATAGAGAATCCGAATATCCTCGTTGGTGGGATAATACCGCTTTGTTTGAGATGAACCCCGAGCATATAACACATATGAGTCCATAACAGCGTTCTTGAAATCGATATCCATGAGCTCTTCGCCCAGAACGTATGCGTGTGCTAGCGTCTGGTATTCGTCGTAAGGTGAGGAACCTTTTTCGTCGGGTATGATAGGCAGCTTTTTGGAGTACAGCCACTGTACATACAAATCAAAAGCTGCCATATCATCATCTGGAAGTTCTATTACTCTTGGGGCTGGCCTCGTAGAGGCCCATTCAGGCTTCATTGCGTTGCGGAAGAATTCGGAGCGATCGCAAATCAAGGCCTCATGAACATGAAAGGATTCCTTATCCTCCTCTGATCCTACCACGACTTCTATCATCTTGCCATCAAGCCTGCACTTGTTAGCAATGCAGATACATCTTCGATGTCCACCACGCAGGGAGAGACACTTTTGCACCCTGGGCTCTATCTATTTTCCTTTTGGGTGCATAACATCTTTCTCTACCTTGCTAGTCCGGAAGGATCCACTCAATATTGATAAAAGAGACATGAAACTTACTTGAGTCTCCAAGACATGCCAACGCGTGCGTCATTGATAGATGATGATTGTGACTCCGTCATTGAATCCATTGTCAATCGTTTGCGCTTGAGGGGACGAGAGTCGTCCATTGTGAATTCAGGCCAATGATGGGGCAAGAAAAGTATCAAACTAGTTACCAACAGCTTTCTGTCGAGTTCTTTTAGATTCTCTGGTCTTTTTTCTCCTCTAAAATATAGTTCTGTTTCTACAACTCAGTTAGTAACGACCTAGACGGATCGCCAATCTGATTTTATTTTTTCTATGTATGGAGATCAACACAAAAAAATACCAACATAATGGAGCTCGAGAAAGGCCTTTATAATCTGGAGTGTGTTGGTCTCCCTGCGGTTAGGGTTACACGATTGGGAAATCTCACCTTCCTCTGATTCAGCGTGGCCTTTAGGTTAGCGGAATTGGCAATTCTCTATGTCAATATGCAAGGCGGCGGCGTTTCAATAGTAATAAGCGGGTAAATTGACGTCTGGCTATTGAATTGTGTGGGTCGGGATGGTGCTTAAGGATGGATGTTGAGGTTGAGGCGGATTGAAACCCCGGTCTAACCCCCTTTGATTTAGTTTCGCATAGCATTCACAGTCCCCATGCAAGCCACGAGACTAATCCATTCCAGTTTGAATTAAAGGCTTCGATCTCTGAATGTGAGCCTGTGAAGATTGAGTCCGCTCCGTACGAACATTGCAAGACTGGATATCCAAAAAGCCTGATAGCACGTGATGCAGGCTGACTAAGGGATGCATATCCGAGACACAGATCTGTGACACGTTCAAACAGCGCAAGTGTTTCAGCTTTCAACATCATCCACGTTCACCCCTCAAGACTTCGCAATCAGCTGCCTTGACGATAATAGCAATGCCATGTTTTTCTGCCAAATCGTTGTTCAATTCTTTTCGTTAGCCTCTGACTCTTCAAATCCGTTTCCAGCGGTTCGCACCTCAAGCGCGTCGCTTCGGTATTCAACAACTTCCTAGAAAGACTACACCAACAACCCGAGCAATAGCTTTGCATTCAATGAACCATGCCTGGATCCTTCGAATTTTTCTACAGGCCCTTGCCCAAGTTGTACAACGAACGGCTTGCCCTCAGTGCTTTTCACCTTGTTGCCCAGGTGTGTCATCAATTCAACCTCACCGACTGATGGGGGACAGTGTAGCTGGCCTTCCAACAAAATTGAAGCCTATTTACTGTCTCTCCGGAATAACATGTCTTCTTGCCTCCGTATTCGGTTCCAAACTTGCCTGAGGAAGCCCAGAATTTGACAAGTTCGATCCTTCGTACCTGCATAAACGATAAACCGCACAAGGAAACTCACTCTTCGCTTAGCTTCGTCATCAGTGACCAGAGAACGATGCGTTCCTCTCACAAGGTTCATGCAGAATATTCTGCGCGATTGAATATCTGCGGAGTGCAGGGAATCATCTAGGACATGCATTATCGATATAGAAAATCCCTTGTTCTGTCCAGCCCTATAATTAGGCGAAGATGGACTTTGCTGCGACAAAATTCTTCTGGAAACCATGTGGCTTGGACTCTCGTGCGATCAACGCTCCACACGCTACATTAGATGTATTGATATGGCGTGGGCAGGAGCACGAATACGTGTACGAATTTCGACATTCCAACGCCTTGATTTCACGGTTTCTTCGAGTTTAAGGTTTGATGCCTCAAATATCCTAAGTCGCTCATTTGTCTCGCGCGAAAGAAGAACCTATCCCATCATTGAAAACGAGATTGAAAGCTACGGCATCGGTTTTTACTGACCCCATTTGGCAGCTTCCGGGCCACGTAAGACCTAAGAAGTCGGTTCGGTAAACGAATGGGTTGTAGTGCAAAAATAAGCAACTCGCACGTAGCTGGGGAAATCCTAGAAGGTAGCTCCTCAGAGAAACTAGTGATACAAGATCGGTAATAGCACTAGGAACATGGGCATCGGTTTTGCATCTCCGAGTAAGATCTCCTCGAGTTTCAGGATAGCTACGCCCCGGTTTCTGCGCTCTTCAACGCGACTACTCGTTTATCATTCGCTCCACTACGCCATTCGAATTTCGTAAGGGTGTATGGTCCTGCAGGAAGGCACCGATCGACCCGAGCATCGATATGCTTGAATCCTTTGCGCAATTCTTCTTATATTTGTATCGCATTTGGTCTCTCGCCCAAATGCTCCTCTGCGATTTTGCATGTGGCTCTGGTAGTCACTACTCGTGTGCAGAATGTCTGCCCCAGCGGCGTACTATTCACCAGAATATTTGGCGGAGGACATTGGCCCATCGATCTTAGCCACCTCGTCATTATTCATCATTTTCTCTACAGTCTTCGTCGCGCTTCGATACTACGCACGATATTTGACACAAACCAAATTCGGCATAGAAGATGTAATCATACCATTTGCGTGGCTAGCAGAAGTTGGAATATGCATTGTGGGCATCTGTAAGTACATAGCACGCTTTGCTACAACTCACGCCTACTAACATGTGCATATAGTAATGGTTGAGAAAGCCAGCACCGGACGCCATATAGTTCTTATCGAAATGACTGACCCAGGAAAAATCACCATCCACTACCAGGGCATTCTCGTCCATGAATTTCTCCATCTTCCTGCTGTTGCATTTTCGAAACTCTGTGTAGCGTTCTTATACCTCAGAGTGTTCACGAATAAATTCGCTCGAATAGCGACCTACGTGTTGATCTGCCTCATATTCGGGACATGGGTAGCTTATACCATTGCAGCGATGTTCCAATGCACTCCGTTTGCATTCAATTGGGACAAAACAATACCAGGAGGAAAATGTTTCAATATCACCGTCTTTTCGAAAAGCAGCAGCGTTCCCAATATTGTAACCGATGTTGCAGTCATGCTTCTACCAATTCGCACGGTTATGGATTTGAAGGTTTCCATCGGTCGCAGAATTGGGCTTTTACTCATTTTTCTCACGGGTAGTGTGTAAGTAATAGACCTTTACAATTAGCTAGTGCACGTCGCTAACTTTTATAGTGGAATCGTTGCGTCTATCATCCGGACAGTCGTCTTCTCCAACATTGACGCGTTGGACGATATAACGTGTATGTTCCTGACGCACCTCTAACCTTATCCTGAGAGAAAATCTAACGTGATTTACCAGTTACAAACACACAGCTGGTGAATTGGACCATCATCGAACCAGGCTTTTACCTCCTCGCCGCCTGTGCTCTCAGCTTCAAACCGCTATTCTCCATGGTTGCTAAGATTCTGCATCTGGAATCTCTCCTCACGCATACCCGTTCTTTGGCTGGGAAACACGTTACGAGGGCCAGCAGAAATGCAACAGCATCGAGTGGTATCCACCTCGGAACGATAAAGTCATCACACAGCGGCTTCAAGAAGACACATACCGGCCAGGATCTAGAGGATCAAGAGGCAGAAACGCAGTGGAAGTCTCAAGGAGGCCTCAGAGTCACCGTTACCAAGACCACGAGACTAGATGTTGATGTGCAGAGTAGAGACGAGAGTTTCTACCTAGAAAGCCCGACGGAATCTAATCATCGGCCGGGATGAGCTATTTGAGGTCTGCATATCGTATATATGAGGAATGCTATTTTAATTACATTACTGTTTTCGCGTTCATTCCGCGTTTTCCAAACTAACTCTCCCGTTCACTGGTTGTCGCTTTCTTTCTCTACGGCTGACTATCGTAAGTACTTGTATGCCCTCGTTCTTCAAGAAGCAACCAATGGACCAGGCTGGATACATACTTTTATTTCTCGAACTTCTTTCTCATTCACTTAATTACGTTCACTGGCTCCGAATCCTCTCTCTTCTTATTTCAGCACAAGTTGCGTTGCTCTTTATCAGCAATGCGTCCCCAGTTGTAGTGACTGTGAACAGGTGCTACCACGTGACGCACCTTGGCATATCGATTCCCAATTGACAAGCTCCTAGCTCGCAAGCCGCTACACGCTTTCACCATACGCAATTATTAAAAATGCCCTTTCACCACTGCATTTGGTAAAACAAAATAACTCTGGGCCTCGCTAGTATAATTGAGATGATGTCGCCATTCCGTCATCGTGTCGTGATACACATCTGCTGTGCGCAACGCTACATAGGCGGCAGGTACGAAGCGCGTTCGTGCAGCAAATCACATGACCTTCATTTATGATGACCTCATGATTTCCTTCTTTTTAACCTACCTCTTGCGTTTCCATTATGGCTCTTCTACTCCGACTGAGCTTCCTATCTGCTGCCAGACTCGCTTTACACACCAGCAAAGCGACTAAAATCTCTTTCACTAATCAATTTCTCAAACGTTCTCTCATAATGCCATCTATGGCAAACCCCGAGCACTTCGTGCGGACCTCTGGGGAGACGGACCCGGTCTGGGTGCACAAAGACCCGTACTCAAACCGCCCGCAGTTCCCAAAGCTCGCTGAGGATCTTGAGACGGATGTATGCATTGTAGGCGCGGGTATCGCGGGCATATCTACAGCATACGAGCTCGTCAATCGAGGCGTCAAGGTTACGTTGATTGAAGCACGTGATGTTCTGTCAGGTGAAACCGGCCGAACGAGCGGACATCTCTCAAGCGCGTTGGACGATAGCTACACGGAGATAGCGAAGAAGCATGGTGACGAGGGTGCGCAATTGGCAGCTGACTCACATACTTGGGCGATCAAGAGGGTTGGCGAGTTGGTGAAAGGTTTGAAGATTGAGTGCGAGTATCGGGAGCTACCTGCATATGAGATCTCGCAGTATCGGCGTGAAGAGGCGGCCCATAAAGAGGATATTAAGTCGATCAAGGCTGAAGCCGAGAAGGCTGCTGAGCTGGGTATTGCCGCTTCGTTCAAAGAAGGCTTCGCGGTGAATGGCTGGGATGATACTGTCGATCAACGTGATGCGGGAATCTTCGCTGGCCAAGCTACTTTCCATCCCACTAGGTACCTCAATGGCGTTCTGCAGCACCTCAAGGAGCATCCGGATTTCTCTTGCTATACAAACACCCGGTTGATCGATATCGAAGAAACGGGAGTTGAGATCTTAGGCGTTGGTCGCAAACTAGTCAAGGTCAAAACTGAAACTGGCAACACGATCACCTGCCGTGATGCCGTCGAAGCCACCTGCGTCCCTCTCCAGAAGCTCAGCATCATCGCGGAGATGGAGTATGACCGCACCTACTGCATCGCTATCCGCATACCTAAAGGCTCCGTCGAAGACTGTCTCATCTATGACTCAGCCGATTCCTACAAATACATCCGCCTAACCGATTGCGATGAGAAAGACGACTACCTCATTGTCGGCGGCGGTGATCACAAAGTCGGTCAAGGCGACACTATCAAGCCGTTTGAAGAATTGGAGACGTGGACACGCCAACGCTTCACTCATGCTGGATCAGTCGATTACAAGTGGAGCGGTCAAATCTTTGAGCCTGTCGATTACATGGCCTTCATAGGCAAGAACCAGGGCAAAAAGCATACATACGTCGTCACCGGCGACAGCGGAAACGGCCTCACGCACGGCGTGCTTGCCGGAAAGCTTCTCGCCGATCAAATCACCGGCGTCGAGAACGAATGGAGCAAGCTGTACGATCCATCCCGCCTCTCCTCAATCGCAAAGTCACTTCCCACAATGGTATCCCACGACGTTCAGATCAACATGCAGTACAAGCGCTTCGCCCAATCCGACATTCAGGACATTGAGGATCTGGCGAATGGACAGGGAGGTACTCTGAATCCGTTAACCAGCAAGCCGGTTGCGGTTTACAAGGATGAAAATGGAAGGCTTCATCAGTTCAGTGCTCTCTGTCCGCATATGAAGGGCGTGGTGTGTTGGAATCCTACGGAGAAGAGCTGGGATTGTCCGGTGCATGGGAGTAGGTTTAGTAAGGATGGGATTCAGCTTATTGGGCCGGCTAAAGCTAATTTGAGTCCGATGGATGAGGCTGGTGAGGAGGCGCAGAAGAGGGCGGTTAGTGTGCAGTGAGGCTCCCAACGAATTCCTTTCGAATATGAAGAATGGGGTTGGGAATTGAGCGTACTTAAGGATGAGTGAGGGAGGAAACGGAAAGCCTGCTGTCAATTTCCAGTTAGACTCTTCCAACGTTCTGATCAGAACACAGTTATGGCAGTACCCTCTTATGGAGCAGGAGGTAGCGTTCGATTAGTATATAACGGGTTTCAACATCTCACAAAAGACTTATATCTTCGGAGTTGATAACATGCCTCGTATGGGTGAGCCCTTTCATCAACTTCTTCCCAAGACTTTACCATTGCTAAGTCGGAGGACAGTCAGTCTAAACTATATACAGCCCAACCGAGTCCCAGTTCCCCCAATTAATGCTTCACAGTCTCCTGGCTGTCACTTCCATTTAGATTGAAGATTAGAGTTTCTATTTGGAGAGTCCGCCAGAGTGTCATCACGGCGGTGGGCGAGTTATGTGAGTAGTAATAATGTGTAGTCAACGTTTTTGCATCATGATATTTATGAAATATGCATTCTATCCATTTCACATATCGTCTGCGTTATTATTCAGGTTTTATAATATGGACATATATTACCAACGCCTCTTCGTCCCGAAAGCCCAGCTTTGCTCTATGTCCACGGTAAGAGACATTGAAGTGAGACCACGAAGAATTAGATTCTATTTCACCTTTCCCCACCCAGTTGTATTTGAATCTAATTCTGTTGACAAGTCGGCGTTTTTTAGTTTCTCTTATGGATGTAGGTGGGTGGAAAGGAGAAGTAGGAAAGTTTAGACTGGTTTGTTGGGGAATTTGTTGTTTATGGTAGTTTTATTGGTGATTGTAGGGAGTGGGAGGGAAGAGAACATCTAGTTTCTTTTTCGTTTTCGGGTCTCGAATTGGAATACAGTGCGGCTGTCAATGAAAATTTGATGTCTGGTGAACGGAACTGTCTTTGAGAGATGGAGCTGTTGGAGAGGATTGGGAGGCATGATAGACAGATGTGGTGCTATAAAGTTGGGAAGTGAGGGAAAAGGGAATGGATTGAGTGTCAGGTGGTTAAAGGAAAGTATAGGTCGGACCCAAGACGGTGATTCGGCGGCTGTTGGAAAAACATGGATGAAGGGCAACACAGGTAATGAAGTTGGGTTGGATTTGGCAAGAGTTAACTATGGAATTGGAATTACATCTGTGATGGCCTATCAAGTTTCATTCCATTATCCCCTTTTTGACGTTGCACGCAAAGTTATGGATACATCTTCTCAACTCTCATTGCGTAAATATCCGAGTTTCGAAGTGCTAATTGAAAGTGTATCAATACTAAGAATAACTATATTCCCCGCAGGGAGCTCTAATCCAAGGTGGTTACGTGCTAGTGCGAAGGTTATTGCCCTGAGCACTCAAGTCAAATCATTTGTCCCAGCTATTTCCACAACACATGGCTCCTCAGCCACTCCCGTTTTGTCGATTCCCAGTCAGGTGCCGGCAGCATTTCGAGCGCATGTTTTGGGTTTTTAGCATATTTCAGGTCATCCGTGTCCTTGAACTCTGAATGCAGCCGAAGATTTGTGTCCTCAAACCCGTTGGTAACCCGACAAGCAATACAGCCCGTAATGTTCAGACTGTCAAAATAGTACAGTCGAGGCGTGATGATCATCGCAACAAGCTGACGAGCCGTGATGCGCTTTTTAGGACCAGGATCCAGCATGATAAATAAAAGATCAGGAAGTGATCCTCCAAAACGAGCATATTCATCATCGGTCAATTTCCCTCGAACCAAGAGAGACCAGTGGGCCCAAATGTGTAGGATCCATTGCAAAATAGCGGTCTCGTTGCGGGCATAGGCTAACGTTGCCGTTCTCCTGAGGCGGTGATTGGCAGAGTCGGCTCGGGAACCGGGAGGTGCAATGAGTGCTGTACAAAGCTCGAGAAATACACAGCCAAGGGCATATATATCTGTCGCAAGTCCTCGGCGGACGTCGTTATCACTAAGGATTTCTGGCGCACTGTAGGTATACGTATGAGGCCCTACAGGCCCAGTAGATCCTGTGGTATCGTCCTCAGCGACGATCTTCGATATGCCGAAATCAATAAGAAATATCGTCCCTCCTTTGATAAGAATATTTGAGGGCTTGATGTCTCGATGCCTTATTCGCATCTCATGAAGATAGTCAATCGCTCGAATGAGACAGCAAGGCCATTGGAGAGCAACCTCCCTTGCTTTGTCCCTTTCTGCTCCAATAGCAATGAAATCAAGGTTGGATAAAAACTCTCCCAGATTGGTGTCGGCGACAGGAGCTATAATGATGCAGAATTGCTCTTTCCATGTGTAACACTTGACCAACTCCACAACGTGTCTGAAGGAGATATTTCGAAGTATATTAGCCTCCTTGCGGAGCTCGTCTAGAATCTTTTGCCGTTGGGATGTGTGGATGTTTGGCTGCCTATATCGTTTTCGAGCGAACCGAACCTGCAGTGCGTCGGATCGTTTATACACCTCGTCTACGGAGCCAAAACCGCCCTGTCCAAGAAACCTCGGGCTATGGTAAGGATCCTCTTCCTCTACGAGATCTTCATCACCGGAGACATAATAATCATCGGAAAGTGGTCTTTTGCCAGTGAATTTAGAGCAATCCCCCAAGGTCTCACCAAGGCTCCCTCACTCATTCTAAGCCAATTCGGATTTACTTAACATCACTGTGATTCGCTGGAGGAAAGTAGTTGGGACTGGCAGGCACTAGGGGAATGGACGTGTGTGCTGCTGCAGAAGAAGCGTGAGATGTTGTACACACTACCGGGTGCGCTCCGCCCTTCTGGAGCGAAGCTTGATCAGAGAGCCTTACATATCCAGAGAGCCTTGCACATCTCAAGGCCTGCTCCTGCTGTAAGAAGCACGAATAATATATGAAGGGATTGATCATCTCTTCGTTGTTTTATGTTTAGCTAACGTCTCCGAGAATTTTACCACGTTTAGATACCTTAGAGTTGAGCTACCAAAGGGGGTGTATGTGGAAGGGAAAATGTGGAAGGTCTTGGCGTTGAAGACACCATCACCACCAATCACATCGCAAAATTCACAAGCGCATGCACACGACAAATGCAAAAGTCCGAACTCCGTTAAGCGAGCTATCCTGTCACCCATCCCATTTCAGAACAAAAAGATAAAAGGCGCCTCTCATTCTTTCATGCCCATGTATCATATCACTTTTATCTCATGCCACTCTTCCCCTATCCCATCATCCCTAAATCATCCCTTCGATCGCTCACTGAACCATCCAGACTAAGAATGGACAAATGTCAGAAAATAGGAAAGAAGCAGACTCATAATTTACAACTCGTCATGAATATCTTTAGTCACGCCCTTGGCAGACTCGGTGGCTTCCGAGGCAGCCGACTTGACGCTCTCGGTAGCCTCATCAGCCTTATCTGAGACCTTTGATGCGGCGGGGGCCTGGTGTGGGAGTTCCTCGTCCTCCTTCTCGTCTCGGAGCTCAGGCTTCTCAGCTGGAGCTGCCTCAACCTTGTGGGAACCGTTCTCTTTGATGAATTGAGCGAGGTCCTCGATAGTTCGGGAGCCGGAGTAGTCGATGGGTGAGTCCTTTTTGCCGGCGGGGAAGAGCTTGATGGTCGGGAAACCCTGGATCTCATCGGGAACGTCATTGGCGGTGGCGTCGACCTTGGCGACGGTGACGAGCTTGGAGAGTTCGTCCGATTGGTAGAGCTGAGCAAGTTCCTCGTACTTGGGGGCAAGACTGCGAAACCATTTAGCATAAATCCATCATTCAGGGGAGCTGTAAATACTCACGCCTTGCAGTGTCCGCACCATGGAGCATAGAACTCGAGGAGAACGTCCTTCTCGTTGTTGATGACGAGCTCGTCGTAGTTCTTGGCGACGACAACGGTGACTGGGCCTTCTTGCTTCTCGGGGATGGGCTCAGACTTGATGCTGGGCTCGACGTTTCCGGCAACGAAGTCATCGACGAACTTGCCAATGTCTTTCTCCGTGATCTTCTTGTCCTGGTCATAGGGGAACTTCTGGTTCTTGTCCGTCTTCTGGATGGCGAAAGCGGGGAACTTGCCGACTTCGAGGTTGAGGTTGCCAGCGTGTTGACCGAAGGCCTTGGCGTCGATGGTGGCGAAGTTGATAACTCCCTTGTGCTTCTGAGCAAGGGGCTTCAACTCCTTGGCGAGCTCCTCACGCTCCTCGGGGGTCTCGGCAAAGATGTAGGCAAGGGGAATACCGGCCTGGGTGGAATTGATTAGCTTCGTTCCTTGCTCAAGTGATCTATCTCCAACTTACAGCCATGTAGCCGCTGTAGGTCTCAGGGCCAACCTCACCAACGAGAGGAACAGAGGAAACCTTGGCGAAAGACTCAATAGCCTCCTTCTCGAACTTCTCAGCGAAGACATCCTTGCCCTCATCGAAAGACTTGTAGAGAACGAGACCGGGTTGCTCGACACCCTCAGCTTTGGCCAAAGCGGCATCGTTGGTGGCTCCGAAGAGGTAGTTGTCACGGAGGCCGTTGGCGACTGCGGTGAAGGTCTCATTGGAGGCCTTGTCATCGGCAGCGAAGTAAGCGATCAGGACGACCTTATCGGCCGTCTTGAACTCCTCGATTGTGTCCTTGGTGATATCGGAAACGGCGGGGAGGGACTGTTTCGTCATGTATGAAATGATACTATTTCAACTCAGGATGTGCATTTCCAATAGCTATCGAATGGGTATAGACTCACGCATCAGCTTTGCGCTGGCCGGTGTATGGGGTGATATTATCTGGCCCTCGGAATACCTTGAGGGTGGGGTATCCCTCGACGCCATATTGCTGGCAGAGGTCCTGCTCCTCTGTGCAGTCGACCTTGGCCAGAGGAATGTCCTTCTCCTTCAATGTCGTCGCAGCAGACTCGTACTCTGGGGCGAGCGCCTTGCAGTGGCCACACCATGGTGCGAAAACTGGGGGAACAATAATTAGCTCTGCAATTGCTGTACGAAGCTTGCACAGGTATCTGAAAACTCACATTCTGCCAAAACCAGGTCGTGCTCCTCAACAAAGCTCTTGAAAGTGTCCTTCTTGAGCTCGTGGACGTCTGAGGCAAGAGCAAGTGAGGCCAAGAGGCCGCAGAGAGGAACGCTGTAACGCATGTTGGAATAAAAGAAAGAGAATATAGAAGGAGAAAATGAAGGAGTCGAGTTGCAATGCCTCTGGAGTCAGTTAAGGGTGACTTTGTATCCGATGGAGGCGGAAGGGGATTTTATTGTCGGCCAGTGGCGTGTGGAGGACAGTTTATTTGGTGACAGGTCAAAGGCAAGGTGTTCACTTTGGAATTGCAGGCGGCTGAGCTCTTAGCACCAGCGCCAAGCTGGGGTACCTAAGGCCACACTACACCCCCTGGATGGCAAACAGCCATGGTATTGGACACGTTGACCTCGACATCAATATCTCCTATTCACTTTAAACGCAATGCCTCTATCAATTCCGGGATCGCGCATATTGTATCCAGATCTATTCACTGCTTTCCGTCCCGTCTGCTCCTATTCAGCCTCGATTCGGTTAGAACAAAGTCCCTGCAGCAAGCCGAGCACCATTATTAATATCTCCAGCCATCACACCCACAATACGAGGTACGAAGTCCTGATCACCAGCTCGCAAGGCCAGGTGGTCATAATAGAACTCCGACCACCATTATAAACCATAGTGGGGGCAAAGTTTCGTAACTGGCAGTCATACTACGACTAAGTTTCAGAGTTCAGTAATCACGTGCGAAACGCCGAAACCTCCTAGATGACGCTAGAGTCAATCAACATTATCAATTCCTGTTGCTTAGAAAGGAAAATATCTATGTTGTCCGAAGAAAGCGGAAAAGTTTTCCCCGGAAATTCAGGTAGGACCAAGGGTCTCGATGGGCCTCTACGCTCATATCTCACTTCATTTCACATCTATGTCATCTACAAAAGGTGGTTATCAGTGCTGTGATAACTTAGAATTGCTTGCATAGTTTTGGCTTTCCACGTTTATTTTCTCTTCTCCTATTCAAATTCGGATAGTCCTCCGCTATACCAGGCTTTTTTATCTGTTGTGACAGACTTTTGAGCTCCGTGGCATTATACGGATCTATTCTCCTAGAACCCTTTTCAGCCTTGAATCTCAACTGCTCCCCCGGTCTCTGCTATGGACACTCCGACGAGAGAAAATGAACGAGTTGCTGTATCTACTCGTCTGACAGTTGGAATATCCGGTTACGGCCTACTGAATGAATAAACGCGTTCTTGCACTACCCACGTCAATAACTCGCAGAATGAGATGAAAAGGAGAGTAGGGAGAGAGCACATACCAGAGTTCCCGACTCCCCGCGATCAAACAGCAGAACTCCGCCGAAAAGGCGGTACTCCGTCCAGTAAGCCTCGATATCTGCTACGCTGTTGGGATATTGGTCGAACATCCTGTTAGTGTGGATGAAAGAGTTCTGTATGTAAGGCCGGAGGAGTATGGAAGTAGCGAAGCACGCAGAGCAGAGAAAAAGATGCACACCAAAAAAGCGATCAAAGACTCCCCTTTTCTCTCTACCATACAACCGCCACTGAATTTATGATCTCTCTGTTCAGGCGCCTAGATCTAATTCTACAAAGCTTCTTGCAATCATAATTGCAGACAGGATAGCGACGAAGGAAGGGTGATGGAAGAAGTGGTGGTAGATTCCAGTGATCCTTCGAAAGCGTACCATTTTTTTGTGCCCTGTGCGTGGTAGCGCCTTTGTAACCTATTGCACTGGAGTGAAAGTCATGGCCAACCTCATCATCCATTGATGAACTATCTAGGGCTTATATACATAGAAGAGCTTACGAACGTGGGTACGCAAGCTGCTGACGCCATTAGGGTCACATGCGATAGACGACGAGAGCACTACTTGGTGACAGCCTTCCCTCTAGCATTTAGATTCTCGCGGCTAGCTCTCTGGGGCGTCTTCCGGATCCGCTATGCGAATGTCAACATCGTGGGCGAACAAACATTAAATAACGTCACAGCAGAGGCCTTCGCGTTCTCCAGAGCCCGGGTTCCGCCACATGTGGCCCCAGTCTTTCCATCAACCATTTTCTCCCACATTCCCATCGAATTCAGTATAATACCTGACCGCCTGTACAAATACGGTCCTGCTGTTGTTAGCTTCCCTCGCATCTAGCCTAGCATGTCAACAAAAGTCTATCGCCGAGGCTGGTGGAGAACGTGATAATAGAACACTAAAGAGACTTAGTGAGTTAAGCACTTGTTGCTCTCTTAAGACACGGTCTGAAAGAGATAACCTAGTAAATAAGGCGGTTAAAGCTCTAGAAATTTATTACTGTTCGTGTTTGTAGAAACAGACGTTCAGCACGTGGCTGACCCAAATGTGGGCTGATCGGGCTATCTAAGCGTTATTATAAGTGACGTCTAACAATAATCGTAGTGGTCAGGAACGAAATGTAGCCACCACAAGCAGGGAGGGCGGCCGAGCCGCACCTACCATACTCTTGTCGAGATGTAACTGATTTGGATAGGACTGTGGGAGAAAATGGTCTGATGAAAAGACTGAGCCACATGTGGTGAAGCCCCAGTGTCTGGGCAATCATTACTTGATTATACAAGGGTACAACAAAGCGACTGTATTTTATGACGGCGATATCTTAGCCTGTTTTATACGCGAACCGTCGGTTCTGTCTGGTACCATTGGTTGACGCTTGACTTGGTTCGGTAAGGCAACTGCCAAGAAATAGAGTATTGGCCACGGGGTCGAGTCAGCCACCCGGTCGGGCCATCCCCTAACACACCCAAAATATCACACCTTGAAACGCTACATTTCTACTCCAACACATAAATCTTGAAAATTTAAATATAGAATCTTCTGTATTCCTAAAAATAAGTTATAACGAGCGCTAAGAGGCCAGACAAAGAACTAACTGTCATTAAATTAGTATGTAACTAAACCCGACGCTACTAACAGCAACAACATAACTTCTATACAATACCTACTTACAGACTTAGTGTTACTTTCGGGGTCTCTTGCCAAGTGTGGAATGGACCTGGGTAACTAAGGGCTAACCTTGGTTAAGATGCGAGGTACAGGGTATAAAGAGTCCGAAAGGATGTGTGTTTCCGTGATTACCGTAGTGTGTAAGAACCTAATAACAGTTGACAGACAGGTAGTACAACGTAATCTGGAGCTCACAGAGAGACCAAACCGCAACGGCCACCAGCAGGTTTATGGCTTCGACTATTGGAAAGACAGACTGCGTATCGTCTTGAACTTTTTCTCCTAATCTGAGTGTACTCCCTGCGAGCACACCTTCTCCATCAGATAAAGACTGATGGGGCGTTAATACAGTAGTCTCGTAGCAAATTGTCAAATCGTGCTAGACGTACTTGTAATAATACCAGCTGATAGCCACTCTCGACTGCTCTCTGATTTCTAGTCTGCCAAGTACCTTCACACGACCTACTACCCTCTATCGACTCAATTCCTTCATTTCCAACGTGTCATTTTCGTTAAACGTCGTACACCAAGTCTTCTACCTAGGTACTTCAGATCTCCGCCAACTAATCATCAGTATCCCATCCCGCACCCCGTACCAACCAATCCTATTCTCGGCAATACCAACATCATCATGCCTAACTTCCGAGCGGCGGAATCGCTGTTCCGGAACACTTGCATCGGCTTCCTCAAACAATGCACCCCGCACCACGTGGATCGCTTTAGCTCGATCAGCCGGATAAATTGGGTAAAAGCGCATTCGAAGCATTAGCAGTAGAAAAAGAAGCAAGTATGAAACGTCAAGCTTTGAGATGCAATTTATAATATTCTCCGCTTTACCGCATCCTGGTTGCTGACCTACAACTCTTGCTCCTCTCGTTGAATCAGGATTGTGAGCAAGTTAACAGCGTGGGAGAGAAATGGATCGATCAGAGAATTAGAATTGAAAAGTGAATTACAATGGCGGATCCGGAACAAGAATATCGGCTTTCAAAAGAGGAGATTGAGCATTTTTTGGAGCATGGCTGGATTAAGCTAACGAATTGCTTCACTCGAGGCCAAGCCGCTGAGGTTCAATCCACACTATGGACAAGGCTGGGCATGGATCCGAATGACATGTCAACATGGTATGATCACATCGTCTCTCTCTTTTTCTAACCAACGTTGCTTATCCCGTCCAAATAATTCTTCCCATTTCCATCTCCTTCTTGGATGCCCCTCAAGCTTTTATCACTATGCCAACATCCCTAACCCTCCAATGTCTTCCTAACCATAACTGATCCCAGGCTGATATTGGATATAGGCACACCGAACGAACAAACATGCCCTGGTTCAACGCCTTCAACGTCGCCGAAATCGCCCCAAGGGCCTGGGGCGGCATATGCTCCCTACTTGGAGGCTCCGAACGCGTCAACCCCGAGGCATCGACTTGGAAGGACGGTTTCATCGTCAACCTCGGAACGCCCGAAGGCCACAACAAAGTCATCAAGCCCCAAGACCTCCCAGGCTGGCACGTCGACGGCGATTTCTTTGTCCACTATCTCGATTCTCCCGAACAAGCTTTGCTCGTAATTCCATTATGGACGGACATCGTACCAGGAGGAGGTGGAACAACGATATGCCCCGAAGCCATTCCGATTCTCGCAAAACATTTGTATGAGCATCCCGAAGGCGTTTCTCCCCGCATGTCCCCACGTGCCGCAAACCCAAACTTCATCCAAGAATCGCACGGCCTAAAATGGTTCAACGAAGTCGCTGCTACAATGCTGGACTCCGCCTTCCTCGAAGCCACCGGCTCCGTCGGGGACGTCTATCTCCTTCACCCTTTGATGCTGCATTCCGCAAGTAACAATCAACTTCGTGCCGTGCGTGTTATTACTAATCCGCCGGTTGGTATTAAAGAGCCGTTTAATTTTGATAGGGAAGATGGGGATTATAGTGTTGTGGAGAGGAAGACGATGAGAAGTTTGGGCAAGAAGAGATTGGTGGGGTGGAGGATTCAGGGTGAGAGACAGAGGATTGTGCCAGAGAGGGTTAAGAGGCAGCAGGAGATGAAGATGAGAGAGGACGAGAGGTTAAGGAAGTTGAAGGAGGAGAAACAGGGGGCAGAGTTTGGGAAGAGGGAAGGGGTGGCTGCGGCGTAGATGGGATCAGTGGATTGGAGGGAGGTCGGTGGTTCAATAGGAAGTTGGGCTTGATGGGGAATTTTAGAGCGTTAATGAGATGGTCTTTTTCGATAACATTCCGTCGCCCGGTTGTCATTCACCACTCAACAGCTTTTTACGTGATGAGAAGACGCGACCACCCTAAAATTGCAGTGCAGTTCGGACCACGGAACCCGAAACAGACGATAGCCAACCATATACACAAAAGCTTTTTGCCCCAAACACAGGAGACAAATGACATATTACTATCTCCCACCATCTAAGTCGGCTGGAACTGCGATGTGAGAATGAGGAACAAGAAACTGCTCCCCGCATCCATCTACCGTGCAGAAGCTTTGACAGAAGTCTCTTATCGCTGTCTTGCATTCCTCCATTGGTCGAAGTAGGATGTTCTGGAATCTTCAATACCATATTTCGGTCTTTGTCAAACTCATATTCAAACAAGCAGAAGAAGATATATATACTTCATATACACGCTAGATTTCAGATCCTAAGACATGAGCAAGTCGCTCTTAACTTCTTACCTCAAAGTCTGCCCCTAATTCCCAGCCCACCAAGTATAATTATTCGTCTGCTCCGCCGTATCAAAGATGAGCCGACTACTCGAATTGAGCGGTCTTTCAGGGAAGACGTTCGCTGTCCCAATCCAGGTCGTCAGATTCGACACATCTACACTTGCGCCTTCGGCAACGTACACACCAAAACTAGTGCTATCGTTGCGGCCTGGGTAGATGCGGGTCGTAAGTGCGAAACGTTCCTACAGTGGATGTTAATGTTCCGCTGAAGATTGAAGATTGTGTTTCTTACATTGGCGTAGACCTCTAACAGCGATCCGTCAAGATAGACATGCATTTCCACATCCTCAATTCCAGTTTTTGCGAAAGTATACGGATAGAAGTAGCCGGTGACAGTGTAGTTGGCAAACTCGTCAATAGTAGACGAATATGACCTGTTGACGTTGATCGTATACGTTTCGGGATTGAAGTAGATGGTCGTGTATTCCTCCCCTCCAGGGGAGGCAGCCACCGTCAAACCAGCTGCGCCTGAGAAATTGCTGAACGTAGCCATAAGCTCCATATGGATGCTACCATTGCCAGCGATTCTGCTCTTGGAAACAGAGCCTACGGCAATATTCTGCTGCGTAGTTCCATTCCTGATCCCAGAAACGACTTCAGGAAGAGGACGCGCACCGAGCGTGTAAGCCGTAAACGTGCCATCAGTATGCTCAACAAGACGATTATTCCCAGGTGTCGTCAGTTGACCATTAGCGTTTACAACGCCCTTGCTGATCTTGACGAAAACCTCTCGTGGAAGGGCGAAGGCACCTTGGAAACCTTGTTGCGTGATGCCGAAGTCGTTCATTTCCTCTGGAGCCCAGCCCCAGAGAACTCGCCGGTCGTTCTTTGTGTCGTTAAAGCTGGTGACGGCGTAGAGCAGACCCCAGTCTACTGCGCCGCCGGCGACGGGGGTGAATTGGGCGGAGCCGTTGGCGCGGCGGGAGATGATGCCTTCGTTCCAGAGACCCCAGTTACGTGGGTGGAAGGTTACGTTGCCGCCTTCGGTGCCCATATTTACGTAGTAATGGACATCACCATTTTCATCCTCTAACGAGAAGAAGCCGGACCTTAGAATCGTTAGTGGAGATTATTCAATGCGGGGGGATATATGATGCTTACACTTCGAAATTGAACGCATAGGTACCAGTTTCTAGGAGACTTCCGAGACTGGTGTTTGCACCAGGTTCCCATAATGCACCCAAGAAAGTCCAGTTCGTCAGATCGTTTGCGGGCGCGCTGTAGAGTGGGATGCGTGGACCAACATCTTTGATACCAGAACCAAACACTGCGTAGTAGTGCGGCTCGAGCTGCCCAAGAGTCACATCCATTTGCGGCCAGGGCTCGAAGAAGGGGTCTCGCCAGCCAGTAATATTCCAACCTACTGGTGGTTCTGAAATGATGGGGTTGTTCCCGTACTTCTCCCATGTCTCCCCACCGTCGGTTGATATTGCTAGGCTTTGGGTCTCGGTGCCGTTCTGGTATGGGATGGCCCAGTTGGTGGGTAGTTTGGAAACAGAGGTGTAGTAGATCAATAAAGTTCCATCTGTCTCACCCTGGAGGTTTACAGGCTGAGCTGTGCCAGAGAAGATACCAAGTCCATCGTAGGTTCCAACCAGGCCGGTAACGAGCGATTCGGCATTGTTACCTTCCCATCCACCGACATCTGTCCATGTGATCAGGTCCTTGGAAGTTGCATGCCTAGGATTTGTCAATGGTTGAATGTGACGAAAGGTTCGGCAAACCATACCCCCATGAGATGTTCCCTGAGCTTCGATTAGTATATGTATCAGATATGAGACGATCGAGGATGCATACCCCAGTTGACATGATATGGATGCCACTGATACATAAGGTGGTATGTATCTCTTGTTGGATCGTACATCATTCCACAAGGATCCTGGAGAAATGTAAGCATATTATGTCCAAATTCATTGGAAGCCGATTTTTCAGGGGAATACTAACATTCATCCAGCCTGCAGGTGCAATAAAATGTGATACCGGACGCCATCTAGTAAACAAACTGTTGTTGCCCATTGACTTGATCATAGACGTGTCCAAGTTAGCTTGAGCATTGATTGTTGGCAGAGCACCGAGCACGAAGCTCAGCATTGTAACACTCAACATGCTGGTGATGTGATGTGAGCTTCAGACAGAGACAAGGGCCTCTTTAAGGAGAGCTTGAGAGGTTGCAGTTGAGGGATCAGCATCCTCGCCGGGGTATGGGCTCCTTAAGTACCTATCAATTGACAAGGTATGAAATGATGTATAGCTCAGCCGCTGCCATCATGGTGATCTCCGATGCCATGGAGCTCAAGAACCTGGGATCTGGGCCCACGATGGCGGAAAGAGATGAGTGGTACCTCGAAGCAAAAATGTCATGGCTACAGTAGCCTCTCATGAATCCCCGCAACCCCTCATGCATGCCCATAAAACCTGGGCTTCCGGACACGAGGCGCGGGAATGCAGGCGACGTCGCGCATGACTAGACCTAACCTGTCCACGATCGTGGATTGAAGAGAAAAATGGTGGCACGGGTGTGCATGATCAAGCAGAGAGGCAAAGGAAAACACAGCGGCGGGCTCTCCGACGAGTTACTGCGTGGAAGCTAAACTGGCCAAGCGGGAATTATTCTTGGTTTGGCAGTTGTCATACTATGTAAGTCCCGGGAGCTCTGCAAGGTTGATTGATTCCGAGTATTCGACCGAAGAGAATGCCGTGCTTGATACCGAAGTTGAGGCGATGACTGGGATAGCTTCTAGAAAAATAGCTTGAATGCAGGTCTGCAATGGCTGCTGGTGGGCAGACACAGCTGTCCGGACGGACAATAGATATCTTGAAATGGTGAAGAGCTCTAAACGGAATGAGAAGCTGGGGTAGAATATTATGACTTTGATTGGCGAATGGAACATCGAGTGCGGAAGAGGCTGGCCTGGAAGCGTTTCTCGGCAATGTTCGTCATCGGCTAATCGATCACGGTCACGTGCCGCCTTTCTTAGAAACGGCTGCGTGTCTTCAACAACAGGCTACTCCACTCGCCGCAAACGCGCCACAACAACCACTTCTCTTCTTTCGTAGCTTTTCTTCTCCACCTTATGGAGCTTCCGGTCTCTTATTAACCTTTTCCTTAGCTTCCACTCCTTGCGCCATGACGCGGTTACAAATCTACATCACGGTAAGCTCCTCCAGCTGTGGCAACAATGCTCTTGCTAACATTGCTAAGGGTTCGGCCATTCTGGCGAACATCGTGCTTCTACGCGCCTACTACGAGCGCCCTAATTTCTACTCCGCCGCTGTGTACATATACCAGAGCACTGGATCGTTGATGGTCAGTTCCTCCGACTCCCAAAACACAAAGCCCGCTTACATTCCACTAGTTCCTGATCAACATCGCCCTCATAGTCGCAGTCAGTTTGGGGTACGGTTTCCAGAGAGTCCTCTATGGCCCACTCCGTCCGATCGAGACCGAGCAGCTCTACGATAAGGCGTGGTTTGCCGTCAGCGAGACACTCCTGGCCATGACCATCTTCCGGGATGACATTGGAGTCTGGTTCTTCGCCATGTTCCTCTGTCTACTTGCCGGGAAGGTCTGGCAATGGATAGGAGAAGGACGAGTCGAATTTCTTGAGCAGCAACCACCCGCGAACCCCCGGTTATTCCACACCCGTCTGATGAGCTCTCTCCTGCTCTCGGTCGCCTTCGATATCTTTATGATGCAATACTGTATTGATTCGATACTTCAGGAGGCGCGACCTGGGGTTATGGTCATGTTTGGTTTTGAGTACGTACTCCTAGCAATTGCGTCGATTTCGACCTTGCTGCGGTATGTCCTGTCTCTTGTTGAGTTGGTCATCATCCGGGGTCAAGAGAAGGCAAGAGCGGAAGCGCGGATGGCTGCACTAGAACCAGTTAGACAGCAATTGGGTGTAGGTGAAGGGGCTACTGAAGCAGCTGCTGAGGAGGATGATGAAGATGACGGAGATGTTCCCGGATGGGAAGAGAAAGGTCGCTGGGTATTTTACCTCGACCTCACCACAGGTACGAGGATGCATCGTCCTCTACTAGCTTGGTTCACTAACTCTTTACAGATTTCATCAAGTCTGTCGTCTATCTGGGATTCTTCGTGATCCTCATGGCCTTCTATGGCATCCCAATCCACATCATGAGAGATCTCTTCATCACTATCCGCTCATTCATCAAGAAGATCAACGACTTTGTTCAATACAGGCACGCGACTCGCGACATGAACGCTCGCTATCCCGACGCCACCGCTGAGGAGTTGGGCCGAGAGAACACATGTATTGTTTGCCGTGAGGAGATGCGGCCATGGGCTGACCCCGCAGCCGATGCTGCTCAGGCTGGCCGACGAGTCGATGAACGCCAGCGACCGAAAAAGCTTCCATGCGGTCACATCCTTCACTTCAGTTGTTTACGAAGCTGGCTCGAGAGGCAGCAAGTTTGTCCTACGTGTCGACGACCTGTGCTCGCAGAAGCAAGCGCCCAGAACACTCAGCAAACAAACCAAGGCAATCAAGGCCATCAAGGCCATCAAGGCCAGCAGAATCAGCAGAACCAACCGAATCAACCGAACCATTTTATATTCAATCTAGGAAATCAACAGCAACAGCAACAGCAAGGCGGTCAGCAAGGGCAACAGGGTGGTCAACAGAATCGGCCTGCAGGTAATATGCGTGTCTTCAACTTTGGCCCGATTCGCATCGCATTGGGCAATTTCCGAGCACCCGCGAATCAGCAGGGCAATGCCAACAACGATATCAACGCCGCCATGGAACGACTCCGTCAACACTTTCCCCCCGGATTTGGAAACCCGAACCAGGATCAGAATCCACCACAGAATCAAGCCCCACCTCAACTCATCGATCTCCATCTCCCTGAAGCACCAACAACAGGCATATCCGCCGGCACTCCCGCAGACATCCAATCCGACATCCTGCGCCTCCAGCAAAACATCATCAATTCGATCCGCCAACTCCATGCCACACACAGCCAACTTGAATACATCCATGTGCTGCTCGGTGAGCTCAACCGCCTCCAGCGAGCTGCTGGTATCACTGCTGCTAGTGGCCAAGAACTTCCGACCATTGCGCCGTTGAATCCAAATTATGGACCAAGCGGTCTTGCGCAAGCGTACTTTCCGAACGGAGGTCAGGTACTAAGGCAAGGCGATGAGGGATTGCCTGCAGGACTGACGTTGCCAGAGGGATGGACGCTGAGGAGGTTAGCTCAGGTGCCACAGGGTGGCTCGCAGGAGGCGCAGATCCCAGCGTCTTTACACCGAGCTGCTCAGAGCATCTCGGAAACTCTTGAAGGTTTTGGATTACATGATACTGTGCTTTCTTCTTCAACCTCCACCGAGCAGCCCCAGACTACATCACCCCCGCCACTACCGCAGCCATCATCATCAGAACAACGTGCTCCACCGAGCCCGCCCGCGGGTCCCTCGTCGAAGCAAGCGGAACCGAGTTCCCTTGAGTCGAGCTGGAGCTTTGGCAATGTCGCGGCGCCTGGTGAAGGTGAGGGTTCTAGTTCTGCTGTCGCAAGTGGTAGTTCAGAGGGGAATGTAACAAGGAGAACTGCTACGGTTGAGGATGCGGAGGATGATGAACAGTAAGAGGATGACGTTAGGACATGGTTTGTTTGGATAATGTATTGCATAGCGTGGCGTTTTGGGACGACTTGTTTATCGAGTCACTGGTGAGTCTGGCATCTTAAGATGGAAGGAGCACTATGAATGCAAGAGATGGGATAGGATGGGCTGAGTGTTCCACGGAGGTTTATGGGTCTTGCATTTTGGCCGAAACATCATCAATAGCTTCTTCCCTACCTCTTTGGATGCAGTAGGCAAATTGGAACTTATTGGACCAAAACCTGTATCTCTTCCTTTTCCTTCTGTCTTCACACTACATGCGCAACCCTGCTTCACTCAATCACACCCGTTTTAACACGTCAGAACGCCCTACCTAAACAAACGATGTGGGAGGAGGGCAGAGGGCAAGAAGACTGGCGCAAAAGCACTGGTTGAAGCAAAGAGCGACGCAGGACCAAAGCACTCGTGCTCGACGGACCATCTCCGACAATCGCTCAACGCCTTGCATAGTCACGATATTTCAGCAACCCACTCACGATACCTTAAAAAACAGGGCACGTATCCAAATGCAAGTTCAATTCGTCACTCAAAATTTCAGACCGATATTGGACCGTTTTATATGCACCCCACGAGCGGGGCAAGTCTACACGAGCCTATGGTGTTTGTCAGCCCCGCACTAGACCACGATTGGCTCCCTTGCGAAACACTTGCACCACTCACAGTCTCAAATCGACCCAAGAAAGTTTCGCGGCGGCTAGAGAGGACACGATGGGCACCCAAGGCATGCACAAGGTTGAACGGGATATCCTGGACGAGTCAGAGATGCAGGAACCAGGGCAAAATGGGGCTTAGAAGGACCGAGGGCAGGGAAGAGGATAACGGATAACAATGGAGCTTGCTGCCCTGCTCGCCAAAGCTTGTGACTCCTCGACTTCCCACCTGTACCTCTCTCTTTTTTGTTTCCTTCCTTCCTTCCTTCCTTCCTTATTTTTAAAATTCAACATGTCCAACTCCAGTGGACATGAAGGAGAGGGAGAAGTGACGAATTGCGTCTCGAATCTCATACATGCTTTCACGGATGGTCTGGATATTTTCAAACGGTTGAGGGAGAAGAGGAGAAGGAAGAGGAAAAGCAGAGGGAATAGGGAGAGTGTGAGTGGGAAGAAAGAGGCATCGGGAGCGGAACTTCGGTTCTCGAAATCGTTGAGAAAGGGTCCGTTGGATATACAGAAGAGCTATGAGAACCATTACAGCAAGGCCGGGGGCAAGTTTGCGCAAGGCGATGGTATGTAGATCGTATTTCCCGCCCATCTACATTCTCTGCACGGTCCTTCCTTACCCCTATGTCATTTAAGAAGAATGATGCTGATCATCAATTGATACAGCAATTGCACACGCGAGCCTCGCCGAAACACTCCTAAAGTTAAACACGGGTCTCGTTAGCATCATCGCGGCGTTCCTGAACCATGATTCAAAATCCAAGCATTTGCACCTAGACTACAAATCCCTAACGAACCTATCGGATGCCTCGAGAGCCGAGGCGATCGACTCGTTGAATCAGTTGTATCAACGGCTGAGCCAGAGTCAATTGCAAGTGTATCGCATTGGAGGATGTCCGAGATGTGGGAGTATGAAACATCAGAATTGCTCACCAGGTGTGGGAAGCGCCAGTGGGAATACACAAAAAGGAGGAGGGAAAAAGAAGAATACTGGGGCAAGGTCGAGGTCGAATACTCCCACCATCGCACGGGTGCCTATTAAGAAGAGTCCGAGTCAGACGCAATGGGTAGTGATGAGACCACGGAATACGAGAAAGGGAAGCATGAGCAGCGCAAGCATGAAGAGCTCAAGCACAGGGTCGAGTTCTGGTTACGCGTCACCACTCGGCTCGCCGTTACCACAGTATACGCCTATAGATCCATTTCCTCCTATTCAACCCCAATCCCCACCCCCGAAAAAGAACGGGAGCAACGCAACGAGAAGGAGGGCAGGATCGGTAGATGGACCTAGACCAACCACCTGGCCGCATACAAGACCCGATAATACAATGCCGTTGCAACACCCACTTCCAATATCCCCAAAGATTCCGAATCCGAAACGGAGTCCGCCGGTTAAGGAAAAGTGTACACCGTCGCCTGGGGTAGGGCCCTCGACCAAGCGACGTATTGATAAAGTGACACCGAGTACGTATACGTTCGCATCAGATAGTACGAAGCTCGGTGAGATACCCCAGAGAAGTTGGACCACGCCTTGGGATTACGAAGAGGCGGAGAGATTGAATAGGGAGACGTTAGAGAATGGATATCCAATACCTCCTCAGCAAGAAGACAAGGGGAGGAAAAAGAGGGGGTTATTTGGTTTCCTGCGTCGAGGGGATTCATAGGCTTGTTTGGGGAGGAGACTGGGTGAAGCGCGGGAGGGATGGAAGTTTCGGTTCCTGAACATATTAATTTTCCAGGTTTAGGATGGAATTGCATGACTTTGATGAGTTACGATGTCACACTTTATGACTTTCTTCATTAGCAACAGCATACCCCATATCTAAGATGACTAGCATGGAGTCAGGCATTCCAATTTTTTGGGGGAATTTGTAGACAGCAATGCGAATACTATAACTCGCTCTCCGCCCCTCTCATTCCTCTCGCATTTTGAATAATAGTCAATCTCCTATCATTCGATCCTTATATGATCCCACGTCGCAAAATCTACATATCCTATTTTGTTGATTAGACCTCTATCTCCAGCACATCCCTTGCCTCTGCTTCCCCTTCATCCTTATTCATCATCCAAGAAATCCTAGCGCTCCCTCCCCACCCCACCCTCTTCAGCCTTCATTCCATCTAACTGCAAACCAATCTCCCCTTTCTAATCCCTTTTCGTAGACCTTAACATCCGCTTAACACCTTTCTCAAAAATATAACCAAATCCCTTAAAACCAATGCTTGAATTCTACCTACTCAGGGAAAACTGTTGTGTAAACTAGAATCTAGTTCCTAAACGTTTGAAGAGAATGAGTGGGATGGGAGGCCATTGTTTAAGGAAGAGGTTGGTGTGTTTTTAGGGACTGTAAGAACTCGAATATGAATAGTGATTAACGTTATAAATATGAAGAGAAGTGAATAGGAGGGTATAAACTTGAGGAGGAGTGAAGTGGATGTGGATAGTAGTACTACATTGCGAGTGATGGCGTGAATGTGAACGGTGGAGTCCTGGATATGAATAACAGAAGCGTGAAAGTGAATGCGAATGACAGAATCCACGAACACACAAGAGGTATTAGTTTATCACTTCTGCTTAAAACCAAAGCCAAAAAAAGGTTTCATGAGTATATAATGAATCTAAGCACAAGAATAACATCCCATTTCTCATTCCAGCCTAAAGCGCTCCACGCCGTGTCATCGCTATGTAAAAGTATCCTAGATCATAATAACAAGAATTTCCCGCGCCCCGGTTCAGGTTCTAGGGACTCAATACACCAGGATAAAATCAGAGTTTCGCCTTTAAAGGCTTCTGCTCTTCCCCATTTACCCCTTTATACTCCCACTCCCCCTCCTTCTGGACCTTCAAACTCTCGCTCGCTTCCTCACTCCCCGCCTTCTGACCTGCCTTCCACTCATCCACCACTAACCGTGCGACATTCTTTCCCATCAAAGCGCTGGTTTCCATGGTACTGATGAAGCTCTCGATGCCGCTTGTATAAAACAATCCGTCATCGAGCTTGATTTCATCAAACGTCACCCGCGGATATTCGTACGGGTATGAGTGCCACACTTTCCGATAAATCCACGAGACAGCGCCATCAGTGCTCTCACCTTCCGGTACATCTACCCCAAGAACTCTAGACAGGAATCCCTCATCAATCCGCTTCGGCGAGAATATTTTATAAATATACTCCGGCCTGTTCGTCGGACTAGTGTGCGGATTCAGTCCCTCGCCCACGATGGATATGCTGAAGAAGCCGGGTGTTCCGACGCCGTTGGGATCGCTGCCGTAATTTTCGCCGGGAGGTAGGGTTGTGAGAACGTATTGCGGGACGGATTTCTCAGGCGCGAGGTTGAATGCTAAAGGGGAGAGTTTGTGCGGAGAGGCAAAGAGCGTGACGTGTAGTTTTACGTAGGGGATTTGGTCGGGGACGTGTTTTGGCGCCGGGTCGATGACGAGGTTCGAGAATTGGAGGGGCGCGGCGAGGATTACTGTATCGAAGGTCTGTGGTGAGTCGGAAGCCGAGAAAGAGGAGGTTGTGAGGAGGTAGGTTGAGTTAGGCTGCTTGGAGATCTTCTTGACGGTGGCGTTGAGATGCAGGGTGGAGGAACTAGATTTCAGCATATGGCTGAAGATCTGCCAGTTCCCGTTCGCGATGGACATGGCGCCGGAAGTGGCCATGCAGACCATTGTTTCGAGACCGTGGATTAAGCCCAGATTCGACGCATAATTCACCCTCGTACTATATCCCATCAGCATATCATCCCACTCCCATCACCCTCCCAGCTCTCAAGAATATAGGTATAATCTCACCTGGCCTGCACAACCTCCCTGGCAAAAAGCTCCCCAACCCCCTTTTCCTTCAAAAACTGCTCCCCCGTACTCGCCGTAATCTCCGTCAACCCCAACTCTTCCGCGGTGTCACTCAAACTCTTAAACGGGAATATTGGTTCCTCATACATCTTCAAAAACTTCCCCACCGTGTCTTTCATCAAACTATTCGTTTTAATAGGCGCCCACCCATATCTCCAAAGCAATTTCGCTTTATCCCACCATCCATTCTCCGCCCCCGTCGTCAGTATGAATTCCTCTCCGTTCCATATTCCTAGCTCTGGCTGGCCCGAGACGTGGGGGCGGCTGTGGGAAGAGGTAGAGAGGTTGAAATCGCGAGCTGCGGAAACGAGAATGTGGTTTACTTCGACGAAGATAGAGGCGCCGAGTTCGATGGGCGTATTCGGGTCTGACCAGGCATTTACCGTGGTGCTGCGACCGCCGACGTGAGAGCTGGATTCGAAGACTGTGATATTCGTCTTGATACCAGCTTCATCCGCATTTTTTCGTAGGTAGTATGCTGCCGAGGAGCCTCCTGCTCCGGCGCCTTGCAGTTGTCAATACAGCTCATGGAGGTTATGCAAGGGCGAGAAGAAGTGTGGTATACGAAAAAAGAAGGTTGAGCGAGCATAGCAAGCTTCAATAGGAAATTCGAATAAAAAGTCACTTGCACACCTATTATAGCAACCTTCTTCGCTGCCATTTGCGAAATTTGAAGCTTATCGAGAGCTCCGTTCCCGCTGCTGCGGAGAGCTTCGGAGAGCGGTAGGTAGAGTGCGAGACCGAGAGCTTTTGGAATGTGCATCTTCGATGGGATTCTCACCATCGCACAGGAGAAATGTGCGTAGAGAGAAATATCATGCTTCGACGAGCTATGGAAGAATGGTAGAGCTCGATGTTTCCATTGCTGGAGAGGTCTCAGGTTCGTCAGCGCACCAGTGGAGCTTTGGCGGCGGATGTGCAACAGGGGTGTGTGGTGACACTATTTAGGCCACTATTCAGGGCAATGCAAAATACGCATCCATATTGAGAGTGTCTATTCATCATGCTTTGCTGTGATATTGCCTCTTTCGGGCGTCCATTATGTATTTGTTCCTGTCCAGGGACTCATTGTTTGCCAAATTTCCGAAATGAGGCCTTGTTACTATGTATTCAGTACGTGAAACGAATCTACCTAGACCCTGTCCACATCTCTCCTTAACGTTGACTTTCGATAAAAGAAACTTTGAAAATCCGTTATCAATCATTGAAAGCTGATCGGGACACTTCGCGCAGGTATGCTACGGTGTCTCCAGCAGGCTGTCATACAATTTCACCAATCCCCAGAACTCCACATTTTTCATCTGCTTCTTCAATCTCTTCCAGTCTACCAGCCACCCCTGACCCTCCTCACTTTCTCCTTCCCACCAATCCGACCGCCCGTAACCCTCCTCACCCATCTCCTAATCGCCCAACCCCTAGCCAGAGCCTGGAAAAGCTCAACATCATTTCTCAACTGCTCTCTCCTGGCTTCCAGAATGGCTTTCCATCTCCGTTGCAGCACGACTGCTGCATTGACAAGCGTTTCCCTGGTCTTGACAACTACTGCACAATCAGCAGCTAGACGCATGAGAATTACACGCTTATGAGCGGTTTGGCGTGCGAGTCTAAGACGATAGGCTCGCTGGATAGTAGTTGCTGCCCGATGGGCTCGCGAGAGTGGGAGGAGTCGGGATGCGAGGAAGGAGAGTGATAGGATTGTGAAATCTCGCGATGGGATTGTGCTGGTTTTCCTTTCGGCGAATAAGGCGATGAACGAGTTCGAGCAGCCTGTTGCTTTCAGCTTCGTCGCCAGAGAGAGCCTGGATCCAGAATCGCTCGGGGTGGAAGGGAGATAAGTATCGACGATAGCTTCAAGGACTCTCCCATCGGAGAACGAGGTCGTGAAGTTTGAAACACGCAGGCCTTTCGCGCGAGCGATACAACGAGACCAGGAAAGCAGAAGCCGTTTGTGGTATGCCAAACCATCGAGCTCAGAGGTAAGCTCATCGTCATCAGAGTCCAGATTACGGTCTTCATAATTATCCCTCGACTGATACCAGCACTCTCTAAATCTATCAATCTCTTTCACGAGCTGTGGCCAGTCGACCAGAGTACCAAGACCGCATTTACCGACGAGGGACCATAGGAGACTGAGAGTCTTTTCGCGATGACCATCGACAATATCCTCGGCTTTGACACCACCGATGGCCTGAGTTGGGAGACCGCGAACACAGCTGAGTGAAGCGAGGGCGATCTGGACATTGTAAAGCTTTTGTGCGCGCCCGATGCTAGGGAACTTCAGGTGCTGAGAGAGGACCCAACTCTCTTTCTGGTCGAAGTCGAAAGTGCTGGTCAGGAGCTCGCCGCTGGGCATTGCAATCGTTACCGTCCCCTCGTGTGCGGCAATCAATGTGGATGGGGGATAGAGCAAAAGCTCCACCAGTCGAGTCAGAATCACTCCGTTTCGGAGATCGATGGCGATATTATCAATGTGGTAAGTATACTCTTGAAGTGGATACTGAACATGCTCGACCTTGTAGTTCAGATGGCCAAGCGGACGTGTAATGTCGCCAAGAGACGGTAGGAGCATGTTTGCCAGAAAGTGGAGGACCTCTACGGATGACTTGTGCGGTGATGAAGGCTGAAAGAGACATCCCGAAAGCACATCTGCGGTTTTAGCCTTATCCAGGAGAAAGACAAGCATCAAGCTTCGCAGTACTGTTCGCCGCCATGCCCAGCCTTGAGATCCGAAATCATCACCGTGGTGATCACCCCGTGCGATACTTGCGATGCTGCCGACACCATTCTTGACACGGACGGCATCCTCATTGCGAATCAAGAAAGCATCTAAAAATTGCTCGATAGCCCGTCTTTGGGCGCGGAATTGGCGTGATCCATCATCGGAGCTGGTTGAACCGCTGGAGAGCCTTAATGAAACCGGGATCTGACGTCCAACGATAGTCTCGACCGCCGCTCGAAGGGAGAGCAGGTCGTATGTTCCAGTCCAAAGAGTCAGAAATTTCTTACGGAGTCCAACATCGTCTTTGAGTCGTAACGTCTGGGCTAGGAGGTCCTTTGGAATGCTCAGGGCTCCGTATAGCAAGGATGCTTGTAGTCGCTTGTGCAACAATGGAATGGCTGGTTCGTGATAAATTGCGAGAAGCTTCTTTCTAAGATCCTCCAAGCTCTGCTCACAATTTGGTTCCTTGCTAGCTGAGTCAAATAAGGAGTTAAGAAGCTGCGTGATGGCAACTTCTTGGTAGGTCAACCAATGATCCTCGTACAGCTCTGGTCGGGCGAGATCCTCAGAGAGAACCGGGTATTTCTCTTGTTGTTCCTGTGGCTTTCCAACGACGTGCAAATAACTAAGCTTTGATGGAGCCTTCTCCTGTCTGTGACGGCGAAGAGCGGTAGGCGGGGACTTCTCAGTGTGGAATGGAGAGGATGACAGCGGAGCACTGCCGGACTTGGTCAATCGAGTTTTGGTAACAGTCTTGCGTGCCATGGAAGAGGCCGTCCCGTCTGCTTTGGCTTTGATGGATTTAGCTGGTGACCCATCGTAACTAAGTTGAGACCGCAATCGCTTTTGCGAACTTTCTGACTGGGTCTTCGTGTGTCCTGCAACTTGAGTTGTCTTCGAGGTGCTGAAGTGAACTCTAGCGGATTTGGTAGCGGGTTTCTTCGCCTCTTCCTTTCCAAAGTGGAACTGGCCGTGTCTCCTGGAGCACTTCCCTTCATCTAGCTCCATTCCCGGGGGAATGTTCTCCTTGCCTCCACCCTTTCCAAAGACATCCTCAGCAAATGAAACGCTTTGGAGGGGCCGTGCGGTCTGCTGTAACGGGCCGCGCTTTGGTGGCATGGCCAGCGACTTCCGTGGAGCCTTCATCTCCTTCTTCAAAACTGGAGGCAAATTCTCCGGCTCCTCCTCCGACAGAGTGACAAGCTCTAATCCGAGATCTGGCGACTTCTGCCTAGGATTTCTTGGCTTGTGTGTCGGCTGTCCAGGATGAATGGTCATAATGGTTGTGTCATCAGATGGAACGTATATCGTCCTACGGCGCGGATCCTTCTTCGGACCTTGCTTTTTCAGCTCCTTATTTTCCAACACATGCTCTTGCAATTGTACAGTAGTATTCATTTCAGCCATTTGTCGGTCCACCAGGATCTGAGATACACGTCTGCGGTGTGGTCGTGCAAGCTGTGGTTCTTGGACTGGTGGCGCGGCGATCGGGACCTTCTGTGCCGGGTGAGCCAGGATCGTGCTTTTCTTCTCGCCTCCGTCCTGCGGCATGATAGAAGCTCGGCTTCTTCTCTTGATGTCCGCCAACTGTCGTTGTTGTTGTTGCTGTTGTTCTTCCTCTTGTGCCACATCCTCAAATATATCTATAGCTGGGTTGAACGTGGGCTTGCGTGCATCCCGTCGCGGTCGCCGAGGCTTTGCATTCCTTATTTGTGTCTGCAACTCGGTCGTATACTCTAGATTCGTTGTAGTCGTGTCATCCTGCATGTAACTCGGCGCGTAGATGGAAGAGCGACGGCCATATTCGTGGTAACGACTGCTGGGAAAGGATAGATTCGGCGCCGGGCAGGGCGTGCCGTCTGTAAAGCGGCGCATCTTGCTGTCTTCAACGGTTCTCGTAGGTATGGGACATGCAGATATGTTTTTGTGGGGTGTTTCTAGGGTCGGAAGATTTGGTGAAGCGGGATGGCCTGTCCTGGTTGGCACTTATGGCACGGACGCGTCGCTTTGTTTACGCATTTGGGGTCGTTGACTGGGTAACCGTACTTCAACTGAAAACTTTCATTGGTTGCGCGGCGTAGTGAAAGGAAAATTTCGTAGACTACTTCAAGAGTTATTACCAGTATCCAAAATGCAAGTGGATTGACTGTTGTGCTCTAAGAGTCGGGATAGTGAGGCCTTCGTAATCATTGTGGTCCATCGACAACGCCTCGATCCACGTCGGACGGGACACCTTCGGATACTTTTACTCCAGCTCTATAAAGTCCGTGATCATAACTACTGGAAGCTTTATAAAGCTAAATCTAGATGCTTAGATAAGAAAATTGCACATTCAACTAGAAATCGCGGGTGGGTGCAAGTTAAAGTCGCATGTCCCGCCGGAGCTAGAAGTGTGCTGTAAATAGAATTAATTTATACTTGCCACTGTATGAGTCCGCAGACCTTCGCCCATTCTTCAATAAATAGCATAGCAAGACAAGGGATTTAAGATCATCATCTATGCTCTGTGATGAGATCCAGAGGTGCGGCCAATAACCAGGCCGGAGGTCCGTGCGCCCCAAGCTTTCTTCATGAAGCCCTCGCGTACTTCCACACTTTCCATCGTACGAAGAATCTACATGACGATAATTGGGAAAACCTGCCTTGTAGTTCGTTGATTCTTCTTAAACAGGCCCGTTCTTCACGCTTCTGCAATCGCAGTCGACCCTCTTACTCGATATACTTGTTGTACATAGCAGGCCCAACATCAAGGCACATAACGGGATATCAAAACATATCGTTCACTGACGAGCAATTTTCTCCATTGAATTCACTCCAATTGCCTTTCAATACAGTATCTGCCTTTGGACAAAGCTGCATGCAACGGTAATGCCAGGGTGTGTACTCTATAGTATCTGTATCACATCAACTTTCGAATATGAAGAGACGCTCTCTGAACGAGACCTACGACAAGGACACCGGTCAAGTATTTGTGGAGAGTGTGGCCGAGGTGCGATCCATGATCTCAGAATGGATAGAAAAGCCCAGAAGATCCAGTGAGAGACCGAAAAACTATCGTCATAGTAGACCTGGAACAAGTTCACTTTTTGATTCCGCTATGCGGGTTCTCTGCTGGAACATTGACGGACTCTATCCAGAGACACTGGAGCATCTCCCATGGTCAATTGCCAAAGGAATCGTGAATCATCTCAAAGAGACGTAAGTGAGCCTGGTCATAGTATCTCATAGATTTTGATGTCATAAGGGTTTGCTAATTGTTTTTTCTAGTGACGGCATGACTCCGAAAATATGGAAAGTCTTCCGTGCTGCATATCCAAATGACTATATGGAGAGGTACTCGAGGCGCATTTTAGCAAAGTGTGGCGATAGACCGATTTACATACCTTCAATTACGGATTTTCTCTTATCGAACTCTTTCAACGGCTTAGCTCGTCTCTCCATTACGAATCTTGGCCTCATGCCATCTGACATGTATGCTATAGCGAGGATACCAAAGCTCGAGATCCTAGCCATGACGCAGTATGAACGATCTTTCTTGGATGACGAGTTCAATGATGAGGCCGTCCGGAGGTGGACTCGCTACGTCCTGGAAGGAAATTATCTGGTCAACCTACGGGTCTTAATACTCCGCCGATTTGGGATGGGCTTAGAGTCTCTCAAACATCTTGACAGGTTTCATCCTTCTTTGATGCTTTGTAATATCGAAAGCCGCCGCATGGGATATGGATTAAAGGAGGACGAAGAATCCCAGATTGAAGGATGGACTCAGATACTGACTAGAACATTGAAGTAAGTTGACAACCAATTATGAACATAAGTTCTGTCCAATGCCATGCTCATGTTATACCTATCGGCATTGACATAGAGCTTAATTTGCTGATAGTAATAAAAGGGATGAAAGCTCTGGACCAGCATACTATGGGAACGACCCCATCAAACCCATGGGCTATGTAGTCCACGATGACTGGATTAAAGATGTCAATGCGATGAGCCAGGCACACAAGGAAGGGGACGACACCGGAGAACACGGTAAGTCCCCGTCAGATGCTCTGGGGGACGACAAGAAACCCAAACATCTCGACTTCACCAATCCTGAAGCAATTTGGGTAAGCCGCTACCTCACAACCGATCAAAAACTCGATGCGCTTTACGATTTAAGCTCGAAATACGCCAGGCCTTCCGATCCAGACATTTCTCACGCCCAATATCCACCATTCTGTATCGATTATGTCAGCAAATTCCAGTCCTATTTCCGCTTTGACCATGGAGCAAGATCAACATGGTTCAAGAGAATAATGTCAATAGACCGTCCTTCTGCCGAGACTGCAAAACACGCTCAAAAGGATATGAAACAGTCGGAAAACTGGCAGGTGTCGACAAACAAGAAGAGGAAGATACGCGATGGCAAGCAGCAAGACATCGGTTCCTTGTTAGGAGGTTTTGGCCATTGATTAAGAGGATCCCAAATACTAGGCGGTATGGATACTCTAACTTTCCTGACTTTTCGAACTCCACCTACACACGTCACGGGCAGCGCCCCAATTCATTTACTTTCCTTAAAAGACATCTCACATCAACTTTCTATTGATTTAATGAACCTATTCATTGCGCGGTAACGTCGAAAGCATAATTGCCTTCCAGCTTCGTGATCTCTACTGCATGCTCACAGCTCCGGCGGGACACCACAAATTACATCGTGTTCAACACCGTTGCTCTGACTCTACGTTGCCTGTAATCATAGCTACAGGAAGGCCTATAGAGCTAGGCATAGGTTGCTAGACAGTAGGGTTCGAAATTTAGCAGAAATTCAGGGTAGCGCGGAGGGTGCAGTCCAAGCCATAATTGTGCTTGTCCCACCGGAGCTGAGAGGGCGCAGCACACCTATCCATCAGCAATGAAATTTCACTCCACAACTTGAAGAACTATCAAACTTATAAACCCCGCTTTCTCATTATTCCTTTTGAGCAATCCTATTTCCTCGATCATCCCCTGAAGTGGTACATTTATCACAATTCTTTTTGTGCATGAAAGGCCTGTCTTGTCGCCGTTCCATTCCTCACCGCCTTCACTAATTTTCTCCTCCCTTCTTTCACTTCACAGTACTCGACAACATTAGCGTGGAGTATATCGTGGCATTAAAGGAGAGATTTCATTGAACAAGCTTTTTCTCGTCAGGCTGTCTCACTCAAACGTCCAATCTTTATCTTTATCTCAACTAGGATGGTCTAACACTTATCTCACTTCATCACAGCAACTTTGTGTAAATAACAACTTACATTCTCTCTCATCTTTCGCCCGTACTGCCAGATCAACTTTCCACATGGAGTCATATGACGGGTTCATTGACTAAGTCTATGTAGAGGGCACCACACCAACGAAATCTACCGTCGCCATACGTGTGCTCACAAACGACTCGAGAGAAATTCCGAAGGCCCATCGCAATCCGGGGCCTGAACCTGCATCTCTGTATGAATTGACGCCACGTGGCATCGTCTGGCATACCGAATTCTACGAGCCAGGGCGCTTCACGTTCCTCACGTGTGACCACGCACGAGAAGTCCTTAAGCGTTTGGAAAAGACGCAAGAAAACTCTCGGCATGTTGCCTTATTGCGTTACCAATATTGGGTTGTTGCTAACTGCTATGTACAACGATACTTTTACAATCGAGGCGTGGAGTAGTTTCAGGACTGCTTATCCCGGAAAAAATCAACAGGGTTTACGAAGTGCGGATTCCCGAACAACGGGGCACGTGTCCGGCCGAGATTGATCCTATCAAGGACTGCCTTTCACCTTTACAGTATTATTTTTCACCTTTTCCAACCACTTGGGCCTTCCTCTGCATTCGCAATCTTCAAACTACCCCATTTCATCTGACGGCTCTTCTGGAAGTTCCGGGTCTCTCCATCCTCGCTCTGGAACAGCATTGCACTGATATGTATGGACGCAAAGGGGGTTTAAATGATGGGAACATTAAGAAGTGGGCTCGCAATGTCCATATACTGGTCCTCAAGCACTTCGAACTCAGCCTGGAGTCTTTTAAAGTACTCACTATATATCCTGCCCTATTCCTTGCAATCTGGGTACATGAAACTAGACCTGAAAGTGCTCCTACAAGCGGGTAGACCATATATTAACGGCAAGTGGTGCCAGTTGATGAACGGGTATGTAAGAACCTGAACTTATAATTTTCATTTCCTTTCCTTCCCACGCAAGGCACAGAATAAGTGGCATATTAAAAAAACGACTGACGACTTTCCCTTCCACCTCAACGTACACCACCTTATTACAATCAAAATATTTTCGTAAGTATCATATTTCTAGCCCTATTTAAGATCCTGTTAGCAACATCATGCCTGTTAGAGTTCAGGGAAGGTTGACGGCAGAGGTCGCACTTTTGATGTGCCACCTTTTGTCCGCTCTGCATCCTTCCTTCACCTTCCGAATAAAACTAGTACGTTAACTAACTATCTCAACAGCTAAGGAATCCAAACGTACAACGGCAACTCGGAAGTCACATGGCAGCGAAATGATATTACCATTCACCGGAAGATGGAAATAATAGACGATCTTACTGCAAGATGTCTAGAAAGATTGAACACACGTATTGAACCGGACTCGGTAATATCTTTTGACTACGGCGATGCTCGTTCCAAGGTGTGCGGCCAGAGCTACTTGGCTTGGTTCATGAGAGTCATCACGCTGAGACAACCTAAACAGCAAACTCAAGAACCTATCAAGCGCAAACAGGAAGGCAAAATCCAGCATTTGTCTAAGAATATGAGACTTTGATGTGGAAATCAGCGGTTCACGGGATACATACCGGGGCAATTTTGTTCATTAATTGCAATACCTGGACTGGCAATACTTTAAGTTTTGATTGGGTTAATATATCTTATGTCATGGATAACGGGAAAAGTGTAATGCTCGATACTTGCAGAGACTGGGATCATACCATCAATACCCAAAGCCCCTGTTTTCAAATTCATCCCAGATCGCCATATACACATGACTGCATTTGCTTTCTGAATTTCCACTGTTTAGGTGTTAGTGGACAAATATCAAGGTTGGGGAACTTCCCAGGTTTATCTGTACCGCACACTCACAGCTCTGGCGGGGCACACAAGAATACAACCTAGACACTAAGATACACCTAATGCTGGATCTTAAGTAAATCTGATATCACCTTGTTACGGCATCTAGACCTGGCTTTATAAAGCTTCCCGTAGCTATAACGACACACAGCGTAGTGGCGGAGTAGGGATGTTGGAGGTAATGTAGTTTGAAATGGTGCGGTACTGTGAAAGGGTTATCAGGTTCATAATTTCACCTCCCGTCTCCGTGGATTTAATCTCCGTTTTGTCTCAAAGCACATTCTCGGAACTTAAGCGGAGGGAGGGAGGGGTGGGGTTGGTACTTCCCTAGATATCAGAAGTGAAGGTTGATAGTTGGGACAGGGTTGGGCAAGGAAGAGGTGTGGTGCAGATAGAAGGTGCTGAGTGGTGATGAGAATGTTTCGGGATGCCCCTGAAGCAAAGCTATGTGGATAGTTCTCCATCATTTTAGATATGGGAGATCTACTTTCAAAAAGATAACGAGAAGAGGTTCTAGGTAGAGGAACCTTGAGTTCTGTAGAAGGATGACATTACGATCATTTGCTAGGAGTTTCCTCAAGGTTCGTGGAAATATGGCGAGAGGACACAAGGACAGGGGTGGGAAGCCGCACGATGTGGAATCGGAGACACGTTAATAGTCATGTGTTCAAGAAATGTTATGGCACATTTATCCGGGAGTAGTATCACCAATTCCACAAAGGCCTAGGGAGTGGATGGATTTAGGATTTCCCCTAGTGACCAGTTCTCCACTAGCTCAACCTGAATTCTACGCTGCAGCATGGACTTCCGATGGTTGGATCTGGCAAAAGCCGGTCATAGCCTTACTTCTTCGGGTTCATCGCTTCCGCATATTTTAATTCCCGTCATCCATTTGGCGACGTCGACTTCTTGTCCTCTATTGACTCTCCCGCTTCCGCCCTCTCTTTCCGCCTCTGAGCAACATCCCAGTTATACACTCTTGCAAAGGCCACCTCCAATGTCTAGGTCAAGTTAGCCACAACTGAACCATTCAGTCAGCTCAGTCCCAATACCGTAATTTGTTCCCTGAGGAACTCCATATCCTCCTCACAGTTTTCCAGGCTCTGTTTCGCCGTAGAAAGCTTCGATTTTAATAATTCCTCTGCTTCTGGTATCGGGTATGCCAACATGACGTTTGCCTGAATTCTAGAATCAGCACTATATCTTCCGCAATTGTATACAATAGCACATACCCCAAGCCATAGATAAACCTCCTCAGTCGGTGCTACCTCCGCTTTCGCATATAACGTATCGTTCAACTCAAACGTCGTCTCGATTGGCTCAGACCCAGGCTACGGTATTCAGCAAATGCGCCTTCTTCAAATCTCACAGGACACATACCTTCCTCGTCTTCAAAAACCGCACTGTGTCCAATGTCTTCTGAATATCCGGAATTTTGTCCTTCAGCCCCGCTGCTCGTCGCTGTGTGTTTACCTCCATGAATTGATACTTTCTATGCCGTCGATGGTGAGCATGAAGTATTCAATGTGTCGCAGGAAAATTTTACGCACGATATCATCTCCTTGAAGCTATTGATCGTGTTCTCGACTTCGGAGCGGTCCGTGACATAGTCCTCAACCTTGTCGACGAATGGCGCATACGGAATGCCTCGGGGATTTGTGGGCGCATCTTTGCTGCTGCAAAAGCGTCAGTAATATATAGGTAAGAGTTTATAGAGTACGTACCTTCCTGCCTTGGCTGTGGTAGCCATTTCTCTTCTACTTTGCGTTGTGCTGCATACGACAAGCAAAATATCGCAATGTCATGATTTGCAGTGTTTGCACCACCCTCAGTTCCGAGTCACATGCCCTTCCCGAGCGGAGACCTTAGCGCTCCGCTCCGCCCTGTTCCGAAGACATTCACTGCTTGCACCCCTTTCGGAGCAGTCTTAATGAACGGTATATCACGAGTTATGAATAGTGACATCATCACATGAAATCAATTCGAGATCCCGTTTGTTAAAGCCCGTGGCACCTGTTTAACACCAACCTTAAATTAACGTCTCTGCAAGCCCCAGCAAACCTCTTCGCAAACGTCACGATATTTCATCATTCCAGCAACACTCAATTGACGATGCATCGACGCATGCAGACATCAGAGCCAAAAATCCTTAGCCTCACAGCGTGAGCCGACTTCGTTTCACGACTCGTTGATGACGGCGCGGCGCTTCGCACGGAGGTCCGGTGGCTGTGGCTATGATAATGAGCACCTTGTATTCCTTCCCACCTGCATATACGAAAAGCGAAAACAGTCTCCCGTATCGCAACGAACATTTGCCGCATTTATTGATCTTCGCCGTGCATTTGCCAGTTTCTCCATCACGAGCGTTGCAACCTCAGACTGCCCCCGAACGCCATCAATGGCACCAAAACGGAAATTAATACAGTTGGAAATAAAACAGTCTGACTAAGAAAACTTTGACTCTGGAAGCATCATGATGATGGGGCTTGCAAAAAGCAAATTTTAAGCATAGGTGAATGATCAACATGCTGCGGCTGCGCCCTCCGGACTCCTCCACCTATTCTCCGAACCACTCTACATTATTACTTCGCCGACCTGCCACCTTAGCATCTGCGCATTTCCCACAACCGTGTAGCCAACCCCATCCACGTATTATGCGGGGGAAGGCCAAAACTCAGCCCTTCGCAATCTCGCACCTCAAACAGCAATATCCACGACAAGTAGCAATGTTTGCCTCGCTTCTTCAGAACATAGGGTACAGATAAGCACATTAAGACACTTCTGAATCTGATACAAACCAAGAACTACTGCACCTGTACAAGGGTTCCTGGCCTAATTCTGTGAGGCATGAAAGGCAATGCATGGAATTTCACACGGCCTTCGTTAGAAATATCCCGCTGCGGATAGAATGCGAATATCATTATCCAGATGGGGAATAGCGAGTCTGTAAGGCAGAAGATCGCGAGAAAGCACCATCACTAGCCAAAGCATGAGTCTGACAGACCTGGGTTTCGGGGCCCGTCATGCTATGTGCTCTCTCTGCCCGTGGTTCTCGACAGGGACAAGGAGAACGGTCCGAAGAAGGGCGGGACGGCACAGTCGTTCGTCTTTTCCATGCCGCGAATCTAGGATCCAGGATGCTGGAGATGTCGATTCTGAGGCAGCAGAAACAATCGAAGCTTCAGTGAATCGTTTGCAGTTTGAAGTTACGCAAACCACTTTTTCCGCCGTGTTCAATGACGTGGCTTGTTTTATAAATGCGGGCGAAGAAACAAAAGGTTAATATGAGGTATCTGAAATCTGCCTCAAAAAGCGAAGTTAGAATCCTGCAAAGCTCCTAGGTTTTGGCACAACTGACGCGACACCTCATTCTCTTGTCCAAGCCTCTACTTTTGGGATATCTATCGGTAGTTGTTGCAATGTGGGGATTAGAGAGGGAAATTCTACAGCGCCTCCCGGAACCAAATGTGTTTTAGGAGAAAAAGGATGCGCGCGCAAATCAATAAAATTCAGATTCTCAAGAAAGGGTTAGGTGGGAGAGATCGGCGGCTGTGAGGCGCTGAAGGTGCTCTTTTGTGGAAAAAGGAAAACTTCCTTGCCTGATGTGCGGCGAGGTGGAGGGGAAAATCTGGAGACGGGGGAAAAAGAAAATGTTCGTAGAGGATTTGCATGGCAGATTGAGCGGCACTCATGTGACATGGCGATCCGGAGAAAGCCTCGCGATATTCCGAAAATTTTAACGGTAAAAGATACAGTCCGATTCCGCGTGACTTCAAGTTCTCGCCTCTATCAGATAGCTGTAATAAGAAGATCTAGAAATAGAAAACGAGATGCGAATCCAAAGCCATGCAAAAGCATGTACACGCATGTACTTGTGCAATAGAGACACAGCATTTAATATATGTACCTGTATGGATAAGCGAACACCTTTTGGAGGGTGGACGCGACATCAGCGTCACACGGGAGCAATATACATGGTAATTTGCCCCTCGTGTTCACGGCGGAAGGGAACGGGTATGCCAGTGACGGGCGTGGCGTAGAGGGAAGCCCTAAGGGCTTCACATGCGCGTGTATGTGTCTCTACATGCGTGTAGTAAGGGCTTGATGTACATGTATGTACCTGCAGTAGGGATATGAAGTTGGGAAGGAGCATTCACAGTGCAGAGGACAGTGCAGGTTATATGCACATGTACCCGGGATTGGTGTTGGAAAATAGATGAAGACGTGAGGGGTTTGGTGTAACTCGAGAGCATGCAAGTCAGCGACAGCAGATGCAGCTGAAGTTAAGACCCTTCGCAGTCTACAACCGAGAAACAAGTATGGATCAGTCAAAGTGGAATGACCAACTAGCGGGGTCCCAGAGGAGATTCACAATGAAGAAACACCGAATTACTTTTGAACTTTGTTGCTATCAATTAGTCTATGTACAACACTCGCGATAGGAACCAAGAGAAGAATGAAAGCAGTGAATAAGAGTCATCATGATCCAATGCAAACCTACGAAACCAAACCATACTCCAGAATCAAGGTCATGAAACCTGACGTAGGAAATCAATGTCAGGTACTCCGTCCTCTAACCACCAACTCCAAATTCAGACCCGAAGTCATTAGAAACTTAATAGGAATGTTCTATCCAAGATCAAACGCCAAGCTCTAACTTCAACGCTCGAACAAAGGAAATGAATGCAATCTGGAAGATACAATCTACAATGTAGTCATAGCTCATAGCTTGAGGCCCTTCTGAATGAGCTTGCCAAGAGTGGCACCCTGATGAGTGAATTAGTGATGAGATCAATGAGAAACATTTGGGGTCTGCTTACATGTTCACCCTTCATCATCGTGAAGTGGTTACCACCCATCACCGCGTACTCGAAGTTCTCCTTCGGCAATAACTGTGCCCAGCCATTATCATCGAAGACGGTACGGTTGTTCAATAGCCACTTCATGGGGGCTGGATCTTCACCCTCACCTGGTGGGGGACGAGGATCGTCGGGGTTTGGGCAGACACCATCAGTGCACCAAACAGCAAGAACAGGTGGCGCCTTGCTCTTGTCCATGGGGATGGGGTCGTAATCTTTCAGATTCTTAATGGCAGCGGCGAAGTGAGGAAGGAGCCAGGAAGGAGTACCACCAGGCTTACCAGTGCCAAGAAGACCGATCTGATCGAAGAAAATATGAAGACGAGCGGGAAGAGGGTCAAGGGCGACTGGACAAGGAGCATCAATCAAGACGAGGCTTTCAACCTCCTCACCACTGTTGACAAGCTGTTGGCAAACTTCGTAGGCCATGACACCACCAGCAGACCATCCGCCGATGATGTAAGGGCCCTTTGGCTGTCGGCGTTTGATCTCCTGCAAGTAGAGCGCAGAGACCCCTTCAACACCACATGTCCACTTCTCTGGGCTCTTCATGAAGGGGCAGTTCAATCCGTACACTGCCATATCAGGGGAAATGTTGGGGATGGAGATGTATGAGGTGGCGCTGCCAGATCCATCCGGAACAAGGAACAACTTCTTCGTAGCAATCTTAGCGTTGCCTTGAAGAAGCACGGATGTTGATGGGGGGAAGCGGGAGACATCCATGACATTTGCAAGCCTCTTGTTCACCTCTGCGAGTTGTGGAGGTTTTTGGGCAGCCTTCGTGGTGACTTTGGTGGCGACGTGGATCTTTTCCTTTGGCTTTGGGCGCATGCCAAGCTCGTTCTCGATGTCCTCAATGGTGACATTGGTGACGAGGAAGGTCGATGGTAGGTCGATGCCGGTCTGCTCACGGAGAGCACCCAAAATGGTCAAACTCATCAAGGAGTCCATACCCATTTCAGAGAGGTCGAGTTTATCAGTAATCTCGGAAACATCGACACCCATTTCTTCAGCGACGATCTTTCGAGCAAGGCTGGGTTCTCCGTCGACAACCTCGTGGGTCTCGGAGACTTCGATATCGACGGCTGCTTCCTTGCCTGAGATGCTTGGAGCGGAGCTAGGAGGAGTGCTGGCGGAGGCGGCTTCGTATGGAGTGGGGACATCCGATGGGTCTTCAGTGGTGTCGGACTCACCATCATCCTCGACAAGAGGAGCACCACCATCATACTGAGAAAAGAACTTCTTCATTTCACCAACAGTAGGGTAGTCGGTGAAAAGAGTTGAGCTGATCTCTAAGTCGAGATCCTCACGGAATTTGGCAGATATGGTGAGAGACATGAGCGAGTCGACTCCGAGGTTCTCAAAGGCAGCCTCGTCGACAAGCTCAGACATGTCAACGTCAGTCTCCTCGGCGATGATTTTCATGACGCGAGAGGTGATGGTGTTGCCTGTCTGCTTCGGTGCACGAGGCCTCGCTACCTTAGCAGGCTTTGAAGGTTTAGCAACGGGCTTCAACATCTTCGCCGAAGCACTCTGGACCATGGTAGAAGCTGGTTTGGAAGCCTTGGCAGGTGCTGCCTTGATGGGGGTAGTCTTAGATGCAGACGCGGCACCTTTTGTGGTGCCCTTCTGACCAACTGGAGGCAACATGATGTTGAGAGCTCGGCGTGGGATGTTCTGGAACTTGAGACCAGTCACCATACCGATGACTTCCTCCCCTTCCAAGATATAGACATCACCAACGGAGATGTTGCCAGGAGCAGGCTGCATCCTCACGTAAGACCGATACTTGGCCTCAGAAGAGAGTTGCTTGGAGATCTTGATAGAGCCCCAACCATGAGAGATGTAGACCGAATTTTCAGAATCTAGGTGCTCAGATGCGTTGACGATGAAGCCAGAGAGGTGGGCCAAGCTGTCGATCCAGTATGGAGAGCAGTAAAAGTCGCCATCGGCAGGTGTGGTCTGAAAGCGGATTGACGCAGTGGCCTCAGTTTGTTTCCCATCGAGAATGACTTCTTCCATTCCCCTATACTTGTCGTCATAAGTGACCAGAGCCTTGAAAAGTTTGTAGGCCATACCACGCAGAACCTTGTGGGCGGCGCCGGTGGCAAGCTTCTGCTCGAGAAGATCGATCTGAGTCTGGACCATGAATTGAGTGCGGGCCCACTCCTCTTTCCAGGTATCAACGTCTTCATACTTGACAGTTCCATAGGCATGCTCTGCGAGGACCGTCTTTCCGTCGGGAGTGACACTCCGGAATCTGAGCTCGACTTGGTTAATGTCAAGGTCAGCGGTGGCTTCAATTTGCAGATGCTGTCCTTGAGGCGGAGGAGGAACTTGTGCTATAAGAGTCTTGGGTACCTCCATACCACTGACATTCATGCCAGGGGTTGGGAGATTGGGTCGCAACTGCTTGTAGAGATAGTCGGCAATGGTCATGGCTTGGTCTGCATACAAGGACGACGGGCACAACGGAGCACCGTTGACCAAGTGACCGCTGACGGCAGCGTGGAGCTTAGGATCGGCAAGGTCGGACTGAACGACGACGGTGCCAGAGTTGGCGTGCAATTCCTCTCGAATAATCTTCTGGCAAGAAGTGGTAGAGAGTTTCGACTTCGTCTCAATTGGAGCCTCAATTGCCGGCGGAGCTGCGACAACTGGATCCTCGCCCTTGGTAAGAGTCCAGTTGTTGTGGTAGTCGAGCCAGTACTTCTTGTCGTCGAACGAGTACGTGGGGAGGGTGAGAAGTTCATGCGCAGCATTGAACTGTCTGTGATACTCGTTGAAATCGAAAGCGACACCAGCAAGATAGAGCGTAGAAATGCTGGTAGCTAACGTCTTCCACGGATCCTCGTTGCGTCGGAGAGATCCAGCAGTGCAGGGGATACCACCGAGGGATGACTTGACCATACTACTGCAGACTGGATGAGCGCCAACTTCGATCCAAGCCGTCTTCTCGTCAAAGACTTTCTCGTCTTTTCCAGTGGAGAGAGCGCTCCGGAAGTTGACGGTCTCGCGGGCGTGACGCGCAAGATAATCAGGGTCAATGATACCAGCTTCGCGAATTACCTCACCAGTCAGGGGAGACAAAACTGGGATTTCAGGCTTGTTGAAAATGACAGGGGCAGCCGCAGCCTTGAACTTCTTGAGAATCGGTTCGACTTGCGCGGAGTGGAATGCAAATGGAACGTTCAGCTTGGTTGCCTTGAATCCTTCAGAGGCAAGAAGCTCACTGGTAGAGTCGATAACCCCGACTGTGCCACAGAGAACGGTCTCTTCAGGACCATTCACGCATGCAATTTCAGTCATCTTGTCGCCAAGTGCCTCCTTGATGGCGTCCACGCTACCCTTAACAGCAAGCATGCCATGGGTGTTCGCAGTACACTCATTCTCGAGGAGTTGGGCGCGGCGGCCAACAAGCAACACCATGTCGCTCGCGGAGATAACACCAGCAACATGGAGGGCCGCATACTCGCCCAAGCTATGACCGATAACAGCAGTGGGTTTGATGCCCCAAGAGGCCCACATGCGAGCAAGGGCAACTTGAATACAAGCCATGCCGAGCTGCACAACCACGGGGGGGAGAGTCGCAATATCGGTACCATCCAGGAGAGGAACGATTGACGGGAGAGAGTGAAGACGAGCGAGATTATCAAGTTGCTCAATGTCCGCTCTGAAGGTATCCATTTCGTCATACAGCTTCTTACCCAGGCCGGTGTACTGAGATCCCTGTCCGGTGAAGGTGAACGCAGTCTTTGTTGGGACCATGGCGATCGGGCTGTAAGTGTCTTTGAGCTGTGCCTGAAGCGCGTCCTTGACTTTGTCGATGTCAGAAACACAAATGGCAACTCGGTAATTGTGCTGAATGCGGCGCGCAGTTGTAGTATACGCCAAGCTAGGAAGCGTAGTGTCCGGATGCTCGTCGAGGTACTGGATGAGGTTGTTTATGTTCCTCTTCAAGGAGGCGATGGATCGAGCCGTCACCGTTACAGTGTGCATGGACCTGGGATCCACGCCCTTTGGAGCCTTACGGAATGGGCCGTCCTCAAGTACAATTGCAGTGTTGCCTCCAGCTGCAGAGAAGTTGTTCAAGAAAAGCTTGCGCTTCTCGGCACCTTTCCGAGGAAATGGCACCTGCCGCGTCTCGATATGGACATTGCGTTGAAGCAAATCTTTGGGGAATGTCTTGTTCATCACACCCTTGATGCCGATGTTGGCGGGAATAGCATTCTTCTGCAACATCATCATAACCTTGACGAGAGAATTGATGCCAGAAGCAGCTTCGCCGTGGCCGATGTTGGCCTTGATGGCACCAAGGTGCAGGGTCTGGTCCGGTCGACGTTGACGGTGACGGGGGGCAAAGACGTTCGTGACAGATGTCATTTCGATACCGTCACCGGCTTGGGTACCGGTTCCGTGCATTTCGACGTAGCTAATTTCGTGAGCGTCGACGCCAGAGTTGGCAAGTACCTTCTTGTACAGGAATTCTTGTGCTCCAGCGTGGGGGTGAGTGATTGAAACGGCTTCAGCTGAGTGATTGGTTGCAGCACCGAGGATGCATCCAAGAATGTTGTCCTTGTCTGCAATCGCATCCTCGTATCGTTTGAGAATGACGGTACCGCAACCGTCACCGCGGCAGTACCCGTCGGCGTCATTGTCGTATGTCTTGCAGCTTCCAGTCTTCGATAAGAACTGGCCTTTGCTGAGACCAGCGAAAATGTCAGGATTCGTTAGGACGTTAAGACCACCTGCACAGGCCGTGTCGCAGTCTCCCGCCCACAACGATGTGCAAGCCAGCTGAATGGCTGCCAGCGAGGAAGAACAAGCCGTGTCGATGCTAAACGATGGGCCTGAAAATTTGAAATAATAATTGATCCTTCCAGGAGCAAACGCACGGACACCACCTGTGATGAAGTAGGTGTCCACGTTTTCGGCAGCATTGATCTCGCGCCAATCATCAGACGTCTGACCATAGAAGGTTCCGATTCTATGAAGCTTGGTCGAAGGAGTGCGGTTAGGGACGTATCCAGACATTTCTAAAGCCTCGTAAGCAGTGACTAGCGCCAAGCGACCCATAGGATCAGTCTGAGCGGCTTCTCGAGGTGACATATTGAAGAATCGGGGATCGAATAGCCCGGGCTCGTCGATGAAGCATCCGTACGGAGTGTGACTCTTGTTCTTTCCTTTTCCAGAGGGATCGCAGTGAGCCTGCGCATCGAATCGATCCGAAGGAACCTCTCTGTGGACATCAAGGCCCTTTTCGAGCAGCTCCCAGAGCTTCTCGTGGCTGGCTGCGCCCGGGAAACGACCGGCCATACCCACGATAGCAATCTTGTCATTTTGAGTGCGACCCCTCGACGTCTCAGAGTCCAATGCCCACGATGTATAATCTCGTACGGAAACGGAGGACTGACCGCCAGCCTTGAGAGCCGATGCGAGGCTGTTGGCGACATTGGTCACACCGATTGCGGAAACGGAACACTCCGAGTTGCTAAAGACCGTGACTTGGGAGACGCATTCCTGCAAAAGATTATCCCATCTGACAGGCTCGAGGAGAATCTCGCTCAGGGCAATCTTGACCAGGTCGAGGGTATTTGTCGCGGTGTGGCATTTGCCATTGGAAGCAGAGTGGATCAAAGACAGCGGGCGAGACTTCTTGAGGAGCTCTCCAGCCTCGCCCGCCAGTATCCTATCAATGTCGGATTGAGTATAGATATGAGGAGCGTGATACGGTGCGAAGACGGGGATCGATACTCTGGTGTTATTGGTGAAGGCTTCGGCTTCTGTGAATAATCGCTTCGTGGTTGATGGGGGACCGCTGACGGTAATAGCCATCACGCTAACCGCACTGACATAAGCCTGGGCGGAAACCGATATTCTTCGCTCATCGTGGAATTCACTGATGGCGCTCCTCGCGGCATTTTCAGAAGTGCCTGTGATAATTGTAGACCAGCTTTCCTTAGCATTGGCAGCTTGCTCCAGTGCGTCCTTTGCAGCTCCGACGCAAGTTCCAGCTCTGAATGCGATCCGAACGGCCTCCACTGCGAGAGGTAGTAATTCGCCGAGTGTCCTCGAGGACGCGACGACGGAAGCCGCGAGCAAACCCGTACATAGACCAAGTACTCTCGTGTTCGCTGGGTTGGGTAGTTCTGTTGGGCTCTCACCATAGTACCTATACAATTAGCCTGAGCCAGCGGTCTCTAGCAGTCCGCGACTTACCCAATGTAGTGTGCCAGCTGTGCTATCGTAACCATTGAACTCTCCAATTGGGGTATCTTCAATCCTCTCGCATAGTACGCCTCCACGAGATCCGAAACAGTGAGGAAGTCCGGGATCTGCTCTCGCTGCGTCCGCGGCAGCTTTTGCACTTCATCGCGAAGAACAACACTGATTCTCTCCAAGAAAGTGGATAGAAGAGCATTGTTCTTCCGGAGGACTGCCTTCCGCAGGAGCGGGTATTGGTCGGCAGTTTGATCTCCGAAGATGAGAATATTCATTGTGGCGGACGTGTCGGAAGGGGTATATTAAAAGATAATTCAGAAGGTGGAAGAGAAGGAGAAGATTATTCACTCGTGATCAACGATGGTTAGAAAACCGAAACGTTGACAGGCCAAGGGATACAAGTGCCCTTGCGAAGAAGACGAGTGAGGAAGGGAATGTGTCAACGAGAGTATATGGCAGTCTGCTCCTTGATGCGTGGACAGTGTTCTGTATTAAAGTATAGAAGAGGTGGAAGGGCTGCGGTTGATATGAGGAAAAGAGCACGAGAGAGACTGGATTAGGGTTTGAACTGGAATGGCCCTGGGGGATAGGCGAGCATTCTATATTTGTAGGGCCTGGAAGTGCTTTGCTGGCTATGGAAAATCAAGACAGTGGCTTGGGCTGAGATCGCGCGATGACAAGCACAGTCCGTGCCGGATCTGTGTGAGCACAGGTACGGGGCTCATGGACTGCCGGGCGATGTACAGGAGCAGCATATTGACGTGAGGAAGAAACTGGAGCTGCGTTAATCCTTCTTCCTGGTTGGTGCATCCAGCATTCCGAGGATTGATGGCGTGCAGAAGCTGGGAATTGCTCCGAGTAAGCATCCATGGCTATTGTTAGATGGCGTGGGCCAGACGTATAGTTCAGCCGCTGAGGTAGCAAGCCAGTGCGTCAAGGATGATAAACAGAGATGAGACGTGGGAAAATCATTGTAGTCAGGGCGCTGTCTCGAAGTTCGGGTTGATACTCGGATCCCCATAAGCCGGGATGGACGTGGAGGCCGTGTCGTGCTGTCAATTATGTCAGCTAAACACAGCTACCAAACGCAAAAAGGCATAGATTTGTGAGAAATAGGCATAAATTAATGATGGTGAAGTGGTCGAGCTCAAGCCAAAGGAGTCTTATCTGGAAAATGCCCGGTACTGAGCCGTACCATGGTGTAGCAGGGCAGGCACCAGAACGACATAATGTTTCCCAATACTGAGGTCGAACGCGATGTTACATGTGCTCGACCCACAGAAAACCAATGAATACAATGCTGTTTCATTTGCAAGTCGATGCCTGTGCCGAATAATGTTCGCTGGAGCTACAGTCTGACTGTGGTATCTTTGGACCCAGACACCGTATTGTTCAAAAGGCGGGGTCGAAACACATCCTCGTCGTCAGACGCGAACCTGGGTACGGGTACAGCATCGATTTGCGTGCCACTGCGTGGGTAGTGAAGGGACTTGGAGAGCCGCTCAGTGCCCATGGTTGTCTGAAGAAACTCGGTTGGAACATGGTCAAGGTACGAAGACCGATCGCCCAGCATGTTAGCCTGCCGGATGTTTCGAGGCCGAAGAGCAGGCTTATTGGAATTGAGTTAGCATGCTGTTGACCGAACTCAGGAACGGTGCGATTGTCCAGCCACTTTCGGATGGCCAGAATACGAGAGAGGTTTAAGGCCGATGGTTGGGGTTCCTGTCAAGGGCTGTGCTCTCAGGAGGCAAACCTCAGTTTGGCGATTGCTAGAAGCTAACAAGATCCAACATCAAAGTGGCTGGACACCAAAACCAGGCGCGGCGGCAATGACGACAGGCTTCTTCGCGGTGGTTAACGAGAGACGTTGTCACGGCCCAGGAAGCGAGATGATGATCCCTAACCTGTCAATTTTTCTGTTGATCATGATTAGACCCGTGATATTCGCGCTTCCCCACACGGGTACATCAACTTCACCGGCTGAGCCTTGACGTATAATAATGTGGCCTGATGGCTGGATATCTAATCCATCTGGACTCAGGATCCTTCCAGGCGGGTTCCCGCGGAACCTCCTATCTATTTCATATTGTTTGTGCGCATTTGATCTCCTTGCATAGGCCGCAGGAGACGGTCGGCTACCAGGTAGGCTACTAGGTCAGCGAGGGGGCAGCATCGCTACACGCACCGAGATAGGAACTGCTGTTGATTGTAAGCCGGCAAGCTAGGTAACAGGACGGCTGTGCAACACTCCTGCAGTGCACCGTATCCAGTCTGGGCCGTCATGCTTGGGCGGAGCGGAAACGCCTCACACAAAATTGTCACAGTGGCGGAAGACTCCGCCCATCTCGCCATCTTGTGGTCTAGTGCCCCCCTACGCCGAATAGCCTCTTCCTTGACAATACATAGCTCTTGTAGATTCATATGATATCGTTGAGATCGTATCGTCGTATCTTAACAGTCGAAAGTCGATGAGATGGATGATGGGATGTTGGTCATGACATGCGGTGCAAGGATTTGCAAGAGTGCCTAGGCCGGAACCCCTCATTTCGCCGAAACCGAGCCTCAACTCTAACTCAAATCACTTCACCTCACTCATCATGCTCACCATCAGCCAACCCCACCAAGAAGCGCACAGGAATGTGCGGTACATGCTCATCAAGCGAAGCTGTGCTGTTTGTGCTGTTCCCGAGTATGTCCAAGTGGCGTGACTTCTCAGTCAGAGCTCCAGTTGATAATCTTTCCCCTCCACGTTCCATTATTCGAATGGAGAGACCTTCCTCTCCCAATCCTCTCCAATCGGAGATTATACACGTATTGATGCTCACCGGTCCACCAGTGTGTTCATACCCTTTCCCGCAGCGGCAGGTCTTCCATTACGGACTTCTTAGCAGTCTTCCAATGAGGGCCGTCCAGAGCCTCATCCATATCTCCCGTTCCTGGAAACTCAATCTTTCTGCTTCATTCCTGAGTTATAATTGTAGGGTTGAAAATTTCATGGCCACTCTCAGGCGTTCTAGGTCAGAGCAGGGATTTTCACGATTCGCATATCCTTGGCAACGTTATGCTCGAATCTATATTTGACCAAGGCTTGCGGCGAAGCATTTCTAGTCTATCTAGTGGCGGGACGAATAGACAGGGGCTAGGTACGGGTTATTGTGGGACGATCACTGGCCGCCTTCGAGAGCACGGTCAACCTCAACTTCAACCGTCGTTCCTAGCTATATCAGGAAACTGGTCTCACGAAAAAGTTCTTATCAATCACACTTGAACGGAGGATAGCGAGGAACATACCACCGTACCGTTACCGCGAAACTCCACTAGACCCTCATTGTGGCATTTGATATCTATGATGACTCTTGTCGGTCTTAAGGTGGCGTCTAGCTGACGGGCCTGCGAGCACCGCCATAGAGTAACCCTCCGCGAATCTGGGCACAGATAAACGTGTGGGACTGAAAACTCGAGTCCTCGGGCCTCCACCCCTTCTCACATGGTTTAGAATAGCAACTGAAGCCGTCTACGGAATGGTATATCAACGACATTGCTTCCTAATTGGCTCCAGTCTCGATGAAATCATACATAAGAGCCTAAGGACAGGTCTGTTCAACCACTAGATTTTCCTGCGACTTTTATCATCTGGGCTACTGATAAACTTTTGATTTTTCACTTGTGAATCCTGGACCGCGCTTCGATTACAGGTAGGCTATGTCAAGCCGCCCCATCTGGGGGCGAGCCCGCTACGAGAATCAATTTGGATAACCACCACCAAGTACAGTATCTGTTGTGCAGAGTCAAAGCTGACCACCTAGGCAGTTGGCACACATGGAGAGTCTGGCTCGTCGACATCAGAGACTAGGCCGAAGGACCTACGCTACTTTTGGGCTGCATGTTCTTCTAGAAGGCTATTATTCGATAAGCATACAATCACATCGCAGGGTGCACTCTCAAAATGGAACGATATGTCAACAGCAATCTGTGAGTGCACTGCATCCCCCAATCGAGGACTCGCGGCCACCATGCAGATTGTCATGCATGGCAATGCACGAAACCCCAACGAATACACTGGTTCATTGGTATTCTCACTTCTCCAAGCGCTTCCATACCATGACTTTCACATGAACTCCCGAGACTTCAGCAAAATTGCCATGAAAAGGATCTTACTCCGTCAGCGGGGCTTCAAGAATCGCTGCAGCAGTTTGCCCTTGATCAAGCAAACATATCTTAACGGTTCTCTTTCGATTGTGCAGATTGCATGATCATTGAGGCAGAAGATCTTTCAGCAAACATTGTACGCAGCTCGACTCCACTTTATGGTGAACACTGATACGCACATTCATCAGGACGATGCGAAACTTTCGGAGGATGTTTTGCATTACTAACCAGCAAAGATGCATGGTTCAAATTGTCGTTCTGTCTATGCGAAGGGGATTGTCCCCGTTTCCCCCTTCTGCTTTGCTGGCATCCGCATGCTCAAAAACAAGGAACATCTTCTCACTTTTATGGAATTCAGCATCCATCCCAGTCTGGGACGATGGCCACCTAGGTGCTGTAAAGTTTAGCATAGCTTTTTCAGAGAAGTGGATGCCGTCTGGATTCTTACCACTGTAGTTTTCCTGTAGGCAAAGTAATGGTTCTACATAGTACCCTTTCCTGATATTTTCATTAAAGAAGCGTACGGATTCGAGTCGTTCTAGACGGTCGCCTACAGTTACAATACACTTGCGACGGTAATACCTAATGCCCTTAAAAGTATCTCGCCAATTTTAGTCAGCGCGATCACAAGTCAGTGAACTTGAAAGCACAACCCATTCAGGACTACTTCCACAGGTCAAGGACATTTCTACCTATGTTAATAAATTTACTACGACTTCAACTTGAATCTATTATGGCCATTAGATGATCCTCGATCATATCAGCGCCACTGACCAGCATTGAACGTCCGGAGGTAAGGATCTCCCATCACTATCACGTAAAACTCGCATCCTTTCTTCACATAAAGGGAGTTACTTTTTAGCTTAAAGTATTACCATCCCAGATAATTGTAGCGACTCAGGACATATATTTCAACCAAAAAAAAAATCCATTTATCCACACAACCAGGAGAGGGGATCACTCAGCTAGTCGCAACAATTTTTGATCGACAATGTCTCAGATATACGAATATTGATATCATAGCATTTATATCAACTCCTTTCTATCTACTAGTTATTTGAACCCCCTTCCCAAAGTCTTAGGCATCACTCTCCTTCTCAAGACATCAGATTAGCGCACACCCTAACTGCTAAAGCTCCTACGGCATATTTATGACATGCTTAAGTCACTTGGCGGCGGATGTACCGACTGCCAGTGTTGAGTTGATCAAAAAATATCAAAATCTTTACTAACTTCCTCACTGTCCTTCCACTAAGTCATTACTCAGGCACTCTGATGCACTGAGATTATTTTCCGGTCTCTTAACAATCTAGTCTTTGTCCAGACTTTGAGGGCGTTTGGCGTGCTGTGGTGTGGAGCTTGCGAATCTAATCATCGCCACGCATCCCCTCCAGGTAATCAACAACCAATCAATTGTCTCCGCGACTGATTATATGTGCTCCTACCTAGCTTCCATTGTGGTTTTGTGTGCACTCCGACGAAGGGGGTTTTCACAAGGCTGGGACATCTCGCCACTCTGACATTCTACTCTGGATTGTTTGCGCGACGACAAACGCAGCGCAATTCTCCATTGGAGGAATCTGTAGTTGACGCTATACGATTGACAGTGCTTCAAATGGAAGTAATACCATGGGTTCATTCTCGGAAAGAATCGACAAGGTACCACTGTTGACCAGTTCGCTTCTTCAACGTCTAAAATCTTGTCTTGATAGAATGCCATGTCAAAAAGCACTTTCTGGCTCAGTATCGTGCATACTGCCTTATTAGTGATGGAAGCTTCGAGATGTCGTCAGCTAGGAACGAATCTGCTTCCGATGAATATCAAATTGTGTGTAAAACGGTACTCCCGGCGTTTGACTTTGATTTACCGCACTGACTGGCGCGGCAGTTATAAAGATGGAAATCACCCCTAATTACGCACTTCACTGTAAGATTATTCCTCTTGGAAACCGCTCCTTGGTGAGAGCTCATGATGGTGGCGACAGAGCAGTCCAGAGCACTAGCTCCAAGGTTAACAAGCCAAATATTTGATTTACTCGATCTGCACCAATCAATCAGGGCTACTAGAACTTTATCCAACCTCTGCTTTGGATTCCCAGAGCCATGGACGAAGTGGAAGGTTCCGCAATGCATACAACGGGAATCCGCTACCAAGTGCAGAAACGCAGAGCAACCTCCACTGTACCCTGCAATTTTTTTCTAATGGCTGTAGCGAGAGGTGAGACTAGTTAGGAATTAAGTGAGAGACGGACATCCCAGGTACTTTGCTTCCTTGAGAATGCAAAGTGTATGATCCCTACTTCATATTCTATCTCCTCAGTGTTTTGCTATCCTGAATCATAGACGCCGCCCTCATCAGAACTCGTTAACACCACGGGATATTTCAGTTCAACTACGATGTACGTCATCCTGCAGCAGCATATAACATCTGTCGATTTCAGTTATCATTCCAACTTTCGAGTCGATCTTGATGCGTGTGAGATGTCGTCGTGCGATCTGAGCTAGAGTTGATAGCGAGTAAGTCACTTTACTGGCAGTGCCGAAGTTGCTCAACAGGCATCAATGTGCTTGCAATCGACCTTTTGTAGCAGCCTGATATCCTGATGAAGAACGACGCAGTGGAATGCACTTCCCTGGATCCCGACCGTACAGGCGACCTCACATTCAATACTCCATAGTCGTACGAATCCTGTCGGAGTCCTCTTGACTATTTCTATCAGTTCCTCTCTGGCTCTGGACCGTGTCGGCTGAAGATTGCGTCCTGAGGGTCTAAGACATGTGAGCACCTTGCACTACACTGAATCCACGTCCGGGGTCGGAGGAACTCATAACCGCGTTGCAAGTCTAACGTTGCATAGGACTGCATCAAACCTCGTGGTGCATTATCTAGCTCATTACACGGCATGAACATCAGATGTTGCACCAACGCCAAGCCGATTTGACAGCGGATCGAACAAGTGTGGACTCCTCCACCAGAGCTGGGGTTAGTATGGAGAGTCGCCACCATGCAGGGCCCTTCACGGTGTGGAAACCGTAGTGCTGTCTCTTCTCATGTGACTTAGTAAGATAAGCGACGAAGATTATCTGATGATTTACACAAGTATAAGGCCTCCAGTTCCAAAATTGCGAGCTTGCAATAATCATTTTTATACCACTGCTATTTTATCTGAAAAGTTTGGTCCGATTGAATAACAAATATCTAACAGGGATGACACATAGTTAGACATTCTGCTCACCGCCCACCCCATGTTGTTACAAGGAACCATCTTACAGCATATTTAACTTATCAGAGCTGCGGTCAGCGTGGCCTCACCCCATGTACCTAGTTTCTGAATCGAGAGTTGGGAACGTAAAGTGACGTGCGCGAAAGTCGTATACGTCAGAGCAATTCGACTTCATGTAGTCCTAAGAAGTTTTGCGGTGCATATACGACTCTCCGTATTACACTACTCCAGCATATATTGCCCCGCTGCCGATTTGGTTACCCAAAGCACGTCAACGGGGGAAGGCATCCGGGAGCGAAACGGAGCAATTAATCGGTCCCGCCGTCTTGTCTGATATCTATCGGAAAGCCATATTGGATGCGGATTTCCTACGCCTCCGCCCGATAAACGGTGTATGGACGAGACGCGCTGGTGAATCCCACCAGGGTTACTAATTGAAGAAGTTGAACTCTTCAATGTCAGCCTTGTTAATTCGAAATACTGAATTATTTTAGGATATAGGGCCGCCAACGGCTGGAGTCTCACTAACATGCTTTTTGAGGTTCATAGCAGCTTGCGCCTGTACTAACTTTAGTATTTGGAGCGATTCCCAGAACCAATAAAACAACTCAACACCTCACATAGATTCATGAAGCTGCTGCGGTCCCGAGAAGGCTGGTCGCGGCGGACACATATGATTGAGGCGTAAGAGAGTTGGATAGGCAACGATTGCCTATTTTACTACTTTTCTAAGAAGCAAACATGTCTGCTGCGCAATGTCTCAGATGGAATCTTCCTGCTATTCTCGCATTCCCACTCATGAATCAGGCGCTTAAGCTGAGGTGTGGAAGTGTTGGAGTGAACTTGGCAAGATCAAACCCGCGTCATCTGAAACCTCTGGAGGTAGCCTAGAAAGGGTCTAGAAAAAGCCACGATTATGTAAAGCCTCCGCTGTCATAGTTAGCGAGCGCCTTCGACGGCAGTTCTACCATAAGGCTTTGTATAAATAAGTTTCAGAATTGCTTGACCAGATGAGGCTGGGTCTTGCGAGCAGTAAGCTGATGGTAGAACGGATGGTCGTCGCGCTTCCGTGGAGTTCTCGAACGTCTTTGCGAACGGACGAAGAATATTCCGATGCTACATGCTCAAGCTGACCGAGTGAGCGATAATCGAGAAGCGAAAGTCCTGGCTGGCCTATGTAATTAATTGAGCCACCGCATTGGGTCTCCAAGGCTGCAGGAAGATAAATTAGAGTCGTTGGGAACCGGAGGCAGCGCTCAAGTACGTCAATCACTCGATTCTATATTCTCTCTTCAAGGATCAGGACCATCGCTGCCTCTCACAAACCCAAGAAAGCAGCTCTGCAGGTCATCGGCCCCGTACGGGTTTGTGTTATACCCGGGCAGCGATGCGATGCCCAGGACGTTGACTTCAACACCATGACAAGGGCATACAGCTACGTATTATCTCCAGGAATTGTCCTTGCCGCATTGGGTAACCGGTGCAGTAAAATGGCATGACAAGATATTGACATGGACCTGCGTACGCCTTTTTGCCCTTGCCGTTCGCCCGCTTCACATGTATAGGCTAATCCGCGGCGAAAGATGTGATAGAATTCGACAAGAGTCATTGACCGCTCGATGGATGTATCCCCGTTTAGATCGACAACACACGGCGTGTCTGTAGACAGTTGTAAGCACCAGGACAGGTATATCGTGAGAGGCTGTCGCTGGTATGAAGCTCCACGCTGCCTTCGTACCACCCCGCTTCGGGTAAGGTAGTAGGGACCAAAGCCGAGGCCACCGCCGTCATCTATCCTTTTCTTCGTCTCTCACCTCAGCCTTGGACGCTCTCCACCTTCAGCCACCAATATTCTCATACAGTAGCCGCGCATGATCCTCTGGGCAGATCCTACTGGAAAGAGCATCGATAAAAACGTTGCCCTCTCGCATTGGGAGTATCCCCATCACAACTGTACCCATTAGCTTATCGCAATACGCCCCCAATTGCTGAGCAGAACTCTGTTATCAAAATGCGAGGCGGCAGAGTGACGGCCGGTGGGGAACCGGGTTATTTCGCTTGTCCGCCTTCACGCACGTATTGGGCCCTCAGCCGCTGTCGAGCACACCCTGTATGGATTTGCAACTCTCCGCAGCCAGCGGAGAATTCCCACCTTCCACACAGCAGTCGTAAACCTCCAACGGCTCCTCCATACGAGGTCCTGGCCAATCATTGCCAGTGGAGATCCTCCAACCTCGATCCACATCACGAAGGGTCTTCCTCAGTCCTAGTCGAGGCGATCACGGAAATTATCATTGACTGAGGGGGGTACAAGGGTACTTGAACGACATGTGCCCAGTAGTAGATAACTCCTCCTCTTCTCGCGATCCAATTGCATGTTTCCAAGAATTTGATTCCAAATTTCACGATGGATGCTGCATGTGTACTTCCAGACAGCGCATCAAGTACCCCTCCAACTCTCGCGATGTCCATTTTCTGAGCCGCTCGACGTCATTTCGCTACGTATCCTGCATGCGTTTCTAACCTAGTCTCATGCGGTGCCCTTAAAGAGGTGGCTTCAGCCAGGTGGCGATGCCTCGAATCTCCACTGCTGCAGGCTCGTCAGGTTCGTACGGCATTCGCGGGTGTTGGCATCCACTTATCAAACTGGCAGGTCAATCCCCAGCTTTTACGCTGACCGTCATGATCTCTGCACTCGGCTTGGCCCGATAGCCATTGAACCACTCTGCCCATTCGACCTTTCAATCCCGACAAACCGATAAATCTATATCCGAAGCCTTCGGAGGCAGCTACGGCAAGCCGCTATTGCGCTTCACGACTTCGTACCGTGGCGGGCCACGCCTGTCGCAGCCGACCTATGACGCAGCTGTGCTCGAAAAACATCTTTCGATCTGGAAACTATTGGTTCTGCTCATCGATCAAAAAAATGGTACACTTGTATCTGCTTGTTTTCGGTCACATACAAGCATCTCGACCATAGAGATTCCGTATGCCTTGAGCCAGTTATTGTCATGCTAGTCACCTCATAGTATCATGAGATATCTCCCGGATGCAGAGTCTCGTATTGGTCGAGATGAAACGCACTTTGAGATCAACGACAGCACATTGGTAGATGAACGGAGCTGGAACGATAACCATTTTGGAATTTCTAAGACGCGGCCCAGCTCTGGAACATGCGTTGTCTTCTGCATTCGGCTTCAGCCTGCGAACGCTATCTGATAGCGCTCGTATCCCTGATTAGGGATAAATATCGAACGTTCGTTTTGTGGCCCGTGTATATGAAGCAGCAGCGTGGTTCTTGAACGCCGCGCCGGGTCGAGGTGAAGTTAGGATGTGTAAGGGATTTTTCTCGAATATGAAATCATGGCTTTTCTGACTTCTATTCTCGAAGCAGTCAGCGAATTTTATTAGCAAGGCGACCCAGGAACATGAAACGATAGTTTTGAGGGTGCACGTTCGTTTCGTTTGTCGTAAGTGGGTTTGGTGGAAAGTTTGTTTAAACGGCAGCTTGGCTTCACCTTTTTATGGTCTAGATTTACCCAATTCGGATAATTGCGAGTCGTAGGGAGATCGTTATGTCCACAAATTTTTTGTCTTGTACTTTGCAATTTTCTGATTGCTACAGGGACTAGTCGATCATCCTGGCTAACCGTCACCGCAACGTCGCTACCTCGCCGAAATCTTTGTCAAAAGACCAAAATCCTTCTACACTATTGCCGAATTCGGCTTTCCTGTAGGAAGATCAGCGCCTAGGATTGCCAGAAGCGAACAGCGATCTACCAGTGCATCTAAATACAGCTGCGCAGTGCGCATCGTTTGTTGACTCAAGCATGCCGGATTGGGGTGGGTTGCCTAGCGTGCAGAAATCGTGTTCCCCTAAGAGAGGAGAAAAAATTTTGGGGCCGGTACTCTTATCAGCAATTGGAGAGAGGGATTCACTCGGCATTGTTCTGACAGCTTAATATTCTCACCGCGTCTCGCTGGCAAGTGATCGGCGGTTGATCGCTATTCCCTACGTGACCGTCTCAGGCAGCCTCAGATGTGGAGTTGAGCGTTGGAGAACATGCCGAGATGAATCCGCTGAATCAATTGATGATGTTTACGAGAGGTAGGATTGGTGATGACGATGGTGGTCGATGCATCACCATTCTACGCCACTTCTGCTCTCCTCCTCTGGACCTCGGGACAGTGTCGTTCTACCCGCCATAACTGCTGACTTTGCAGTGTATTATTGAGCTTCCCGCGACTTACCTAGGTGACCAAGCAACCAGTGTTGCTTTCTCGCGTCAGCTCCGTCCGTTAAAAGCATCCCCATTCCGCTCTATCCGGATGCTGTATAGATACAGTAAGGGCTTGCTGAGCACTCAAATGGAGCGCTGGTCTGGGACCTGGTCGCCGGCTGGCCGAATTGATCGACTCTGGGATATCAAAATGCATTGCTCGGATCTGAAACCCACGTCGGCAACCAAGCACCACGTCAGTTGTTAGCTAGATGAGATGTACCCAGGCATTGGGGAGAAAATAATGGTTTCGTCTCCGTGTAATTCAATGAATATCTTCATTTCTTTGTCCGCAGACCATATAGGGCTTTGGTGAGCTTTCTACGCAATCGACGATAACACACATTTTCCTTTCTCGCTTAGTTAGTGAACGAGAGAAAACGGTATGGTTGAGTGGGTTGGGCTGACAAGGCTGGTGGTACAAAAATTTCCGAACCCATAAGGATGGGAAGGAAAGCTTGGGCGCGGATCGTATCCCTCCCGACCAAACAGCGCGAACCCTGCCAACTGGACGCAGCGCGGGATAATAATAGCAATGTGCAACGCCCATTACGCATGCCACAAGAGCTAGCTGATAGCATGCGTCCAGCACTGGCAGAGAATCTGAGACCATCTCGTTTATTGGGTGCAAGAGATAAAAACATTTGAAACACTTTGTTAGAAAGCACGAAGCACCACCAAGTATCGATGAACGAAAAAGAAGACTTTTGACGAGAGTCAAACGATGAACGGGGCGCGCTTAGTCTGAGACCTGAGGCACGGCTGAGGTCTATTCAAAGCAGAATTACGAAACCTCGGGCTGAGAGTCAATACTCTGCGGACAGGAAGCATTGTCCTACGGCCGCAGAAAGGCGGGTATCCTGCAGGCGGTTACGACGTCGGTCACGGCTTCATCCATCTACATAAGTACTTAAACACCAACACTGGCTCTAGGTTCCTTCCGGGTCGAGTCCTTCGTTTAAAAACAGCGCGAAACGATCGTGTACCCTTCCTTGATTCTGCGCTGTCTTTGAAGGGCTGCCAAATGTTCTGTACTGTGCGCGGAGCTGACGCTCCACAGTTGGCTGTGTAAGGATGTTTCTACTCCATTGCGAAAATGTTGTGGGGATACGTACGGCGTACACCTGCCTTGGGACTGGCGGCGATGCACTGACCGAAGCTTATTTGCTGTTTGCTTGCGATTTATGATGTTTCGCGGAGCATTTTTCGTCCTGCTGGTCATAGGGCAGGCTGCAGAGAAGGCACATATCCACTCATTCAGCACCTATGGGGCTGACAGCAGAAGACGGGGGAATTCCAGTCGCCAGGATGACGGAGCTGTCTGGGGAAGACAGTGCCAGCACAGCTCAGGCAGGCCGTATAGTATTACCTCCGTCTGGCTGTTGAGACTGCCTTGGGGCCTCTTAGCATCTGAGATCTGCTGTCGGTCCCCTCGCATCTCATACTATGGGTAGCTAGCCGGCTCGAGCAGGTGTTTGGGACGGAGGCGCAGTGGTTGCGATCGCTGTTCGCTCGGGAACATCCTCAATATGTACTGCTTCCAGGGCATTCGGCTGGATGCAGACATTCTTCGTGAATAAATGAATATGGCCACTGCGGAGTTATTATGTGGATGTTGGATTACGGTCGCCCAGAGTCGACCGCTGCCTACTCTCCGCCGCGTTCCGCATATCCTGATAGGGCCGTGCAGGTCAGCAACACACATCGATTGATCATCAATTCGGCATCCTGACGCTTTCCACTTTGGACCCGGGCGTGAGTGACTAGGAGGCTCGCAATACAGCCCAGGCGTAAAGAAGCAACATGCATACATTACCTTACAGTACGTTCAGGCTAAGCGAACAGTACGAGGATGCTCTGCGTTACACCCTAGGCAAGTCGTCCCGCCGCCACCAGGGGTGCTACTACCACTGACGCACGCAGCACCCCTCGCACCTTTTCTCACACCTCTCAAGCCCACAATCACCGCACGCCCGCAGCAGCCAGCAGCAAAGCACCGAACCCCCACAAGCACTCAGGCCGCTGGGCGATCGTCGTCGACCAAGGGTACCGCATCCATGTACTCCTTGTCGACAATCATGCCTGCTCCGGGACAAGCCCCCCTGGCGCAGCCATGTCACGACTATCAGCACATGCCTTGTACCCAAGCGCCTGGCGCTGCATGTAACGGAAGCACCAATTCAGCGACTCTAGGCGTTAGCTTGCCCATTCTTCTCGCAGATGCTAGAGTATCAATTAGATGAGCATCATCTCTGCATCGAGCAGCAGCGTCTGATTTTCTTGGTTATGCACCTCCGACCTCGAGGACCCTGTTGGGAAAGGGGAGCTCCAGAAAATCACCCAGACGGTTGCTAGCTCTAACGCGGCACGTCAACTGTACTCTGCCCTATTGTCCATTCATTTTCTTTTTTCCCCACCGGCCCTGAGTCCCTACACATGTCATACAGCACCGCTGTTCGACTTGTCGTTGATTCCTCAAAGAGCTCTGTTCTCAGCTGGGCCTCCAGACTAAGCACACAGCCTACCTGACATACATATCGTCTCTGACTACCTCTGCCAAAACCACCTTGAAACTCGAGTCGACTGCCTTACGTTTTCTACTACTACTATTAGCTACCAGTAATCCATTCGCTCTCTGCCAATCCACGCCTTTCCTGAGCAGGAGTGCCAGCACAGGGTTCAAAACGAAACCTATATACATTACGCTTAGAGCCGCGCCCCGTGAGCTGGCCTGCTACTCACCCCGCGGTTCACTCAGCCCAGAAATATCAAATCGTCCCTCCCACCTCAGCCACCGCATCCAATACCAATCTCTAATAAACTCCACCCACATGTCTCTGGTTCGGATTACCGACTAATCATCATTATAACCGCATTCTGCTCTTTGCGTTTCCAAATTGTTGGCAAGGTACTCTCAACGGTCCCCAAAGCTGGGCTTCACTGTTATCGTCGACGACATTCGAGCAGTCTTGACGACGAAACTCGCTGCACTACCGCATCGAAAATGGTCTTCTGTACCTATTGCGGTCAGTCTTTTACTAGAGACGAGCATTTGGAAAGGCACATTCTCACTCGTAAGTCTCACCCTCACTCTTAGAGCATGCCTTTCCGGTCTTGTAGTCGTCATGCACACTCAATGACTCTTTGCTGACCCGTCTCGACGTTTACAGATACCAATGTCAAGCCCTTCAAGTGCTTTACTTGTCATATGAGTTTTGCTCGTCGGTGAGTACATGAATTCATCATCCCCACGAGTTACTACTTCTGGCATCCCTTGCTGCTTTGGTCGTTTATCATGTGTTGGGGAATCCATGCTAATCTTCCTTACAGTGACCTGCTACAGCGTCACTACACAGTTCACGGACGAGACCAGAACAATCAAGAAGGCATAGCACCCACCGGGATAATACCCAAGTCGGCAGGGAGAACACCAATTGCCTGTAGCAACTGCGCCAAAACGAAAACGAAATGCGACAAGAAATTTCCTTGCAGTCGCTGTGCAGGACGAAACCTTCGGTGCACATTACGACCTACTCGGCGAACGTCGAAGAATGTTAACAGGGCCGCGGCTCCGGATAATGGTTCTGGGAGTGGTAACTCGAGCGAGCATGGAAACAATGCTGAATCTCAAAACAATTCAAGTGGCAATTCTCCTGCTCGAGACACGCAACCGCCAAATGCGCAGCCGTCACCTCAACTGCAGAACGGACAGCCCCAACAAACGCCTTCGGCTCCACATTCACGTAACCCATCCATCTCTCAGTCAGTACAGCAGGTCCAGAACCCCACGCCGGAAGAAAAACCTGCCAACCTCCCGGTCTCGACCACACCTCCTTTTTTCGAACACTCTCCCCAAAATGGATTGCCAGGTGCCCTTCCTACAGTCATGTCACCCTTGCCAACGCCCGGCAACGGCTTCGTATCGCAAACACCGATGTCCGGGTACGAAGAGTTCATGAGGACAGGACAAGACAGCTCGGAAAATGACTCTAGTCCTCGGTTCCTGATGGATCCATGGTCAAACATGGGCATGGCACCAGATTTCGATACGATGAGGATTGATCCTTCGATTATGATGTCCATGAATATGGATATGAGCGGCATGGGACCTTCCACCGACGGAATTCTTGGCGTGATTCCTGAGATGTCTCCACCTCAGCAGTTTGGACCCATCCAGACTCCGATCCAGACCCCCAGAATGGACGAGTCATTTTCAGATCTCCAGATTGGTAGTTCGGCGTCCATGTTTTATCCCTCAAATAGGCAATCTTCGATCTCGGATTCTGGTATCCCTGACCTGGGCGCTATCATTGCTGCTCAAGACGGCTGGACAGTATTTCGCTGCACACCTACCATTCCCTCGAGTTCTTGCCCTCGGACCGCAAAGTTGAACCTGGAGCGTCTGGAGCAATGCCTGAAGAGCCATGAGGGGTGGAGTAACTGGGGACCACAGTGGGACGAATCTGACTTCCACCAAGGAGAACAGGTTACCGTTATGCAGCTGCACGAGACAACTCGGGATAAACTCCTTGCCATTACGCAGAGCTTCCTGCATAAAGCTCTAGATATCCACAAAGACGGTACGAGCAGTACTCCCGGCAGTGGGGAATCACCGAGTTCCACTGCGTCCAACTTCATCCTTCTCCCACCCGCTCGTGTTCTTGAATATTTCCTTCGGTCCTATGCCATCTCTTTTGAACGCTATTACCCTATGTCCGCTCGCGGAATCCTCGATCCAAATGAGTTGATGCAATCTTTTAATGACAAAGCCTCTAGCTTATTAATCCTAATGATGATTGCTCAAGGTGCGATGGTAATTCCACAGGCCGAGGCGCGATGGTTGACAGGAGGTCTGACTGAGGCGTGCCGAATTTCGCTTTTCGATCTGATAGAGAAGAATATTATCATGGCCAGCGACCCTATCGTCTTGCGTGCTGCGCTCCTTTTTACGGTACAAGCAGCGTGGAGTGGCGACAAGTGGCAGATGGATATTGCGATGGGCCAGCGGGGAATGTATTTTGCCATGTTGAGGCATTCGGGAATTCTTGAGCCGCGGCACATAGCTACGCCTCACATGAATGGAAACTCGACGACTGAGACGGTATGGAGAGACTGGATTCAGCATGAAAGCCGAAGCCGGTAAGTGATGAAAATCCTTGTCGATCATGTGCAACAGTGTCACGTGAGAATTGCTCACTGATAATACACAGACTCATCTATTCATGGGTGATGGTTGATCAGGATCTCTCCCTGTTCCACGATACCGCTCCCTTATTTTCCGTGACGGAGTTTGGAGCCCCTATGCCAGATTCGGATCGCCTCTGGCAGGCAAAGACAGCCACAGAATGGGCAGAGATGTTTAACCAGGTGCATGAATTCTCCAACGGTTTCTCTTCGGTGGGATCCGGCGCAAGGCCATTGAGCTTGAGGGATCTTTTTCGTCATTTCCTCGATGATGAGATTATCGTCCAGGATATCCATCTTACCTCCATGCATTTGCGATTGTTACTTCACCCATTGCAAACCTTGGTATGCCAGTACTGCCAACTCCTGAGCTGCTTCTCCGACAGCATGGCTTCGAGGCAGCGATCGAGAGCCGTCACGGCAGCATCGACCCGTGTTCGTCTCGAGGAGGTGCAGGCGTTATTGCAGCGATGGTACGACTTGGCCGAGAGGTACAACAAGACCAACCCCATGTGTCCCATGATGCAAGCCAATCTTGTCATGTTCCATCTCATCAGCCTGAACGCCGTGACCAACTTTCCTGAGATTGAGCGACTTGCTCGACGGGAGACCTGGGATAGTCGGTCGTATCAGCAGCTGCTTTGGCTACACAAGAAATGCATCTCGGATGTCCAGGAGGCGATCTTCCATTGTGGCCAGATTCTCAGACTTGTCAGGAGCATGCCGAGGGGTGTCCGCCCGCCTTGGTGGCCAGGTGCGATTTACCGCGTCGCTCTCATCCTCTGGACCGATTCGTTGACTCATAACGAGTCAATGAGTCCAAACCAGCAGGGACTCTACCTATCTTCGAATGCTTTTGCGGTGGACGGCTTACCAGCGGAGCATCCACTGGTCAGCCGGTATTTGACAAAGAGGGAGGGTGTCCCGACGTTGACCAAAAGAGACGGCTCATCGATTACCCTGGACCATGGCTACACTGTCCTTTCGCATTGTATGGATGTGATCGATGAGGGTGTTGCGACGAGGTTCTCCGATGGGATCCGTGGTAAACTTGAGAAGCTAACTAGAGGTTAAACATTCTCCATCCGGTCAGGGATAATCCCATCCAACCATCACATCCCATCAAAGGGGTAGTGAGGGTCGACAAGATCTTGCTCGATTCATCTGCGTTCGGCTGAATTCCATCTATTTTCGTCGAAACTCCATTAACAGCAGCATTGAGTTGCATACCTCCATCGACCTCGATGCATCATTCATCCCTTACGGTCTTTGGCGTTAAATGGAAGACTCATAGCAGTAGCTTTCATCCGGTGTTCGTCGTTTGTCGACTCTGTTCGAGCTTACTTCTGGTTCGCAGACTTTTGTAACAGCCTGTGAAGTGTTTAGTAATGTATAGTACGTTGCAATGCTTTCTAATGTCAGAATGACTCGATGGGGGGTTCGGTTGATATACCACCTACCTTATCGAGATCATCAAACCGTCCTTGGTTTTCATTTGGTAATCAGTCGCCGAGATGGCGGATGAGAGGTACGGTTTCTTTTTTAATTCGTCCTGCCAATGAATTGAGGATGACATGAACCTGTCCGATGAAGGACTCGTCCATGAGATGCTTTTTGCCATCTTAGGGTAATGGGTACTGGTACGGTGCAAAGAGCGGTGGATAGGACATGCAACGATTTTCCTTGTTACGGCCGATGCTCCTATATCTTGTTGGGTCCTTGATGGTTTGCATGCGCTTTCTTTGCTTTTTCATCTTCTGCGCTTGTGTTTCAGGATAGCATAGTGTGTGCATGGAGTTCGGATAGATGATTGGTTTCTCTCTTGGTCATGGGAAGGATGGCGGGGTTCGTGAAGTGTGGTTGGTGGTCGAGAGGCGAGCGATGGTAAGAACGCACACTAAGTGATGGTGGGGTGTCGTTCTTGTATATGAGCATGCGAGCCTTATGTGCTCGGCTGCGTTTCTGGCGTCTCTGTAGAGAAAAAGTAAGGATTTCCCGAGCCGACACAAGGGAATGGGTACATCTAATGATAGTAGCGAAGTGTGCTTTGCTTTAAATTGTTTTAGCAATTAGACAAGAGAGATTGGAAGGGACCAAACGTTTCTTGAAATAGAACCTGTTCAGAGGCACGTACCTTGTTTTAATCTTTGGCTTCTCCACCACATTCCCGGACGGCTCTCTTGTTTCCCGTAACACGCATCTTAGGTTTACCAAGTTTGATATTCCCCCGACCCCGGCCCCCTTTCTTGCTCTGGCAGGCAGCATTTGGCGGTGGAAAACCGTTAACCGTAACCCAGGCGAATGGTGACCGTAGATACATACAGTAAAACCGCACCAGAATGCACGCCTAACCTGTCAGAATTACTCCATCCGTTTCCTGAGCGTTACTCAAGGTGCCCTTCACCATTCTGTTAGCTTTCTTTGACCTTTTTTTAGTATAGAGAGGAGAACACACCCAGATGTCATCGGTGATGGAGGCTTGCTTCCGGCGATATTCACCACGCCTTTGCTAGCCCACCTCGAGTCCGGTAGGTGCATACCAAGATGTCTTAATGCAGATTCCTACTTTAAGCTTACGCGGCCAGGATAAGGCAACATTCACTAAGATCATGTCCTCCAGTAAATAATCCAAGGCCGATGGTGTAGGCGCTGGAGGCGACATTAACCGTTCCACTTCATCTGAAGCGGTTAGACCGGCCCCAGTTCCAAGTTTGACGTAGTATCACGACAAAGGCCTTATGATGGTTGACGAGAGAGGGGATCTACAGAAAGGCTTCAAATCTTGGAAAAAGTCCGTACGGGTAACGGACGCCCGCACACAGGACCGCAGCATAAACATGGGCCGTGCGATCGGGCTTTGATATGACATCTCCAACATCCAGCTTTCAAGCTTCTTGGGAGATTCGTAACTGTCTTCCTTTCACCGGCGGTCGGTGTCTACTTCTCCGTCACTGATGCCGCCTTGCTATGTCGGATGATGCCGGTGAATGGATTCTGGATACCCCACTGGTTGATTTATTGAACTCCTGCAGGATGCAGATTCGTGGCGGGGACATCTCAGTCCGCGACTTTAAGCTTAACTTTCCTTTTTAAGTTCTGATGCTTGTGGTTCGTGAGACCCATGGTATCACCTTGCGACGGTTGGCCTATCCCTACCGTCACATTATCAAGCTTCTTTTTTTCACGCCGACAATTCTTGTCAACGTCTATCACTTCGTTTGTACGTGCTACATTCATCCGGACGATTGCTACCATTCCCACTACTCTGGCATTTCAGAATGAAAAAGAATTTGTGGATTATGATGATGTCGCGGAACATTGATCAACAGTGCCCCGTTGCAGGAGGCATGATTATCATAGTCCTAAAATGAACTTACTGGGGGTTTGAAGTAACCATCATCCTTCTGGTAAGCGCCTCATCGGCTGGCTATGCGCCGTCATTCTCCGTCTCTTTGCTTGCCTAGCTCACTTAATACGCGCAGTCAAGGGATACGGTTACGGAAAATGAGGGGAGGAGCGGTGTCAATGCGATTAAGGGATAGCTTGACTATTTCCCGCATATCTACGAGACGCCATAGCTCACAGATGGTCATTGAAGAAGTGGAGACGTCTATATGTGAGTGATTTGCACGTGGAGTTGCAGTTTTGGATGTTTTCAATATTGCGTATCTCGCTTTTGCTCACTGACGGTTAACGCCTGTGTGATCACTCAGATTCCGTCTTACAGTTTGCGTTATGCTGATATTGAATTTCAGAGATATGTAAATCATCTCAATTCCTGAACAATCCCTGGCGTTTAGCAGGATATCATTCCATTCGGATGTCGTATCTGTGAGCATTGAAGACCAAGAGTATTGTACGCTTTATCAACTTTTGACGTCCATTTTCTAGTCAAACCTCTCTTTTCCATCTATCCTACGTATGCATGTACTTGGCGCGCACAGGTCCTTCACGAGCTGTCAACGCCGTGCGTTTCGTCCAACTCTTCCTATCCACTCGACAGTCGATTTCTTGCAGCCGTTGAGAGCGATGACAGTGAGACGGCCCGTTGTTTCCCCACCTCGGAATGGCATGTCACTGCACGATACCCGTTGGTGAGACCAATGAGGTCCAATTGAAGGGTGACGCAAACGTCCTAACATGCCGCAAACGTGTCACTGGCCTCAAAGTGCCTGAAGCAGCAGGATGAGAGGCCAATTACAATCCAAGAAACCATAACGCAAGATATACACTCCAATTCCGGACAGATCCTTGGAGTCGCAGTACTGCGAGGGGAGGTTTCTGTTTCGAAAGAAGGCATGATCTTCGACGCGCCATGAAGACACAGTCAGAATCTTTTCGTATCTCTTTTCCCCCATCTTTCAGCTCTTCCCGCTTCAGAAATGCTCACATGAAAAATCACTCCGTTTGAGCTCCATCTCAAGGTATCTATCCTTAGCAAGGCGGTGCTGGCATGAGGTGAGGTCCGCTATGCACGGGCCTTCTCCGACGATGGGAAAATGTGCGGAGCCGATGCGATTGCGGGTCTGCAGCTTTTGTCAACGGCGATAACTCCCCCTTTTGCCGAATTGCGAGACGGGGAGTGTTTCTCGGACTTTGGATGCCTTGTGCTTCAGATTCTGGAGATGGGGAGCCATGCAGTCGCGAGTGCTGTTGAGACTAATGGCCATGGCGATGGGTGGTGGTCATGGAATTTCTGATGTTGAGGAGTGGGCCAATCAGGCGACACAACGCTTGACCTCTTTTGGACGAACAGGTCACATGATCTGAACCGGTTTTGATGTACCTGCACAGTTATCTCATCAACTGTTGCTGGCGTCATCACTCAAGAGATGGCCACTGAGGTTACGCCAAAAGTCGCCCCTCCCGCGCTGCGTTTTCACTCTACGAAGACTGTACTGCCTGAGTTGCGGTTTTCGTGTTCCAGCTTCGGCAAGCCTCAGCCCCAGCCCCAGCCCGCTACCCAGAGACCTAGATACAGTGGTTATTCTTGGGAGAAATAAGGGATGAGCTGGATGATGTTGAAAACTAGCAATCGGATTGATCGCGTTTGCATAGCCCCAGAAATAACATGCATGGGAACCAATGATGGTAGCACATCTAGTTCAGGCTTGTCAATAATTCTCACTCAACCATGACTTGCACTACGCCGAGCCCCTTTCGGCCCCGCTCATTCCCGAGATCTCTCCCCAGAACTCCATATCTCACCACACAGGGCAGCGAAAGATTTTCTACGGCAAAGGAGGCTCTGGCTCTCCTACGGATACCAGCTTACGGAACGGCAAGTGGCGCAGGCACGATCTGATCCAGCCGTAGTACACGGAAGATTTCACGATGGTCCGACCAGTTGCCGTGACGGAGAAAGTCAGTTGGGGGTTTGTAGGGAAAATTGTATGGAGATGAGGAGCAGATGCTTCAATTCCAGGTCCGACATCTCCGCCTCAGTACCAAAGGTTGAAAGACTATTTATCTCGTCTCTCTTGCGTCAGGACGAGTTGTTCTTGATCATCATCCCACTTCTTCATTCAAACTTGACTACCTCAAGACTTCTATCACCACCATTTTACAACCCACCAACAACCTCAACACCACAAATCAATCACAATGACTATTGGAAACGGTGCCGCTGGTGCTATCCCAAGCTGGAGCTTGGAAGGCAAGGTCGCTGTTGTCACCGGCTCAGGTAAGCGGCCGCCACGAACCAGAGAATGGGACATGTCGCCAGACGGATCATGTAACTGATATTTGGTAGGCCGTGGCATTGGCAAGGAGATGGCTCTCGAACTTGCCCGACGAGGAGCTAGCGTCGCCGTCAACTATGCCAACAGTTCTGAAGCCGCCGACGAGGTCGTCAAGGAGATCAAGAGCATGAAGACCGGTGCCGACGCTGTTGCTATCAAGGCCAACGTTGCGAACGTCAAAGAGACTACCCAGCTCATGGACGATGTTATCGCCAAGTTCGGCAAGCTCGACATCTGCTGCTCAAACTCTGGTGTCGTTTCTTTCGGCCACTTCAAGGATGTGACTGAGGAGGAGTACGACCGCGTGATGAGCATCAACACCCGAGGTCAATTCTTCGTCGCTAAGGAGGCGTACAAGAGGATGGAAGTTGGTGGCAGGATCATCCTGATGGGCTCCATCACTGGTCAGGCCAAGGGTGTTCCAAAGCACGCGGTCTACTCCGGATCCAAGGGTGCCATCGAGACTTACACGCGCTGCATGGCCATCGGTATGTTCCCGCTTACAGATGCTAGCCCACCCCCTTGAATACTCGCTAACATGCACCTGCAGATGCCGGTGAGAAGAAGGTTACTGTCAACTGCGTCGCCCCTGGTGGCATTAAGACCGACATGTACCACGCTGTGTGCCGAGAGTACATCCCCAACGGTGACAAGCTCAACAACGAGCAAGTCGACGAGTACGCCGCTACCTGGTCACCGATGAACCGTGTCGGCCAACCTATCGATATCGCCCGCGTCGTCGCTTTCCTCGCGTCTCAGGATGGCGAGTGGGTGAACGGCAAGATCATTGGAATCGATGGTGCGGCTTGCATGTAACAGGTTGATCTAAAGGAAGATTTCCTATTTCTCTTTGTGCGATTAGGATATGAAAGACTCTCTTCAACTGAGTTGTGAAGCATGAATTGGCGTTCTTCATTAAGTAGATGTAATGAAAGACAACTAATGACGACAATGTATGATTTCGTATTGTGACCCCTTTCATTGGCCTTCGACTGTATTTGCGGACTTGTGACATCGCCATGTTTCTTCATGAGGCGTCTCAGAATTGGTCTCCGAGGCTGTCAGAACTTTTCTTGAGTCAGTCAAATTGTTGGATTTGCTCCCCAAGAGCCAGAGTGCCCGATGTGTCTTTATTTCTGAGTTTAAATAAGTCAGAAGTTGAGCGTGCTGTGCAAAGTTGTGCCCTGTCTTACAGAATATTTCTGCCAGAACAACTGTGCTTCACTGTTGTAATCCTTCTGAGTGATTTGGAACCCTAGAAAGGTCAATGTTCGCCTCTGCAACCACATCGTACGCGAGAGAAGATAGCGATGCAAGTCGGAGACACGTGATGACCTTTTTTAGGACTAGCGCGAACCCCAGACTTTAACCTTACCGAGGCCGAACATCACGACGACACTTCGAAACACAACTCCAAACATTTACGTTTGAACTTCGAACGCTGCTGTAGGCCACATAGTATACGACTCTGTAGATGGAAGTGTAAGTCCTGTTGAGGGTTGATCATTTTTCTGCGGTTCACGAAATAATGGTGAGTATTATCTCATTTTTCATTGATGTTAATCAAGCTCATGCAGTAAACATGACGTGCAGTGGAAACCTCAGGTTTATACCGTTTGTTCCTCAGGTTTCAAACAAACGGTGCCCGATCTCAGAAGTGCCAAACGGCATGATCGGAACCCGGTCGTCGCTTTGCTTCACAATGCCACCGGAAACACAGACCTAACGAGAGGTTGAACATCGAGACCTTTTCTAAAATGTCATACTTGAACAAGAGGCCAGTCACCATTTGATAATCTAGTTTCATCATTAGAAATATACGTCGCGATGGATCTTCAGCTAAGCTTTTTCGTATCAGATGCATCAAACTAAACGGTTCAGGTGAATCATGAAACGGAATCGACACGGTGCAGATACTCCTCCAAGACGGCTATAGAGCAGGCCGACCTCAATGCAGCTTAGAATCACAACTTCTTTTCTTGGCTGCTAAAAATTACCACGATTTAGTCGTGCCTGGCGTGCGATTCTCAGGTTTTGGGTGCCATTTTGGTGCCATTTTGGTGCCAGATTGCCTGAACTGGTCGGATTCAGAAACGGTTCGGACTCAATTTTCTTGTGAGTGGCTAGACATGAGACCGGATCGATGTATACGGATAGTAGCCAAGCCGGCCAGCATGAATAGACCCTAGGATATTAGATATTTAATCCTTCTGTGTAAAATGATCAAGTGTCCTCCCTCCCCAGCCTGCCTGATCAGCAGCTCCGCCATTCCTTTCTGATTGTTCACCTTAGACCTTAACTCTTTCTTTCTTGTCGATAATTCTTTTCTAATAGCCCAGGTGGCTATCGTTCATTCGCCATGACGTCTGGTACTGTCTCTCTTCTTTTCCTCTTGAGCTGCAACCTGTACATACCTGCCTTGGCTCAGGCACAGCAAAATGCGCAGTTTAATCAAGTTCTTAATCTGAATGGCGATGTAAGTCATTATCCGCCAAAACCTACCAACGTCGCTAATGGGTCTATTTAGATGCAACTTAACTCATTCACGTTCCCCGATAATACCAAAGTTGAGACATTTTCTCAAAGTCAGCGTCAACTAATTGTTAATCAAAATACGATTCCCATCGACGTCAACCAAGTCACTGGATCCACCGGGCAGCCCTTCGTTGCACTGTCACAGAACTCCATTTCTCTTAGCACGAATGGTGCTAGTGACTTGGTCGGTGGGCAGATTGAGCTTCCCATTGATCCACAGATCTTGCAACAGCAAGCCGTCAATCCCGACAACACATTCGTTGGCCAGTTATCCCCAGACCGACAGTCATGGATGATCATGGAGCCAATGAGGAGCGTTAACATGTGAGTTTCTCCGCCATGCTAACATACTATCGAATTACTAACACACTTCAGAACGGACAACACTGTGCGCATCGTCAAGCGTAACAACATGGATGGTGAATATATGGCACTCGGTCGCCAGACCATCGAAACGAACAATGTTTTAGTTCCTTTCGGAGGTGATCAAACTCAATCCGTAGTCATCCAAGGGACCGGCCTTCAAGAGAATGAATTTGTGGATGGATTCAGGATGTCGGTGAGGGCGACTCAGCCAATCACTATGAATGTGGACGTCAAGAACGGAATCGAGCAAGGCATGCTCACTCAGTTGCAAGGGCAGCAACCAGTTAGTGAGTGTTTCCAATCTGAATACTACAGTAGTGACATTGGCTAATTCGATTCGCAGATGATTTCCGCTACTTGGTTACCACCAATCTCGCTAGCGTCCAGCCCGACCTCAACAGACAAGTGACAGTTGTTCAATTGCCCAGTAAGTGTCTACCTGGAAATTCAAATGATTCTCTACTAACGCTCCTGCTAGTTAACGCTATCCGAGTCCAACAGATGATGCAGCAGATGGGCGTCGGAGAAAACGGTGCCGTCGCCGTCGCAGTTGCCCAGCGTGCTATTCTCCAGAACCCTGGCGGCGCCACTGGACAACTTCAGGGCGTTGGAGGCCAAACAGCAGCTCAACCCGGCGCAGCCGCAGCTCCAGCTCCAGCTCCAGCCCGACGAGGACGCTTCCAATTCCGAAGGGATACCGCTGAAGCCCGTCAAGCTCAAGCTCCACCACCGACCCAACCCCAGGCCCAGAACCCCGCTGCTACTCAACTCCTTCTCGCTCCCACGTTCACACCCATTCAAGCGAACGCTGTGCTCGACTCTTTGAACGGCCGCATTGCGGTTCCGGTGGGTCAAATTGATGGAGAGTTCATCATCACGATGCAGCAGACCAATGCTGGAGCTCAACCACAGCAGCCACAAGCACAGCCACAAGCACAGCCACAACAAGGTCAAGGTGAGCAGCAGCAACAGGGGCAGCAACAGGGACAGCAACAGGGTCAACAACAAGGTGAAGGCCAACAGCAGCAGCAAGGCCAGGCTGGTGAGCAACGACCAGAGGGCCAGAATGCAACAGCTCCCGCCGCAGCCGAACCACCCAGGGCATCCGAAAGTGCCGGACCAGGTGAAGCTGGTGCCGAGCAACCCAAACCGCAAGAAGGAGCAGGCGCAGCTAACGGCACCGAAGGAGAGAGGAAGCCGGAACGAAGGCAAGAGAAGACTGATTCTCCGCCAGCAGGCTCCGTCGTCATGACGATGAAGGAAGTCAATCAGATGGCCATGGCACAGCAATGGGGTGGCTACATACCTGTTTCTCAGATGATGAACGACTATGTTAAGGATAACACGAAGAGGCGATAGAATGATTTCATGACTTTTGGTTGGTGTGGCACTGGTTTGCCCCCCTCTTTTTTTTGGTTTAGATTGAAACAACGGGAAAGGAGATTTTCATAGGCGTTTGCTGTTGCGACCGACTCTTTTCTTTTCTTTTCTTGATGTGACAAATTTTTGTATTTAACTAGATACAATTTGAGATATCTCCTTTCCCGTTGGATTAGAGGTGTTTTAGTTTTGTTTGGAGTGCAACTGATGTGTGGGTAATGTTTTGCTGCCGTGAACGGATCTGGTTAATTTTACTCTCACTGAAAAATGCCTCTTCTCAAAGCTCAATAGCAGTTCAGAAGAACTGTCCAAACATCTACTCCTTCAGCCTTAAGTTACGCTTTACTTTGCTGTGTACGTTGTCCGATTATCGCCAAGCTTCGTGGATCGAGACGCATGCGAAGGCGAGAAGTGAGCCCTCACTCACTTTTGCTTCGATATTCTGGTAGTTGGGTGGAATGAGTGAAATTGTAGCAAGAAGAATGGTGATGATTACATACTGAGACATAATTCCTTGACAAGGATATCCAAGTCAATGCATTGCAAGACTGATGTGAATAAACGTGTCAAAAATGTCGAGTCATTGATGTGACAAAACTCTTCAAGGGCTAAGGGGAATAAGGAAGTTTGGATTGCTCCTTGTGAATTGAACTCTATGATCACTGAATAGTGGTAGGAAGGGTATACACACCAAAAACCTGTCCTTGTATGCCAAAGTGCACTCGTCTGATGCAATTCTTGCACGGGATAAAATACTAGACAAAAGTCACGAACCGAGCCAAATATCACTATAGATGGTTCGTTTCCCTCATGCTATAAATTATGCTTCCCCAAAGTCTGAATGCCCGGTCCCCTGCGCATGCGCCACGGCCTCCATTTCCCCCTTTCCCTTCCAACCGCACAGATTGCATTTGATGGCGAATCTCTTGGTATCCGTGTAATAGTTTTTCTTTTTCAACTCTCCGCACAACTGCCTTGCCGCTTCGAGAAGAACATCATCGGTTGAATCAAATAATTTGACGTCGTTTTCAGTGTCCAAAGTCGAGGTGCCGTCGGGAACGAACGCAATCGTATCATAGTGGATTCCGGAATAGACAAGGATACACCTCTTCGGCTTTCCCTCATTGAAACGATCCACGCGTAGACTCTGAACGTCGATGCTGCAAATTTCGACGTCGAACTCTTGTGACAGGATACTTAGTTCAATTCCGCCACCCCAGGAATCTGAGTATTGTATCCATTTGCAATATTCGTCCGGCGTCCTCTGTAGTATAGCCTCATTGTACATCTCTGGATCCCTTTGTATAGCCTGGGCGACCATCGAACGAAGTTCTGTCATGGAGTCGAGCGAGGATGAAAGGACCGCCGAGCCAAGAGCTCGAAACATGCACGAGTTGTCATCGGGCATGACACGAACAACAACGGTGCCGCCATGTGAGGAAAGGGGAACCTCAGGCGTATCTTTCAACTGCGGATTCTGTTTCCTCTCGAGAGAAAGCGGCGCTGACGGTAGTTGGCTTGAAGATTGATCCGTTTGTGATACCATGCTCTGATCACCCGTCTCCTTTGCTATGACAATCAGCTGAGAGCCATTTAGCTTGAGATCAGTGTCGCTTAGGAGTGTGGGGAGACCATATAATGAGGGATCGAGTGGTTGCGGAGGGTAGCCCCATTTCAGTTCGAAGAGCGGGAGTGAGGTAGTTTCTGAGATGGAGGTGAGGAGGTCTGAAACTGCGGCGTTATCTGGGATGGTAATAGTGTGCGTGCCCGAAGGAGCCCGTAGTCGTATCCGAATTGGCATGTCGAGTATAGAGTTCGAGAGATCTGGCGTTGGGTTGGGAGAATGTTCTGCAGTCGGAAGACCGACGGGGAAAAAGTAAAACGATCGGAATGCTGTGCTGTGGCGTTGGCGGTCGAGGAAGGCTTAATAAAAGGCCATGGAAACAAGGTATCCAAGTATCAGTAGGTCGGCGAGGCGTGGGGTGAAAGCTCGGTGAGGTAGGGCAAACAGTGAATGTCACGGTGAATGGTAAGTGGATGCTTGCAAATAGAGTAAAGCCGAGGCCGGAAAGAAACATTACATCAGCCCGACCTGCAGCCACTAAATGTCTTGGCACAGTTCTCGGCGAAAACTATTGCCGTCCCGGCGCAGGGAATCGCGCTTTCTGTGTTCACCGTCTACCCCTTCAGGACGCGCATTTTCGACAACCCCAGTCCAGAAACCATCATTCTTTGACAATAACCTGCCTTGAGTTTCAAGGATATTCAGAGGCAAGATGGCGTCCGGGCGCGCGCCGAGCTCTACGCCTGTACCAACCACAGAAACCACCGATCCACCTGCTGCAAATGACGCATCCTCATCTGTGACCGAAGAAGAGTGGAAGGCTATGTCAACTGTGCTATCGAATGTGTATGCGCACAGGATGGAAGAGTGAGTAGTTCTCGCCTCGCGACGGTTGAAGAATGCTGATGGAACATTATAGTGGTTACGACCCCACGAAACTTTTCCAGCGCAAAGTCAACAAGCGCTCACTCCCTGATTACTACGAAGTGATAAAAGAACCAATGGCCCTGAGCATGATAAAGACAAAGGTTCAGCAAAAGGAATACAAAGAATTTGTCGAATTCGTGAGGGATTTCGCACTGGTCTCCCACAACGCACAAGTCTACAACCGCCAGAACTCGCAGGCATACGTTGACGCGCTGGAAGTGAAGAGGGTTCTGGAACAGGAGCTGAAGAAGCTGGTGGATGAGAAGATCATAACCGAGGAGGTCGCAACCCTACCTTACCTGGGAGATATCCCGGAGCAGGATGAACTGCTCCCTGAAGAAGAGGAGGAAGAGGAAGAGGAAGATGACGAAGAAGACGATGAGGAGGAGGAAGATGACGATGATGACGACGGCAAGCGGAAGAAGAGGCGCGGTCCGCGATCCACCGCAGCGATCACGAAACGTGAAGGTGGAGCGAAATCGAAGGAAGACCCGACGAAAGCCAACGATCCAGAGTCAAGAAAAAAGCGCGGTCGTCCTCCACGAGTAGATACGCCAATGGAAGCTAGAATCAAAGCCATCATGAAGGGGATTAGGAAACCACGGAACCAGCTGAACAAACTCATGGTCAGCGCTTTTGAGCGAATTCCAGACAAAGCCGTGATGCCAGAATACCACGCGGAAATCAAGAGTCCAATGGCCATGGACATGCTGAAAAGGAAGCTGAAGAGGAAGAAATATAACTCGGTGGACCACTTCATGCAGGATGTGGAGCTCATGTTCGAAAACGCGAAGGCATACAATGAGGACGACAGCCAGGTGTACAAGGATGCTGTGTACCTGCAAAAGGAGGCTAGAGTCATTGCAAAGCAGGAGAAGGAGAAGCCCGACACTGAGTATGTCATGGAAGAGGGCCGCATTCCCATGCCAAATGGCATCCTCCACAATGGCGAGCTCTGGAAAGTGGGAGATTGGGTCCATATTCAGAATGCGAACGACCTCACCAAGCCCATAGTCGCCCAGATCTACCGTACATGGCAGGATTCAGAAGGCGGGAAGTGGGTAAATGCGTGTTGGTACTATCGGCCTGAGCAAACGGTGCACAGATTCGATCGACATTTCCTGGAAAACGAGGTAGTCAAGACTGGCCAGTATCGCGACCATCGCATTGACGAGGTTGTTGATCGCTGTTTCGTCATGTTCTTTACGAGATATAACAAAGGACGTCCTCGCGATTTCCCTGCCGACAAGGAAATCTACGTTTGCGAAGCGCGATATAACGAGGAGAAACACAAATTGAATAAGATCAAGACCTGGGCAAGTTGTCTGCCGGACGAGGTTCGCGACAAGGATTATGTGATGGATCTGTTTGACGCGCCTCGGAAGCTTAAGAAAGTTCCCAGTCCCATCGCATATCTTTTGCGCGACGACCAGAAGGAAACTGACGACCTACCGAAACCTGAATGGGGAGCTGAGAACGCGCCGCCGAAGATTGGTGCAGTCCATCGACGGCCTCGTGATCCAAAGGTAAGCTTTCACTTCACTTACATTTGAGCAAGTTTGGAAACAGCTCGGAAACAAGCGCTCACAACAACCTTCAGGAATCTCCTCCACCAGAGCCAACACCATCACCTCCACCCCCACCACCTCCAGCTCCAGCAATGCCAACACCCACGCTTCCTACACCAGCGACAAATGGTTACGGGCCCGATCAACAGAGGAATTATCCAATGGCTCCTGCCCCGGCGGCATCACCAATGCCAGCCCCAACACCGCAACCGCATCAGGTTCAGACTGCATACACGCCGACACATTCAACACATTACCATCAACACTCAGCGTCTCCGGCACCGCATGTGTCTCATGTTCCTGTCTCTCAGCCCTCGGGTTATCAAACCATCACTCCACATATGCCCTTCTCCACCCAACAGGCACCGCCACCAATGCCTCAGTATGCGACTCCGCGACCAGCACCAACATATCAACAGCCCCTCATCCACCAGCCACCAGTTGGATACAAAGCACCGCAACCAGTGGAAGTCTACATTCTGAACGACCATGCTAACGCCTCCATTCCTCCAGAGATCCGGGAACAGTTCCAGCGTGATGAACACGGCCGCGTTCTATTCTTCACTGCGCCACCTCTGAATACCCCAACGATAGTCAAGAAAGAAGGTGCAGCACTGGGTCACTCGGCGAGGTATCTTGCAGCAAAGGCAAAGCGCGATGCCCTGATCGCTGCCAAGCGAAAAGCCGAAGAAGCAGATGCTGTCGAACGGGAAGGGGCCGCGAAGAAAGCGCGTGCTGAAGCGGAAGAGAAGTTTAAGAAGGACGTTGCAGAGCTTGGTGTCAAAGCGATGAACGCCTTGGAAAACCAGCTTGCGGCTAGCACCAAAAGAGATTTGCAAACTCTCTTTGAGGGTGGAGAGGTCATGCAGAGTATTCAGATGCACCTCGACCAGCTGACAGAAGTGCAGAAGGCGACGATGGCGAGGAATAAGGAGAGGGCGGAGAGGCTGGAGAAGGAGAAGAGCGGGCGACATGTGCCGATTACAGGTATGACGGTGAGGCTTGAGGAGAAAATTTGAATGGTTGAACTGTAACAATATTCCATGTTTTCCTTTTCTACTAACTAGTAGCATGTGTTCATGAGGGACGGCGTTTGGAGATAGCAGGCGGACACAAAGGTGGACACCTGAGTGCAATGCGCGGACAGACCGCATAGGCAATGTAGCACAATAGCCTGCCTCACTTAAGTCAAAAAAACACCCTATATCTCTTCCTAAAGACGTGATCCGATTCTCTTAGTATCTGACACTGCCCTTGAAGATCTTGCTGTAACCAAGGAAACGTGCATACAATGGATCAGGCAGGCCAGTGGAGGTTTTGTAGTTCTGAGTGGGATACTCTTTCTCCGGACTATGAGTGCCAAGTCTACATTTAAAAATTATAATCTGTTCACGAGCAAATTCTCACCTGATGTCTATAAATGCCATGTTCTGTATGGATAAAAATATACAAGCCCCTGGAAGAAGTGCATAATCACTGGCTATGCCGAATCGGTTGGTGATGCTAGTTTGAATTTGCCGAGAAATTTCCGTGCAACTACTGTCTCATATCACCACCACTTCACCACGGCTGCTCTCTCGACGCCTCAACGCCCTAGAGCTTCCCGCGGACACGGCCGAAGATCATGAATTTGTGCCCTGTTTTGCGACCTTAACATGGCGTTTGAGGTGTCGTACAACCTTGAGAATGAGCAGCAATTTTGGGATGGTTCGTTGGAGATTCAACCCCACAATTACTGTTCATGCACAAGAGGCTAACCCGCCAAACAGAGCTGGACGATATTGTTTCAACGCGTTGTCACGAGCACGAGCTCATAGACAACGCGCTGCGCTCCTACCTGAATGTCACCACCAGCTACAAATGTGCCGACGCCCTACAGAACCCATCGAGAAAGATGTATTGACCTTCAATAGCCGAGTACCTTCAGACGGATTACAGCCTTGCAAAATGCTCATACCGTCTTCTACAAGGAGATCTCTTTAATGCGCACAAGGAATATGTTCGGCGGCAGATAGTATATTGTCTTCTGCAAGTAAGTCCCTCTATTCCAACGCATTGGACGGCGAAGCGGGGTTAACTCGGAGCAGGAGGACGATAACCCAACCCTCCACATCGTCGCCGCTTTCCTCCTATACGACGGCCGCAATAATGACGTTACATTCGAGATGATGCAGGCCGAAGGGACATTCCCGCGCTTGGTGGAATTAATACAGACTACGGCCGTAAAAGAAGATCCTGGGTTGCATCAAATGCTACTGGAGCTCATGTATGAGTCCTCAAGGATACAGCAATTGAGTTGGGAAGATTTGAGTACGTTCTTATATGGCTGAAGTTCGGGAATGGAATATAAAAGGGCATGCTGACCCGGAACTCCACGCAGTGGCTGTAGATGACGCTTTCGTTCTTTTCCTCCTTGAAATTATAGAAGGCGTATCTGACGACGCTGATGACCCATACCACTACCCCGTAATTCGCGTTCTGGTATGTAGGTTACCTACTCCTCGATTGCATACTTACTGGAATCCCAGCTGGTCCTGAACGAACAATACTTGGTTGCATCAACGACGCAACACTCGAACGGCAATGGTGGTATAACAAACCGCGTTATCAAAGCACTCTCAACCTTCGGTATGACTTACAAAACCTTTGGTTGTAATCTGATTCTTCTCTTGAACCGCGAGTCCGAGACTTCGCTCCAGCTTTTGATCCTGAAAGTTCTGTATCTCCTTTTTGGCAATCCCGCAACGGCCGAGTACTTTTACACGAACGACCTTCATGTTCTCATCGATGTCATCCTCCGTAATCTCATCGACCTCCCGTCTGATTCTCCTGCTGCGAATGCACTCCGTCATACCTACCTTCGAGTCCTACACCCGATTCTAGCAAACAGCCAGATCAGCAAGCCACCGCACTACAAGCGAGATGAAATCCACAAGCTCCTCCATCTCCTCGTCACAAGTGGCAATCATTTTGCACCTGTTGATGAGACTACCCTACGCCTCGTAAAACGTTGCACGAGCGTCCCATGGTTGCAGCCAGTAGCTACCGAATCGGATCACGTGCAAGAAACCAACGGTCGAACTAGTGCAACGCAGTCCCCCATAATCGGTGGTCCTGAACAGACGATAGGAAACGGCCAGAAAGAACTTGCTCGACGTACTCTAGGTATGAGTGTACAAGGTGGAGGGGAGAGTTCGACGAGCGTGCTGGAGGTCGCTGCACATACGGAGAAACCCGGAGTGCAAACGCCAAGTCGGGTGAAAGAGGCGCAGCACTGATACAAAGTTCATCACATACAGCGGCATCGTGGTCTAGCTCTCTGCTCGAGGCGCGCGTCCGTCTTGGTCCGTCTTGTCGGTTGTGCTCTCCTTCTCGATTCTGCGGTCATCTCTGAGGTAGGTATGGTGCAGGTGTTCCATTCTAACTGATTCTGTCCTGCAAGGCCAGCGAATTTCTTGAGTTGTGCACACATGCGGAGTACTTGCATAGGCGGCGTTTCTTGGGCGAGTGGAGCGTTCTGTCTATCTACCTCGCATATCGCTTTTCTCGTGTGAATGATTTCCCGAGTTCTCTTGTTTCATGCAGTCCAGTTCTCAATTTGCTGCTTATGCACCCAAAGTGTACCATCTTCTCTTTTCTGCTTTCTTCTACAGATGCTATATGCTATATGTCTTAATCAGACTCTAATATTCCTGTCTTGGAAGCTGAAGGAGAAACTAGCTCAATTGTTACATGCAAAGTACCATCATTTTCTTGGCAAACCGATGGGGATATCGAGGCATGATGGGCGGGGGCGGCGATAAATGTGGGCGTATGGGAAAGTTGGCGTACTCTTACTGTTCCTTGCTCTCTCTATTACTCGCTCAATGAAGACGCGTGCAACGCTTGAGTTGAGCGCGTTGAGTTGCAGTAAAGTGTAGTAACAAGGCCGGCAGGATCCTTGGAAATCTAGCCGACAATTTGGCTTGGGATACATCATCATCACCGTGGAAAATGATCGAATGCCCAAGACGGATACAGATATTCCTCAATTTGGTATTTTGGACCTGCAGTATCACAAATAATAGTTTCGAACTCGTAACACTCTCGCCGGGATCGTTTCAGTGTTCTAATCCGCAGCATAAACGATCTACTTACAAACACGCCAAGGGTTGACCAGAGTCTTGGATGAGGTACGAGGTTTGACCCCCTTACGCGCTAACTAGCACCAGGATTGCGACGAACTCGACCAGTTATCCATATTTTTTTTTTGTACATGTGTTTATCATCAAAAGTTCAACCCATTTATGCTACTGCCACAAATCTAGAAGCCCGCGCTTAAGGGTGATGTACCGCGACGAGGCCAGCCGACTCCGCCCGTGACTTGGATCCCGGCGCAAGAAGTCAGCCACTAAGCCATGCCAAATTCCAAGAAACACTCAAGACAGTAGTGGACTTGTCCCGGCTTCAGTGGGTCTTTGTATCCTCTTAATCCCACCCTTGTTGTAACTGCCGCAGCTCTAGAGTATTCGGGAGATGGGCGCATGGATCTACATCGTCATCCTTGAGGACTCCGGCTTCTGACTTTAGGCAGATGCACACATGAGTTATACGAATCACGAATCCGGTGCCCCAGAGAATAGCTACCACATGCTTCTTCCGATAGGCAACACCAAACTGGCTCATTCAAGATTTCCAAGGTCTCGATGTACGCATGGGTATTGAGCTTACTCGGCTTAGGACTAGCCCTTCAACACCACGGACTCTTTACAACCACCCCACAGGCATGGGTATATGGGAATTCATACTTTCTCAACTCTCAGCATCATGCCCCACAACCCTCCACAATAATGAACTTGTCAGCACAACGGGTAGGAAGACACGAATACCGGGGAAACGCGTCTCTCTCCTGCCCAGCTTCAGTAATAAGCGGACTATGGCTGAAGATACATGGGGTTTCATGAATGGGTTAAATGGAGTTGCGGCTGAGAAGTCGCTAAGAATTCCATACGCCGAGCTCGGGCGAGGGCTATCATTAACATCCGAAAGCTAGCATTCCCCTGACGTCTTCCCCGGATACCAGATGCTCATCCATCACGGGCAATATCGGACACATGTCAGAAGATTCCGTAAAGTTCCGCGGCCGAGAATTTCATTGGCGACTACATCTCGTCTTGCCCATTTTCGGCGTAATGGGGTCCGTTTGGATATGCAGTATCATATCGGTACCACTTCCTCCTTGTTCGGGGAGATTACCGAGTCACTATCATCGTCACTGCCGCGTCGGATTCAAGGTCTATCCAGGCTCTCGATACCAGGGGAGACCATCAAGGTGCTCGCTTCCTGAGCTTGTGAAGGTTTGGTATGCATTCATTTCCTCCGTACTCTCCCGACACTGCCTGCTGACGTCTGACTTCTAGGCTGTCTTGTGACGCTACGCGAGGTCTGCAAATGACTCCTTCCAATAACTCGTTTGCAACCTGTTGATCCCAAACTTCTGCACGCGTGCCCGTTATCCAGCGTCTGGAGCAGACGCATGCACCCCGCAGTTCCAGAGCCCAATTCTTGTCACTGCAGCCACCAGACACATGATCTCGACTCTTACTGTGCTTGGGGATGATTCTTTCTTTTTCGAATAGCTTCTAGCAGGATGAAGAGGAATAGCAACTGAAAATGGCCAAGTCAAAAACCATTTCGGCAGTTATATCCAACCTACTACGTCCTTGAACAGGGCAGTGAAGATGACACAGGTGGCTTTTTCTTAACCACTCAAGTGAAGCAGAGCAAACGTCCTTTGCAACATGTTGCAGAGACCACACTCTTGGTGTCCCCACAGCTGCACTCTGGGAAAACAGCTGAAAACCACAAGGGAAGTGACGTGAAGCAAATCTTAGCATCCGCAGTCCACAACACCAAGTACCTGAATAACCAGTCCACTTTCTTGCCGGGCTGCTGGTGACGCTACGGAGATTTGGCAGCCTGGGGAAGATCTTGAATAGCTTTGTGGTAAAGTGGACTGGCTTTTACCTATCTCCAGGTCGCAGCGGCGGGTGTTGCTCCTCATTCGGCATTTTCGGTTCTGGGGTGTGGAGGCTGGCCCATATTACTGGGAAAATCAGTCCACTTTCCCGACGTCCGGACTCAGCACCTAGACGCCTTGCCTCGTGCCTTACCCCAGAAAATCTCGATTCGAGAGAATCCATGCGAGAATCGAGACCGAGAATCGAGAGCGGGAGGCAACGGCTAGGTTAGCCAATGTTTGAGCCTCTTCGTGTATGTACTCTATCCGCAACCACACCTAATATTATCGACATCAGCTCGGCTGCTCGCTCATCCGGGGCTTTGGAAAGTGGGAAAAAGCGAAAGGAGTATGAGGGAGGGAGAGATAGAGGCCACATGTGGGTCGCTCCAAGCTGGGAAGGAAAAACCCCATGAACGTGCGCCTATTCTGGATACCGCCTATCATCGAATCCTCAGGCATGTATCTAGTACACTCGACTCCACAAACCTCCTCACCCTTCCTCTTGGTACTGTGACAAACAGCGATGCCCCGGACAAAGAAAGAATCCAGCGGTGGCAACTATCCTATTCCCTGAACGTGCCTCCACACGACTTCGGTTCCTCAACATTGGATTCACTTTTGAGAGGTTGGCTGGAGATAAGTGTAGGTACGTATTTCCGAAGACTCCCCAAGATGCTTTCGGGCCTCCTTCCCGACATTCCCATCTGGGCAACTCGTCCGGCATGCATGCGCAAGCACTTAGCCACAGCCAAGCCTTCCAAAGCAACAAAGTCTCGTCCGTGGATCATTTTGGCGTGTGGATACTCTTAATCCAATGCCCTCCCATCTCACTCTCTCACTTCCCCATGCTATAAATCCCATGTTATTGCATGACCCCTCCATATCCCTAACTTGGATGTCCTGCTCCAACGCCTTGGTTCGGAAGGGTTGTTTCAATCAAGAAAACGCAAAGTTCGTAGCCAAATCCTGGGGATCCCAAGATATGTCCAACTGTGGTACCGCGAGATTGAGGCTCAACAGTTATTTGCCGACTGACTTCATGCTATATGTGGCTCTGCTAAGATTGTGTCTCATTTGAAGATGCGGGTTACTAAACACCAAGATCGTTGCTGCCCAGCTTCATTTTACTCCACGGATTGCACTTTCCTGATGGACGCGAGACTTGGAAGTCTTCGAGGATCACGATGAAAATACGGATGAAGTTTGGATTTAGCTTTGAATTGTTGATGCGGCGGTGAACTAGCGCAAACACTCAACCCAGCCATAGGGGAGCGCACACGCGAAACTCTACATACGACTCTACTTCTAGATAGCAATGAGAAGACAAGAAAAGTAGATCTTGGTAAGGACCAATCAAGCCGTCAACACCCCTCCTTTACACACTTTTCGTGAGACATCGTAATTCCTATATAGGAAAATATCGGAAAGTGCTAAATGCCGATAGGCTGACGCCTTGGGAGCCAAGAAAGAAAAACAAAGGAAAAGAAGGACAATTTTACGTGTTGGTCAACGAACAACGACAAGGAAAGACAATCTGGCCCACCAACAAAAGCAGAGATCCTAGGAGCGACGTAGCTAGAACATCAAGCCCCATTCCCAGGACCAAGTGCCCAAGAACGCCATACAGAAAACCCCTCCACCGAGTCACATTATCATCAGTCTTGGTATTCTCATCCATCTTTGTTCACACCCTAGACATTCTTGTCATCTCCCTGAAGAACTGCGCCTCCACCATCTGTAAGCACCTTCTCACCACTTCCTTGTCGTGAGGCCCATTGACTGGGAACCCTCGTTGTCGCCAGAGAAATTCCACCACCCAGCGCACCGTCAAATTCAATATCGGTGTCGCTCTCGTTGCCACGTTCTCGTGTCCTGCGCTTCTCCGCGTCCCCCTCATACTTCTTACTCATCATCCTAGCAAGCTTGACGCCTACGCTCTCGCCATCAGCGCATGGGAGGTAAAATCGTGCCATAAGCATGCATAGCGCTGAAACGAATAAACATGCGCCAGACCAGCATTGGACTGTGATATAGGTGCTGTATTGGGTAACGAGGTGTCCTGCCACGACTGGGCCAACGAGGGATGGGATAGCGGCCGCCGAGTACACCATGCCCGTCCATTGTCCCAGTTTGCTGTGACCAATGACTTTGGTCGATGGAGTATTATACGTGCAAGATAGAATGTTGGCAACCGAGGCAGGTGGAAGACCAATGACGGCTCCGGAGGTCATACCAAATAGAACACAGAAGGCGATAGCTACGGCGGTGGAATTGGCTAGTGTCCACATAACGAGCACGAGGACGGATGTGATGAGCTGGGCACCGATGTGCATGTTGAGCGGCCCGGTTTTGTCCGAATAAGCAGCCATCGTGAGACGTCCGATCGTCGAAGCTCCGTTCATTACCGTAAGGAGCCAGAAAGTTTGAAGGGGCTTGTTGGAAGTATTCACCACTTTGACTGGCATCCTCACACCGTCGCGGGCACCGTAGCCGCTAACCGCCGCCCACTGTTTTGCATCAGTATAAGCCTTGTAAGGATATCAAAGTTGCTCAACTTACTTCCTCAAGGTTGAAGAAAACGGGGTAAAAACCAAAGAACAAGAACGAAACAGCAGCCACGAACCAGCAGAAAGCCTTGTTTCTGAAAGCCTCCATATCGATCCAGGTCTTCAGTGAACGGTAGCTTTGCGGTCGTGGGTGCGTGTGTGCTGGATTTGGGGTCGAGAAGACAGCGGAGAACAGTGAAGTTATCGTGACGAGAGCAGCGACACAGCGAACGGCGTTATTGAACCCTATAGTGTCGATCAGGAATCGGGTCATAGTTGGGTATACAACGCCTGCAACACTTGCACCACATGCTACGAAGCCGATGGCGAGACCTTTGCGGTTGGGGAACCACGTTGCTGCAACTGAATATATTGTCAACAAACGATCCTTGTAAATGGTTTGAAGTGCTCACCTTGAGAACTGGAGACAAAGTAACAGGCCATACCCAACCCCACAACAAATCCCTGAGTAACCCAGATGCGAGCATAATTCCCCTCTGCATTTGAATCGTTAGGGTGTGCAATAGAAAGCATAAACATGCCAAAGGGTACCAGAAATGATCCAGTTCCAATGACATATCGGAAGTGGCCAGCATCCAGCAGTCTTCCTATCGGTGCTGAGAAGAGCAGAACGAGAAACGACTGAGTTGATCCGATAAGATTGAGCTCAAGCTGGTCGTTTGCTCGCAGAGAATGGCCAGTATAATAGGAGGCGAACGTTCCGTAGGCGTTAACCAGTCCCCATGAATTGAACATGAGAAAGAAGCAGCCGAGCCAGCAGGCGTACGCTCGCCAGCATCTCGGCCAGTTGGGCTCGTAGTCGAGATGTGATTCGATAGAGGAGGTGATGGAGACATTTTCCATAGATGCCGTTTGTGTCGTGCCTTGAGACAGAGGGAGGCCCGCTCTGCTCTCTTTCTGGCTGTCCTTCTCGTTCATAGATCGTCGTGGACCCATAGCGGTTAGTTGGTGGGAGAAGGGGAATAAGGTGTAGCAACAATGATAGACAAGTGACGATAGAACGATAAAGGGATATACTGAATGGGACAAGTTCAAATGGACCGCGCTCGAAAAGACGCAGTGTAAGATGGATTGTAACTCTGATGACTAGAAGAGTTCCTGAAGCTAAGGCAATTCTCGAAGAGCGACTTATACCTCCGGGGGGGTGAGGTACCTTTGTACGATAAGATCCACAACTGATGGCAGACCCTTCTGGGGGTCGACAATGGTCCAAGCACGCCCATCCATGTCGCCCCCCCGTGGACCCAGTGTGTGGCTGGCTCTCCCCCATGGTGACGTGGTAGTCAAACGGGTCGTGTAATGATGGATAGAGACAGAAGGCACACAAGCAACGCAAGGAATCAAGCCCAAGAGAGCAGCCAAGAGAGCAAAGCTCCACACCGACGCGGAATCCTCGACCCCGCCAGTGTCAGGGCGGTGTTTGTCCAAAGCTCGGGCGTCCGCCAGTAACTGCCAAAGCGTACGCAGCCCAAGGTAGGGCAGTATGCCATGTACCGATGCGGAATGATAGTAGATGCTCAGAAGTACAACGTCGGGGCCCTTAGCGGCTATAGACGCCCCACGATATCCCGAATATGAGCATGTATTTGCCCACCTTGATGACGAACAAACTGGGAGGTCTGGTATTTGCTTTGGCAGGGGAGATCACTCGTCACGACACCAACCTCAACAGTACTTGGTGGACGCTGCAGCCGTGGATGGCAGTGCGGACGATAACGGTGGCACCACGGTACTCTAGGGTGGTACACACGCCATGTGAAGAGCGGATGTTTGATGATCGATCGGATCTTTGGTCTACCTGCGTCTGTTCAGCTTGGATTGCTTCACCGAGACAACATGGTTTGGGCAGACTTAATACACCTAGAGCGAAAAGATGGCGTCCAGGGATCCATGGAGGCCTGCATGCATAAAGCGTCAGAAAGAACAGAATAGCGGAGCGGGACGCTCACCCGGGGCCTCTTGGCGCGTACCGGCGGGAGTCATGGTGGTGGGGCCCGTGATTGGGCACTACAACGCTCCTATTGCAGAGTGTTCCACCTGCCAAGAAACAGTATACATTCCCGCCTTAGCTGCCCCCCATGCGCTCATCATTAAGGCCCTGTGCAGCGCTACGAGGACCCGGAATGCAGCCAGGATACGGACAGTACTACCGGCCGAGAGAATTTAAAGCCGATGGCGATACATCTGATCCTCCTGGGCAACTTCAACAGCCAAATGAAAGAATATCAATGGTTCAGACCGGCGAAAATTGGTACAAATTTGAGAAAACACAAAGACCCGCTTCCAAGACGGTTGTACAGACTAGCATAGCTTGAAAGGAGTAAGAGAGGCGAACATCGCTCACAGAAAACGAAATGAAACGTTCTCTAGGGCTGGGCATCTCGTCACCAGCAATGATGGTTTGCTCGAGGTAGATGGAGTGTCACGAATCCCACTAGAGCCAAGCAAGGCGTGTCGCAACGAGATCCACCGTCACTCTGCTCGCTGGAACCGCCTAGAGAGAAGCTCCAAAGGCCGAGCTTGAAACAGGCCGTTATCTCTTAGCACAGCCTCAACAGCTTATGTGTAGCTGCAGTAGGTCCGAATCTGGGTCCAGCGATCTGCCTCTCGGCAAGATCTCTTGCGTTCCACACCGACGGTGCGGCATATCTGTTTTTTTCTGTGCAGAGGTTAGGGAGTACAGACAACCCTCCCATGGCCAGCCTTTTAACGCATGAACGACGCAAAGTTTGCCGGAAGAGAAGCCGCATCGGATATATGCACATGAGCAGAAGTCCGGGTATGGTGTTGATGCAGCGCCGAGTCTGAATCACGACAGCATTGCTTACACGTTTCCGGGTCTGTCCGGGTGGAGTTGATGACTCTGATCGATAAGACGTAATTATTGAGGCCGAGAGAGATGATAGTGGAGAAAAGAGTGGATGGAGTGCGTGGAAGGCGTGGGTGTTGCGTGGCGAGAAGGTGGGAGTTCCTGGAGGAGCTGGAGATGATCGCCGCTTCTGCTTTGGTGTTGAGGCTTGCCCAGCAAGAGCCGCCAACCGCCAAGCCGAGATGACGCTGAGCCCCTTGCGCAAAACAAGATGTGGTCCAAGTCTGGAAGGTGGTCTTTTCATCCATCCATCCAAATGGGGCCTCACGATCGAATGCATGAACACCAGAATTGTCCAAAGGGCGTTACAACAACGGAGTGGCTTGAATCTTGATTTCAAACCCACATCCTGCATCTCCCTCGATCTGCAGATCACGCACGTGGTTAAGATAGGGAAGTAGGTGGTACGTATCGGATACATAAACCTCAAGAGCCCGCCGGCGAGTCGGTCAGAGAACGCACTCTTCCCTTCCGGTCACTGTGAGCACAGCGACGTCATCCCCACTTCAACGAGTCTGGGGAAATTCTGCTAAAGACCTAGTGGGGCTCCATGATTCCGATAAATTTCTTCGACGCTCTGCTTTTCAGATCGGAGCTTCAGAGGCGAACTGCAGTATCTGAAAAATAGAGCATAATATCATCAACAAGTCACCAGCATACACAAATACCTATTACTGCATCTGCCTTCGTGCCAGAAATGGTTATCTTAGGCTTTTATGCACGCTATGAATAAAATCCGCCTGATGCACCCACCCGTTTTTGTGCATCATCCAGATAACCAGTCTACGAAGTTTTCCCTCAATATTCTGTATTTCATATATTTCTTCAAAATTTAATATCTAAGATGTGGAGCAGGTGTGTGCTTTGCTTAGACCCCCTTTTTCTTTCCAAGCCTCAAGAGACAGCTTTTTTCTGCAGAAGGCTTGGAATATGTGATGGCGTTGAAAAAAAAAAAAAATTCCTTGAGAAGGGTGCGAATCGCGAGAGAAGTGCTCGGACCCTGTGAGGTGAGTCGTCCTGAAAAGGGGCAGTAAGAAAGAAAACTGAAAACTGCCCAATAATGGACGCTTTGAGATACAACAGGGCTGTTTGGGCGGCAAAGGAAGTCTGTGCATATGTATTTGAGATGGTACCCTAGATCATTATTGTGGTGTTGAAGGGCGGGTATCTGACATGGATGCTACCATTCAGCTGGAAAAGAGAGGCGTTTGCAAGGCATACCTGTTCGGAAGACGGGAATAGCTGTTGGCGGTTAAAAGCGACGTGCTTGGGAGAGGATGAGGATCGTAGGTTTTCTTGGGCAGAATTCGGTGGGTCATCTTAAAAGGAGCAGGGGAAATTTTTTTCAGCAGAGATCCAGTCAAGATGTTCGACTTGAAGTACGAAGGGAGCTGGACCCTTGGAGACGGGTGTAGAGGTACGTCTCATAAAGGTGTTCGAGGAAGGCAAAATACTAACTGATGCGACAGATAGACAATAGACAGAAGATGCAGGAGATCCTGAAAGCACAGATCACATTGCGCAAACCGAATGTTGACGTTTGACAGCTCGCTAAGGTTGAACTCTATCTACACAGTATCGAACAGGTGATTATCATGATCTGCCTATACGTCAGTTGCTGCTTGGTACTGTCACGAAAGCTTTTCTACACGGCACAAGTCAAACAGCCTGTTGATGATCATAAAGGCTGAGAATGACGATGAAGAAGTTGTGGCATCCCGACTGATCGCAGTGGCACCCTAAAATATTTCTATTCTGAAGATCAAAACCCAACGGCGTGCGGCAGCTTCCTCGCTTGGAGACCGTATCTTCCTCTTCGGAAACATATCATGTGGACTCACAAACCCAGCGTCTCTGAAGAAGGGCACACCAGGAATCCAATACTGGAGCACCCAAGTACATCACCTCCAGCTACTCAACCGAAATCTGGTGCAGACCTGTTGCGACTACAGGAAGGCCAGTAGACCAGCGTAACGAGCTCAAAAAGAAGATTACGAGATAAATATGAGCCACAACAGAGAGTGCAAGGCCGAGAGCGGAATATTATCTCTGTTCATTTTGTCTTCCCCGGATTGCGAGAAGAGCGCGATGTCAGATACGAAAAGATGAACTAGGTTTGGATGACGCGAAACATGACGTATTGAGCATGACGAAGGTTACATGGACGAGAGCCGTACTGAGATATAGGGAGTATAAGTTGAATCATTTGGTCGCCAACTGATGCATGATAGGACGGAATCACCTGGCCGCAGTCCTAGAGCAAGGTCAAACTGAAGTGTTCGCTTTGACTATCACCTCCATAGTTCGTGTGAGGAGCAGACTGCCAAATGGGAAGTAGACAACTGGATTTGAATAATAGAGAAGATGATGTACATAGGACAATGAGGGCGACTTAGAAGAACAGCCTGAGACATGAGGTACGGAACGACATGAATTGTGCTTTCACCAATTGATGCTTCATAGACGGGTGTCACCTGGTCACAACCCTCTTCCTCATCAGAGCAAGATATCGAAGTCACAGGACCTTGCTAGAACAGTACAGTCATGACATGAACGATGTAGGATTAGCTACCTAGATTCAAGCATCCTTCCCGATCATGACGCCTTGCTCAATAAGGCTCATAATCATCTCGGTGCTTCAATACCTAAATGAGAGGGGACCAAATAAGTAGGGATTAAATCAGAATGCCCCGTCAGAACGCCAGACCCAAAATCGCTGGAGGGATGGAATCAAAACCGCCTTGCACGTCGCTCGCTCAAAGAACCCCCATACGGACATTGATCCACCGACCAGGCACTCTTCTGTCCTTCCATTTTCCGCGATTGGGGCGACTTATATGCCCTTAATAGCTACCGTCCGCTCGCTGTTTAACTTATCCGCGTTCCGCTCATGCGATTCCTTCTTGCAGTCCTCCAGCCCTTCGCACTTGTGGTCCTCGAGCAATCGGTGCTTGCCACAGAAGTGTCCGGAGCAGAAACCGCAGTCGCCGACGATGCGCTGTGCAGCATCCTTGCAGTCCTTGAAGTTACACCGGATCTTCTTTGGCGGCATACCACCACGCAAAGGGAGTGCCATGTGTATTGTCGACTCGCGGGGAATTGCATAGTTGGCAAGTGTCGTTTCCGACGACGAAAGGTGCTTGCCGGCGTGCACGAGACGGAGGTCATCTGCCGGGATGTTCGTTCGGAGAGCGAGCAAGGACCGCAGAGTTGATATCGATGTATTTGGAGGGACCGCGAGTGGTATTGCTGTGTGTCGTGAGTGCTGTTCGGCGATTCCGAGATCGGAATTAGGCGATGACTTACTGCTACCGGAGACATTCTTTACGAAAATTTGCATTGTTTCTTCGGCGTCCATAGCTGAGGATGTAGATGAGATGCTTGAGATGCTAGAGATGCTGGATGTGCGACGCATGATTGTGGGTCGTTATAGATGTAGATATGCTGTTGTGGTGGATGAAGGACGTTGGGTGTCTGCGAGATCAGGCGGAGATAATGGAGTCGGGAAGGAGTTGTTGCTTCTCGTTGAGGTGGTTGTTAAAGATTTGGAGGCAGGTGGCAAGGCAGGAGACTTCTTAAATAGACAGGCTGGTCGGTGAATAAGCGTATGTGCGGTGAACAGACTATTGCTGGGTTGTTGGCAGAGTCCAATGAACGAGAATAGGGTGACGACAAACTTGGTCACTGCGGATGAGAGGCAGTTATAAAAAGGCGCCTGCGCTTGGGCCCGCAAATAATGCACACGATTCGAGGCGTTCGCAGCGGCCAGCACTTACTAACCGAATCTAGGCCGAGTTGCATCCTTTTCTACGCCTTGCGAACATGCATAACACAGCGCCGCAGCGAGACGCCGTGTTAGCCACTAGAACTCACATCTTCTCACTCTATTCCTCTCTCTCCTTCTCCCTTTCACATCTACCTTTCAACAAAGGAAGTCACTTTTCAATATAACTCTAGCAGGTCCCAGGAACCCTCTGCCCATGTGATCTGAGGCTGTCGCATCTGGCGTCTGCCTCGCCTCACCTGCCAACCTTCCGAATCATCTTCCTGGCGTCACGACAGCGCAGGTGACACGTATTTATTCAATGGCGATCTGGAAGCCGCGCTCATGCACCTGGGCACCTAGTAGTAACACGTGGATCGCTCTGCCACTCGTTGTAGTAATTTCTTCTGTCTAGTTGGGCAGGTGGATCGCCTTATTGGTGGTTTAAGGTGAGGCTCGCATAAGGTTCATCTAATGTCGATGGCGAGAACTGGGGATAATCCCCGGTGCATTCGGGACCTGAGAACGACATCATGAGTTCGTGTTGAGGGATAGTCATGGTCTGGCTTCTAGAAATGGTCCTGCAATTTGAGGAGAGGCATTATGCCGATAGACCTACCCTCAAGGCTGAAGCATGATGTTCTAGAAGGGTTCTCTAAATTCGCCCCTCTATTTATTTGCATAGTCACACATCTAAAATAGGCAATTGTCTCGACGTCTTCCCTACTTCCCTGCTTCTTTCTGATCTCAACTCTCCTTTGTTCTAATCTTCTCATTCCTCGCATTGCTATCCAACAATGGTTCGATGCCACTGGTACACACGTACCTCACTTCTATACTCCTTCCTATTCATACATCCTAATAGGCTGAACTCATAGCATACTCTTCGGGAAATTCTTCATCGCCTGTCTCACTCCTAAATCTGCAAGAATCTCTTCCGTTCCACCCAGGATCGCATCGAACTTGTAAGTGCGATGGAACTGTTCCACCACCCTTCCCATTCCCGTCTGTGTCAACCCTCTTCCACCAAAAATGTTCACCGCTTCATCCGCAATTTCATGCGCAGATCTCGTCGAGAAAGACTTCAACAATCCAATCGGTCCTCCAAGATGTTTCGACTGCTGCGCATAACTCATATGGCTCATCTGGTACGCAATCTGCTCAAGCCACGCCTGATTGGCTTCCACGTGCGATATCATCTTCGCGAGTCTGTTTGTCGATGCAGTCAGCCGAGATCGGGTAACTATAGCGGAACGGGTTTGGGGTAGCATCCGACGGGGAGCGTGCGGGTGATACAATGAAACAGTGAGAAAATCGGGAGAAAGAGGCTTACTTTTGCCTGATTGCAGGCTGCTCGATGAGTTTCTTGCCGAAGACGATGCGCTGGTTGCACCACTTGAGACATTCCTCGACGACGGTGCGAGAGAAGCGGATCACGGCGCAGCACATCATAAAGCGTTCGTGGTTGAAGTTGGACACTGGCAAGTCTTAACACCTTCCTCTTCTCAAATGGACCTAGTAATTAGAGGGTTGCACGACTTACTGATCACGATAAACCCCTTATGCTCCTCCCCCAGCAAGTTCTCGACAGGCACCTTCACATCATTGAACTCTACAAACGCGGTCCCCGCAGCCGTTGAATACGACGTCTTGATCAAAGACGTCTCAACACCGTCCTGCCTGGGAATGAGCAAGACTGAGAATCCCTTGTCTGTCCGGCATCCGGTGACAAAGTAGTCGCACCACATTCCATTCGTGGTCCATTTCTTTGTTCCCCTCACAATATAGTGCTTCCCATCTGGAGTTTTCGTCGCCGTAGTCCTGAGACCCGCAACATCGCTTCCAGCAAACGCTTCCGTAATCGCGAGACACATCTTCTTCTTCCCAGAAAACACTTCCTGTGCCACCTTCTGCTTTAGCTCTTCATTCCCCATCCACTGCAACACCGCCGTCAAACTAATCATCATCCCCGCCATATTCCCATCCTGAAAACCCCTACTATTCGCTCGCACAAACTCCTGCGCCTGCACCAAGTCATGTAGATAATCAAACTCCTCCCCTTTCACAACACCTAGCAGATTCTTCCCACGTAGATGCCTCCCCGGCCCTAACCGCATGGCCAGCATATCGTTCTTCGCCATACGATCTATTAGCTCCTGACTAATATAACTCCCATCTTTTTCCTTCTCCATCGCCTCCGGGCTCACATATCGATCCACAAACTCCCTAATTTTCCTCTGCAGCTTCCTATGACTCTCCTTGAAATACGGACTCTTACCCTCCTCTCTCAACCACAATGGCTCTGCATACGGCACCGGACTCAAATCCCCAGGTTTCGGTACTATGACTTCAGGTTTCTCGCCTGAGAGGGTACCGATGCAGAGTGATGAGTACTTTTCTAGTACTTCTTGACGATGTAAGTTGTAGAATGCGGTTGTGGCATCGGTACCGGCGACCTGTTCGAGGACGACGGAGCCGCCTGGATGTGCGTCTACGAAGTCGGACAGATCGTATACTTTGTGGTCGATTATGCACCAGAGATCGGAGGGTTTGTTGTGTGAGGCGACGGTTTCGCGGGTTAGTGGTGAGTGAGACATGGCAGACAGCTGAGCGGAACCTGTGGTCGGAGAGATAAAAGGGTAGAAATTTGGAGACTGGCGATTGAGGGAGAGAGCGGAAGGCGAGAAAATGGGCTGAAAGGGAAGTGAAAGCTGAAGCTACATTTCGATTATTATTCAGTCCGCGGGATTGGCTAGCTCCAGGAGCCGGTAGGCCTTGCGTCGGAAGCAAGTGCGGAATGAAGCTGGGGAAGTTACCGAGGCTCGCGAGAGGTGCTCTTATTGGTCAGGATCTTGGAGATGGATTGCTGTACAGACAGCTCCGCCGAGCATGTCGCGTAGAAAAGGTTGCATATTGAGAGGCCGACTGCTTCTGCTAACGTCTCTAGCCCTTAGCACTCTCGCTTTTGGGAAGCACAGAAAGATTTAAAACGCCAGTTTTGGTTGCTTAGACTGACATATTATACGAGTTCATCAGCAGACGGGAGTAGGAGCTAGGCTAAATGTCAAGGTGCCATTTTCGAATATTCCACTGTTTCTATGACTTGCCACATGCTTGCCTTCCTCTCATTCCCCAAAAGGTTCATGGCCCCGATTTCCGAATGTTAGAATTCAATATCGATACAATAACGCCAGGCATGCCTCTATACACCATACCGATGCTTCCCTCTCTAACGCCAAAAAAAATCCCCCCCTGAAAAGCCCTTCACGGGAAACCAAAGCCGCCAGGGAATTGGAAACCACCCCCGCCTTGCTGGAATTTGAATGAACCACCACCTCCTGGGAAACCTTGGCCGGGACCTTGTCGGAAGAAGAATTGCTGGCCACCTTGACCACCGAAGCCGCCAAATGGTGAACCTTGGAATGGGTTGCCTTGCTGTTCTGGGTTGTTCGGGTCGTCGCCATTGTCGAAGCGGGCTTTGAGTTCAGGATCACTCAGGACTTCGTATGCCTCGTTGATGGCGGCCATCTTGGTCTGGGCTTCTTCGGGCGTGAGTCCGCTTGCCGATGCCTTGTCGGGATGGTACTGCTTTGAGAGTTTGCGATACGCTTTCTTGATTTCCCGTTCTTCGGCATCGCGAGTCACACCGAGGACCTTGTAGTAGTCTTTTTGCTTGGAACGCTTCAACAGGGTATGTGCCTTGTTGAGCAGTTCTTGGATCTTATTGTGCTGTGGATGGTGCTCCTTTGCGTTGTCCAAAGTACGGATCGCGGCTTCAAAGTCATCTGCATCTAGCTCTCTTTGGGCTTGATTGAGCAAACCGTGAAGAGAAGTTGGTTTCAATTTCACTGCCTCCGAACAGTGTGGTGTCGCTTTCTTCATGTTGTTCATCTGCATTGGTTAGTTCACTGTAGAGAAATGCAGCTACGAGGACTTGCTTACCTCCATATATGCCTCACATGTCATATCTATGAGATCAGAGTACAGGCCCTCTGGAGAGTTCTTATAGATGTGCCCTTCCTCTGCGTATGTCTTGAAGTCGTCCTTGACCTCCTTCAGCAATCCGGGATCTTCGCCGTACGGAACCAAAAGCTTAGTTGCCCCGACAAACTGACGTTTCTCGAACAGCTGTCTTGCTTTCTTCAATTGTTTGTCAAGAGCCTTTTCTCGTTTCCTAAGCTTCATGCAGGCTTTTGAGTCTGGATCAGACTGCAGGCATTGAGCAATGTGCTTCAATCCCTTGTCTGTCTCGCCCAAGGAGTAGAACGCCATAGCGGAGCTTTGTAGATGAGGTTTGATATCGCCGGTGTTGATTTGGAGGAGGTGTTGTAAGTCGCTAATACCTTCAACAACTTCACCTTTCTCAAAGCGACACCTTGCCCTCAGTTTCCGGATGTCATAGGCAGCTCCTGCAACCAGAATTGCCACGCCCGCTTGAGTGACGCATGATTCCCAATCTCCCTTGTCGGCCGCTTCGACAGCCATGACAGAAGCGCCTTGTGCCTCTTCTAGCTGAGCGATCTCCTCTGGCTTGCCCGCAGCTTCATAGTCCTTCCTTGCGGCGGCCCAGTCGGCCTTCCTGCTCCTTATCTTCGCTCTCTGGACTAATGCCCCCTCAAATCCAGGCTTAATTTCCAACACTTTATCAAAGTCGTGCTGGGCTTGTGTCGTCTTTCCAAGGGAGAGGTAGGCTGCACCGCGTCTGAAAAAGGTGAGGTAGTTCTTCGGATCGCGGGAGATAGCTACGTCGAAATAGGTAAGAGCTTCCTGTGTATTGCCGGCGGCAAGTTTTGTGTTCGCATCCTTGATCAGCTGCGAGACGGGGGTATCTTGCGGGATGTCGGAGGCGGACAAAGCGTGGGCCAGAGGGGTGGTGGAGAGCAGGCCTAGAGCCAAAGAAGTGAATCGAAGGATCATGTTGAAAAGGTAGAGGGCTGTAAAAGAGTGGCGCCGGTCAAAAAAGATTAGCTGAAGAGGGAGTCGTAAGTGTCCTAAGGCATAGGAGGTGGTGGTTGAAGGGGTGGGTTTAAATGAGTGGACGGTGAAAGTTGTCAAGTTGTCCTTTCAAGGGTCATTCACGATCGCCGTATTGGTTCATGCCGACGGGCCCGTGCGGCGATCCAAGCCCCCGGCCGCTGGTCTTTGGCGATGACGCCCGCCGCATTTACGTGCGCCTCAACTCCAGACATAACATTAGAATCCTCTTCCTTTCCTTCCACGCTCCCCCTCCCTCCCTCTCCGCCTCGCCTCCCTATACCTTGGTTTTTCTTTTCCTGCAGCACATGGCACCTCTTCGCCTTCGAATCGAGGGACGTACGTTCCGAGATAGTGAGAACCGCGAAGTAACTCTGCGCGGAATCAACGTTGCCGCCGACGCCAAATTTCCTGCCACGCCGGACCAACCTTCACACGTTGCGGGCAAGTTCTTTGATGGCGATAACGTTTCCTTTGTAGGGCGACCTTTCTCAGTGGAGGATGCACATACCCATTTTGCAAGGTTAAAGGGGTGGGGATACAACACTATAAGATATGTCTTCACTTGGGAAGCTATAGAGCATGCTGGGCCGGGACGGTATGATGAGGAGTGGATACAACACACAATTTCCATTTTGCGCGTTGCAAAAGGATTTGGGTTCTATATCTTCATGGACCCTCATCAGGATGTTGTATGGAGCCTCCCTCTGCTCAATATATGTTTGACTCTATCTGATCTCTTTGCCAGTGGTCCCGATTCTCAGGAGGTTCAGGTGCACCCATGTGGACTTTGTATGCTTGTGGGTTGGACCCCAAGTCTTTCGATGTCACCGAAGCTGCACTCGTTCACAACGTATACCCAGAGCCGGAAAAGTTCCCAAAGATGATTTGGGCCACCAACTACTCTCGACTTGTCTGCCAGGTCATGTTTACGCTCTTTTTCGGAGGGAGGGACTTTGCCCCCAAAGCCATCATCGACGGGAAGAACATACAGGACTACCTTCAAGACCACTTCATTGCTGCATGCCAGCATCTCGCTAAGCGCATTCACGAAGCTGGAGACTTATTGTACGACCCGATCGTAGGATGGGAAAGTTTGAATGAACCAAACAGAGGCTTAATCAGTTATCAGGACTTGACTGTTGTCCCGAAAGAGCAGAAGCTACAGAAGGGGACCTCTCCAACCGCGTGGCAAGCCATACTGACTGGATCGGGTAGGGCTTGCGAGATCGACACATGGGACTTTGGCGGCATGGGGCCTTACAAATCCGGCACGGCTTTGATTGACCCCGAAGGAAAGTCAGCATGGCTACCTTCAGACTATGACGATTCGCAGTATGGCTGGAAACGTGACCCTGGCTGGAGATTGGGGGAGTGTATATGGGCGCAACACGGAGTTTGGGACCCCTCAACTGACACCATCCTGAGGAAGGACTATTTTGGAAGAGACCCTAAGAATGGTGCAATAATGGACTATGAATATTTTACTAACAATTACTATATGGCGCATTACCGCAAGTATAGTGCCATGGTCAAATCGATATTCCCAGATTCGTTAATGTTCTTTCAGCCGCCGGTTATGGAGATTCCTCCGTCATTAAAGGGGACCGAGGACGACGACAGCAACATGATATTCGCGCCACATTTTTATGATGGCATCACTCTGTTAACTAAGAAATGGTCAGCCAGCATCCCCTAACGATGAAGGATGTTCTGCTTATGTAACATAGGAATCGAGTCTGGAATATAGATGTGTTCGGTGTCCTGAGGGGAAAGTACCTCACGCCGGCCTTCGCGATTAAGATCGGAGAGACAGCTATCAGGAATTGCTTCGCCCACCAGTTGGCTGCCATGCGAGATGAAGGGACTGACTATATGGGCAACCACCCATGCGTGTTCACCGAAATCGGTATTCCATACGATATGGACGATAAATATGCATACAAGTCCGGCGACTACGGCAGTCAGATAGCGGCGCTGGATGCGAATCATTTTGCGTTGGAGGAGAGCAAAGCCAACGGCTTTACCCTGTGGACCTATGTGGTTACGGTAAGATTGTCCATATCCAACTCAGGATCAAGCTAATCCTCCTAGAACAATCACTACTGGGGTGATCAATGGAACGGAGAAGATCTTTCGATCTACTCGTTGGACGACAAGCCAGTCCCCATGGGCCTCTTTTCCCGTACCGATTCCCGCACTTCATTCGACACAAACTCGCCTTCTTACTCTCAGGCACAGTCCTCAGAGACGCTGAGCGTGTCCCCGGGAAACCTAAAGAAAGCACTGTCAGCAGAAGATATGAGTTCGAAATCAGCTGGAGGAGGTGATGTGCGCGGTCTTCGCGCCGCAGAGGCGTTTATTAGACCGACGCCCATCGCGACGTTTGGCGATATTGCTGCGTTCGGCTTCGACCTTAGGAATTGCACGTTCAAGCTCTCGCTTGTGGCACCGAGCTCAACGAAAGAGGATGCTCCGACAGTAGTATATCTGCCGGAATTCCATTTTCCAGCGGCCCAGACGAGCGTCGAGATTAGCGGTGGGAAATGGACGATTAGCACAGAGGAGCAGAATGGAGCGTTGCAGCAAATATTGAGGTGGTGGCATGCTGAGGGAGATCAGAGCATTGCGGTACGGGGGCCAGTGCGCAAGCAAGGCACCGCATTGGGGGTAGAAGAGGATGCAGGGTATCTCCAGCAGTGCCAGAGGCAGGCATGCGTGGTGATGTAGTCTGTATTAATTGTATATATCGACATAGTTCATGACATCGAATTCGGATGTTTGGGTTGGAAGCGGCGCCAGCCGCCAAGAGCTGGACGGAGTGTTTTGGAGTTTGGGACATTTATTTGCCTCAATATTCAAAGTCATCCTCTCCCGGCTATGGGCGAACTTGACCTCCTTCCCGTTCTTGAAGATCACTAATTTCCTAATCCTCTACTTGAACTCCGGCGTCTAAACTATAGCGGCGGCAGATTTTGGAGTGCCCCCCAACACAGCCCCCCAAACCCATTAATTCGCTCAGCGAGCACTTTTAGACGGATTTATGAACGATTCGCCAAGCTGATTTTACATCATCCTGTTCTAAGAGATGTTTGACTCCCGGGGGACTATCCTACAAACGTTGGTTGGGGAGACGGTGAATCTGCCGGATCAAGCAGTGGCTCGGCCTGGATTGTATTTGCTTTGATTGCACTGAGCCAATCAAGCATTTGAAGCCTTTTCGTGGCAAGATCTGCTTCTGGATTGCGGAGCTTTCTGATCTTGATAGCCGTGCCCCTTAGGTGGTTGAGCTCTGTGGCGTCCTCTTCCGAGATTTCATCGTCCTGGACACACTCTCATCCGCCCTGTTCGGATTTGAGGTTCTGACAACAGTAGTAGCCTCATAGACGGGTTGCCTTGGAGACTCTACTCCAGGTTTCGTAGTGGATTGGCGTTGGACTTCGTCCTCCGCTGCTTTGATCCGACGATACACATTGACATAGTTTGAGAAGACAGAAAGTGTTCGGGTCGGAATCCTCGATCTCACTCCACTGCTCCAGTAATTCGCCGACCGGAAGCCATTCGTGTTCCGGGATCCCATTGTTGACGACGTCGTATTCAGGGTGGCGTTTAGGAGATAGACAAAGCGAGTCGAACTCGTTGCATGATCAGATGTACTTCCTCTGCTTTAACATCCGAATCTCAACGGCATTTACACTGGCTTTTACCAGGCCTTCGTCGATCTTGAAATTCAGACCCTCCTCTTGACTCTCTTGTCCGATGGCGCCTTCATTAACGTGGATGTACTGTCTCCAACACCAGCATCGGAACTAGTTCCGGTTTTCTTCTCTGATTTCTTCCACGGCTTCTCTAATATATCTCCAGTACCTGCTTCTTTGCAACCTGAAGGGCCATATCCGAGAGATGCAGGTTCAAACCGAAATATTTGTCCGACACCTGACAATGATATTTTGCCCCCTTGAGCGCTCTGATGGCTGCTTTGGCGTATTCCATACCCTCTGGTTGTCCGAATGAGAAACAATCTGAAATTCTTCGGCATTGATGTAAATGCTTAGGTGGGGAGGAATTTGCCAGTATTTCTTTGCGCGCGCAGTGCTGAGCCTGGACGGCAGGTACAATCTCCCGCAAGATAGTACTCTCCCAGGGCATGACATCGGGGGCATTTCCAAGCCTCGCTGCATTTGGTGACTTTGGATTCTGGTACGCATTTTCAATTTTTTGCCTGGAGGTTGTTAACACTACAGGATCAATCTGCAATTGACTATCCTTCGCTGGTCTGGAGCTTGGGCTTTCTCCGCCGCCAGAAACACCCTCCATCAGGTCTCTGGCCGCCATTGCGGCTAAGCCTGGGACATTGCCAGCAGAAAAGTCCACCATCTGGTCCCCGATCGCTGGTTCTCTCATGGGCTGCTCTTTATTCGGACGATTTCTGGCCTCTTGTCTAGGAACGGTTGGAGTTTGCCTTTGTATATTCTCAAACGGCGCGACAAAGCATCAGGAACACTGCTCCATGTGTTCACAAAGCTGCTATATTTGAACACTCTGATTCCATTCCATTGCTCACAAAAGCTGACGCTTTTAGAGCAAGAGCAGGTTCCAAGCCCAGACCACTTCATTTCAACAACACTGGGCACCTTGGGTAATTCTTTCAATACGTTGGCAATTGCGTTTACCCTGAAATCATCCTCTCGGAGCTCTTTTGGGTTTACTTCCATCAAAATCTTCACTTTATTCTCCGTGAATCACTTTCTATCGGTGTTTCGTAGCGATGATATTCGTTCTTCTGTCTGGACCGGATTTTGCCATGATAATGTGATTTATTTCGGAATTGTCAAAAGGTTGGCCGGCGTCTCCGGCAATGAGAATTGCCCTTGCTACAGCCTCCGTCCCTTGAGCATTAATGAGATCGGAAATGTCCTTAACGACAGCTGATCGAAGGGTTTGAAGCTATGGACTCCGATTCCCTTTTAGCCGATCCGTGCCGCCAACTTCAGTTCGTTTGGCTTGATGATCCGTTCAAGATAAGCTCGCAACAAAGTCGGAGACTCAGAGCGGGGCGGTGAGGATGTAATGGTCAGAGATTTGAAATAGTACTAGTACGCTTATTCGGACTCAAATGCCAACTTCACTGTTGACACTGTTCGTTCACAGTCGATAATTGCTGATGTAAGGAGGCAAAAGAATGAGCAGGTAAATCGCTCTTGTTGATGAGTCGAAGCATGAAGATGTCGAATCTGGCAGTTAAGTAGCCCTTTCACGCTGGATTCAGAAAAGGTGCCACACCAAGGACGACTTGGGTAGGTCCCCGGATCCAAAACCAGGTATAAAGTTGCCAACAGGATTATATATAGGGCTAGATAAGATATAGTAATAGAGGGATTTTAACTGCTATAAGTAGAGCACAGTAGGATGGGAGGTAAAGTCCTCAGTCGTGTTTCGCTGTGTCACTTTTTCTATGGCCTCGCGTGGATCGGGAACTTTTCTCGGTATGAATTACCACGTGACTTCTCCGGAATGACCTCTCCGGAATCTCCGCACGAGCCGCAACCTGGGAACCTTTCTAAGGATAGGGCTGCACGGTGATGTCGATGTCATTCGATTGTCAGTCGGTCACGCCGTCAGCATTTTCTATCGCACATTTATTCGCTCACGCTGGTTCCGGCACCAGTAACACACCATCGCCGCCTTGCGATATTCTCAGGCGAGCCGCAGTATTCATATCGATGGGATGATGGGGGTTACAATTGTTAGATAGTCCAAATTCATGAATTCACATATTCAGCTGATCGCGCGTCCGTAGAACGCGCGCCATCTCTTCAGCGGCCCTCTACCTACTGCAGCCTGGTCGCGCCTGTGTATGCTTTATTCTGGACGGGTGGATGATGACTCCTCGCAAATCACGTTCATGACCCAGCAGCATCGTGTTCCGCTTCTCTTCCAAGATGGCTCCCGGTCTGGCTTTCACCGACTGGAACAGCACTCAACCAACCAACCACCACCACACACCCAAAGTCAAGGTACGCCGCAACAATAATTCCTGCAACCCCCAAATACAACACCGATCCGCATTAACGCTTTCCGACGCAGGCCCACTCCACAGGGAACAGCAGAGCCGCCGCGATGGACTCTGGGTCTGGCAAAAACCCGGCCATCACGAACGGCGGCCACCAAACCTCTCAAAACGACCTCTCGCAAGTACTGCAGGCACTGCAGGCCATATACGACTCTCGTTCAAGCAATGACACGCGTCGGCAAGCCTCTGAGTTCCTGGAGCAGGCTAAGCGGCACCCAGAAGCACCCTCTCATGGCTACACCCTCGCCCTCGACAAATCGCAGCCCGCACAACTACGCCACTATGGCCTCTCGATGCTCGAATACTCAATAAAGTATGGCTGGGAGGACTTCACAACTGAACAAGGAGATGCGCTACGGGACTATGTTGTACAGCTTGCGCACAATGTTGTGGATGAAGATCCAATCTACCTGCGCAATAAAGTCGCCCAGCTCTGGACAGAAATCGCGAAGCGATCGTGGGGCGCGGAATGGATGAACATGGATCAGCAGTTAGTGGAGCTGTGGGGAATTTCTCTGCATCACCAAGGAGTAGTTCTGTACGTTCTGGAAACACTCTCAGAGGAAGTTTTCAATCGCGAGGACGCAACAGCTGGGCTTCGTGGCAGCGACCTAGGCAGAGCCTGTGTCGAGATTTTTACCCCAGCAACTGTCATCGCCGAGCACCTTCCCACTCGTGACAAGAATTTAGACGTGCGATTTGGCGATGAGGGCTGGCTCAAGAGACTGTGTGATAACCTGACTTGGTGTCTATCTCAAAATCCCAAAGACGAGGAACGTGTGCGGTCATGCGCTGTTAAAACCTTGAACGCCTTGCGAGCGGCCATGACATGGGTTATCCCAAAAGCGATTGCTGCGACCCAACTCATTGAACATGTCTGTAGGGCTCTGGGTGTGCCTGTCGTCCTTTTGCAACAGGTAATACACCTTGAGCTAGCTCACATCAGCGACGAGACTAACAGTGCAAATCCAGGCATCCGTTGAAGTACTACACTCTATCTACACTCGCCACCACCCGCTCCACGATGACGAATTTCTAGAATTAGTATGCCCAATGTTTACACCTGGCAGTGTCCACCTCCTACGTGGAGTGTATAGCTGGAGTTTGGAAGACATGAATGTCCATAACTTGGACGAGCAAAAGTACACTCTTTGCAAGAAGCTTTCAGAGGTACTTTGTATCCTCCACTATGTAATGAACAGCTCACTAACAGACGCAGTTGGCCTCAGACCTAGGAAACTATATAGAGCAGAAACCGCAGCTTATTCCAGACGGAAGCGACCTCCCTGGCATATTCAGCCTCCTGTTCGATATCCTTCAAAATCCTAGCCTCATCGTATCAATTCCTACCCTCCATTGCTTCACCAGACTTCTGCGATCCCGCATAGTTCGAGACTCCGACTTTGTTACGCAGATGATTGGGGGCCTTCTAGAAACCTGTTGTTCGAGGTTGGTCCGGTACGAAGCCTTCCCCGAGGATTCCGAGGACCCTACAATCCTTTTCCTGAACGAGGATATCGATACCATTCCAGAGAGGCACGCTTTTCTTGGTAATTACCGCCGGTTTTGCGCTGATATCATCGATGTCCTCGTCCGTAGGACACCTAGAGAAGCTATGGAGCATATCCTCAGTGGCGCTACCAACCTGTTTCGGAATTTATATAGCGATCAACCCCCATTCCAAGGTTTGCACTTCTCTTCTTTCGTCTTAGAAACATTGGAGGCTAACATGTACTAGCTGAAAACTTCTCTAAGCATTCTACGCCTGTTCTTCGCGTAGATGCCCAAGTTACAGTGATTGATGCGGCGCTGAAGGGATATCTCAAATGGCTCTCTGCGCAAGGCTCAGATCCTCAAGAAGATGTGTGTTCAGAACTGAAGGATATATCCCTAAAGGCTAACAAACCTCAGGAGCGGACGCGGAATATCATGGAGGACTCCTTCGAGCAGTGGTGCAGACAATTGCTGCAGGCCAAATTCGAGGTACGCAAGTCCTAGTCTCTATTGAGTCCATTACTGACGTCAAATAGGACCCAGAAATTTCGAAGAAAATCATTCAGCTCATGTCGACCTTCTCTACCAAAGCACTTCCTGACCGCCCTGCTTTCGCACTGACATTCCTCGAATACATACTCACCACTAGACTCCCAGAGAATGCTGCCTTCCCGCAGTATTCAGATACCGTTAAGGACTTGGAGCGCGTGTGCAGTCTGGAGATGCAGAAGTTGGCTATGTTGTTTCCAGATGACTTCATGGTAAGTTAATGTCAGGAGTGAAGTGGAGAATACGAAGTCTAACCAAATACTAGGCTGTGTACGATAATTTGGAGAGTAAGATCAATGATGTGATTTCTTCTCAAACAACTGACGACAGGCAACGAATGGCATTCTCTGCTTTCTTGTTCATCATTATGTAAGTTCCCCTTCAACTAGAACCGAAAATCCATCACCGACTCTTGCAGTCACCGTAGCACGACGCTCGATCAGACAACCCAGGAAAGTCGTATGAAGCAAATGCTCAACGAAGTTAAGGATGCGTGGCGTAATGACCAGTTCTCGAACTCGTTATCCTCTTTCCAGTCATTTTGCGACCTACTCGGCATGGGCCGGTTGCCCGAATTCCTTTCCACTCACAACTTCCAGCATGTTCAAGACTGGTCTGCGCAACCTCTTGATAGTGCGGGCCAGGCTTTGCAAGCTGCTATCCTTGAACAATCTCAGGTAGCTGTTTGTTCTAACACTAACATTTCGCTGGCTGATGATTATTAGCATCTTCCCCTCCGACTTACCAAGACACTGCTTGCGGCGTCTATCGAGAAATTACGAGATGGCTCAACAGCGTACGAAAGAGCTGCCGTGCTATGGGCCGATGCTATTCCAATCATCCTGCCCAACGTCCTTCGGCTCATCGGGTATGCATAGCCATTCCTCCTACATGTATATATACTAATTTTGGTTAGCCATGCGCAAGCATTCAATAATATTGAGACCAATTGGTCGCATCTCCCCCCGGAATTGCAGCTTGTCGTGCGTAGAGTATTGACAGATCGCTTCTGGCAGGCTGGTATATCCACAGAAAGTCGAGACGATTTCTTCGCCCGTGTGAGTGGGTCAAAGTCCACGTACGAGGGCTTTGCATCTACCGTGCGAGGAACGGTGCGACAAATCCGTGAGAGCTCTTACTACATCCTATATTCCCTGACGCGCTTCCGAGACTTCTTTTACGGCATCAACGACCTACCTGTGCCCCTCAGCCAGGCCTTGTTCAGCAATGCACATGCTCTGTCCGCTCATCATTTATCAGTTTTGTTAAGTGTTGCCACGCATCTCATTGAGGGGTGCCCAGCGCACATCCGGCCGCACTTCTTGCCGCCAATGATCCAAGGTCTATTCAGGGAACTTAACAGCAAGATCACTTCTGAGTGGGACGCCGTCAATCGACGGATCGCCGAGTCTGGGGAGAATGACAACCTGACGGACGAGATGAAGACTGAGAGTATTCTCCGACAACTCACATACTCTTCCGTGTCGCTTGTCTCGGTCCTCCTCGACTTCCATCGACCCGGTGAGTGATTACAGTTTCAAACGCAAAGGGCGTAGTTGCGTTAAGGACATCTTAGAGGGTTTTATGGGATTCGCGGCTCCTAGCTCCGCGTAAGTATCAATTGTACTGACGAGCATACAGAGTCTCCTCGGCAAGACGGTCAGTCTTCCAAGGACCTCCCAATGTGGAAATTTGTCCTCACTGACATCTCGGTCCTCGAACCCATCCTCATGTTTTGCAAATCCACAATCCGCGTCCGCGACACCCGTTCCGTAATCGTCGTCGTCCGCGTCCTACGTTCTCTCATCCCTCGCTTCAAAGAAAAGTCGGTCATCCGGGATTTCTACTGCGACGAGATATTCAAGTCTGCTATTATAAGTCTGCATGAACCATATTTCGTGGACTGCCAAAAAGATTTGGCAAGCTTGATTGCGGCAATTATTCACCTCGACGAGGATATTCCGAGGAGTATTCTGCTGAGTTTGCCTGGTATGGGCGATACGTATCGGGTTGATCGACGGTTGGCGAAGTTGAGGGGAGCGAATCGGAACGACGAACGGTTACAGCGTTCGATTGTTTTGGATCTGCTCTCGAGCGTCCGCGGGGTTTCTATTCACGAACAGGGCAAGATCGAACGTGCCAAACCGAAGAAGAAGACGGCGTTCCAGGAGCGGTATATGAACGTCGACCAGGCCCCAACTATCGTCCGCGGCGGATCCCCTGGGCTCGCGGGTGTTGCAGATATGTTTGGCGATGCTTGAATCTGAAGCAAGTGGTGGGTGTGGTAGTATGGATTGTTTTCTCTCTGTATTCGGCTGGCATTCAAATGCATAGCGGTGGGTTTCTTTTATCGTGAGGAGGGGATTGCATGAAGTAGGCGCCGCCTTTGGATTGATCTGGCGCAGAGATGCGTCCGGTTCAGCTTTCACAATTTCATTTAGAGCGTTGGGTAGACTCTAAGGTCGCTGTGGCCCTTCCATGTTATGTTCTACGACTGCTTTGGCTTTTCTTTTAAGGTGGCATGTAGGCATGTATCTAGCTTCACGATTACTGGCACTTTGGTGCTGGGTGCAATGGAGTATGTGGTACGAATGACACTTCCACACCAGTCGCGTGCAGTCGAACGTATCAGATATGTATTTGGCGGATCTTCATGGCCCCGTTTCCTAATATTTCCTTGTAAATCTGCTGACTCTGAGTTTGCATATTTCCCTCACCTATTTACTAATTTTGTTGAAGAATGGTCTACTTCGTCAGCCCTGTTATTTGTGAAGGAAACACTAAAAAGGTTTATTAGGACTGCTACCCATTTCCTCGAAATAATGCTCTCCAACATGTTTTTACGACACCGACTCCAATATCCTTAAGGAAGCATTGATAATTTTTCAAGAAATAGACGTAGGCATCTCATGTATATGCCAAATTTATACCTTCGCTTTCTCTCTGCCGTTAAGTTCTGTACCTACTCAGCAACTCGTTCCGCCCTACTTGCCAATCCCTCTTCCTCCCCGACCAACTGATCCATATCCTCATCTACAAGCTGAACTAGCACCTTGTACTGTGCCTCCACCCACCAACCTTGACCCTCCTTCTGGGTGGAATGATATTCCCTCCATCGACTCTACTCCACGGTTTTCTCACGTATTCTGTCCACGAAGTCGCCGTTCCAGGGATCGACCGCTCATATTGGGCTCTGATACCCTGCGGACTTGTAATAAGTATATCAGGACCGCAAAAAACGTTGGAGTTAGGTCGAAGGTCCCATGAATTTTTTGAGATCAGTCAGATACAGGGCGCGACGTTGAACCCATGTATCATCGATTTCATGGAGGGCGGTGGATATTGAAAGGACGGCTGCGGCCAATCTTTTGACAACATTCCTATGTCTAAATCCGCCTTTCCTTTGCGAGAAAGGTGAGGATGGAGTGAGTAGGTATATCTCCAACATACATGTCCTTGGGTTCCCAAATGGTATCGAGAGGAATGGTCATCTTGGTATACAGCGCCAAACTCCTTAAATACTCCCCCTTCACCCCGAAACCCAATCTTCTACTTTCGATCCACCGCGATTCCCAATGTCCGCGACTTGAACTCGAGCTCCTTTAGAATTAGCGCTCTTGCCCCCATGGCACGTGCCCAGATCAACGCTGCAAGGATGCTGAATGCTAATATTTTGTATCTGGTGGCAGCAGAAATAGTGTCTCAAAGAGTGGATACTCGGGTAGTTGGAATGGTAAAGATCCTTTCGGAGGCGGTGACTGGTAGTTGGCGTGTTGGAGTGGACTTGGGAGGGGCCTCTTTGGTCCTGAATTCAGGGCATGTCGGAAGCATTGCATGTAGAATCAGGGAGTCTAAGGCGAGCCCACTGGTTTGGTGGATTTCTGGGCTCTGGGAATGCGCAGGTCAGTGACGAGCGCGAGAGATCAATGCTTTAGGTCCTCCGTAGTTTCTCCAAAAGAATATTGCGACATGAGCAGCAGAGGTGCTGAATACCGTACGTACCAGTTGTATTCCAATCCCTCCCCAGCCTCACATTCTCGGCAAATGCTTATAAGAAGGGACCTAGGCCCGTCCCATAAAACTAAGTATGCTGCATGTACACACTCAAAACTAGTCCACCGCGCACGAACGTCATTTAAACAGCCAAAATGGGTATCGGACATCGTTCTACAGTGGTCACACCTTCCGCAATCGGTGATTCGATTCTGACTCGATTCCTACTGCCTTGATTGCTGGGTAATTTACTTGGGGATCGCGGAGAAAGTTGATGCTGAAGAGGCCACTTGTGCGTATGTCTGCCACCTCATCTGGATATCGTGCAGCCAGTTTCTCAGTCTGTGGTTAATGGGGCCGACGGTGCCGGCAAGGTATGGGAACTGTGCGAGTGTGGCTTGGAGGCCATCTGCGACGACTTTGATAGCAGCGTCCACGAAACTAAGAGAAGGAAAGGGGAAGAGGAAGATATTTTAGATATATTGTCGGCATATTGTTTGATCGACTACTGATAAATGGAGAGTTTGGAGAGTCGTGTTTGAAGATATTGATGCTTTAGGAATATGGGCTTTTGAGCATGGTATGAAAAGTGAATATATAGTTGCTGATCATGGGCCTTGAAGAATGTTGAAGGATTTTAAACTTATCATGATACATACCACTATACCCATACCCAAATCTTGACCTCCATTTCCGTTCTCAGACCTGAGTCCGCGCCAATTTAACCTGAGCCCATGGGTAAGCAGCCTGAGCTGAGGCTGTGTTCACTAAGCCGGAGGTGAGGGGCTTGAACCGAGCCTGAGTGGCACTAAACAACCGCCAGAGCAAACATGAGCTGTTGCTAGGGTTGCTTTTTGGACATCCGAAACTAATTTAGGACTGGATTTGGATGGATTTTGGCATCCGTAATCGTTATAAATTCGGATTGGCTAGGGGAATGTCGGGATTAGTCAGCGTTAAACTTTTGGTGTTGAAATCGATTTTTGAAAACTTACCTTACTACCTGTACTCTACCTACCCGTACAATATGTCAACAAAACGCGGCTGCTCTACCTCCTATAACATTAATAAGGCTTTCAAACAAGCTAGGAGGAAAGGCATGAGGTCTGATTGGGCGAACTATAGGTACTGCAAATTCTAGAGATTCTAGGACTTCACCACGCTTAAAAACTATCTAAAAGAAAGCATTAGCCTCAAAGACTCTACATTCACTGAAAATTTAATGTATAGTAGTTTGAAGTTAGTTTAACAGGAAATTATTTTACCTCAACTTATTCTAGCTATAATAAAGTAGCTTAAAAAGTAATTTATAATAGTAATTTATATAAGTAGCTAGCTTTTTAGCTTTTTTAATAATACTTATATAAAAGTTACAATTCTTTTTATTTATTTTAGTTCTAAGCTATTTATTAAGTTAAGGTTTTAATTATTTTACTTAATAATTATTTTAATTATTAATAGCTATTTTTATTTTAACTTTATATTAATTAAATTAATAAATATTTAAAAATAATATATATAAAATTTTTATATTTTAGTTTTTTATTATAATACTTTATATATTTTATTTAAAGTTATTAGTAGTAAAATAATAATTAATAATAAAATAGTTAAAAATAACTATAATTAATTTAATTTATAAACAGCTAATATTTATATAATTATACAAAAAAATTAAGTAAAATATATATTTAGGTTTTTATATAATAGTTATATATTACAACTATTTATTAAAACTTTAATTAAATAAACTTTTTTTTAATTTACTTTTAATAATATATAGTAAATTATTATAGCTATTTACTTATTTTTTGTTATAATACAGTCTTATGGGAACTGTTATTTTTAAGTTTATTTAAATTAAATACTATATAGAGTCTCTGCACAGGCTGTGTGGGCTCTTTTATTTTTAAAATTTTATATATATTCTATTCTTAGCCTCTATACGTAGCTCTATAAGCTATGTCTTATAATTTATTTTATATTATATACTATTATTATAGTTACTAACTTTATCTATACTTTATTGCTTTTTAATATTATATAGTTTTATTTCTATATATTAGCTTCATAACCCCTGCTAGTTTTATAAAATAAAGATAAATTCTAGTAATTTATATAAGAATAATTATAAGAATAACTAGACTATATTATAGTTCTTTATAGTATTTATAAAAACTAATTATAGTAACTTATTATTACCGTAACGGAGATAATAGACCTCTATAAGTAAGTTATAATACTTAAGAGAGTATTATAAATAGTAATAGTAAAATAACTATACCTAAAAAACTAAAGAAATTAGCAGTAATAATTAATAAAGCCTTAGAATAAAAACGTATGTTTAAGTTTAAAAGGAAGAATTATAAGTAGGTATAAGACATATTAGTATAAACTAAAGCACAAACTAAGAAGTAAAAATAGAGATATAAAATTATACTAGTAGATTAAAAGTAATCATCCACATAAGCAGATAAGACTTAGTAGATAAAGAAAATAGAGAAAAATAAAATCTCTAGTATCTCTAGTAGTCTCTAGTAGTATCTAATATACTAAATACTAGTATATAATATACGCACGGAGGATCTACTATAAGTATAAAATATTAGATAGTTTATAATTACTTTTAATTCTTTATAGTTACTCTAAAATTAAGATTTATACTTTAAGTGAAATAGTTTAATATTATTCTGTTAAATCTTAACTTACTATATTACTTTCTTCTTACTCTTTACTAAGTTAATTAACTTCTACTAAGTCTAATAAGCTATCTAATCTGGAAGTGAGGGAACTACTAAGTATTATATAAGTAATTAAATAGCTTATTACTAGTAAATTTATGTTAGTAAGTTAGTAACTTATAATATTATAACTACCACCTCAAGAAATTAGAAAAAACCGTTGGATAGAATTCTAATAACTAATTATTAAAAGTCTATAATAACTTACTACAAGAACGAACAAGAACTTTACTTATTATTAGAGAGTAGTAGTAAAGAGAAAGTTATAGTAAAATCTTTATCCATAACTAAAAGTACATCCAGAGGAGTAAAGAGTATATAATAAGTTATCTAAAAATAAAAAGCAGTTATTATAGAGTTATGTAATACTTTAGTAAATTTATAATAATAGGTTAAGACTAAATAAAACGCTATAGTAATCTAAAAAGGAGAAATAGCTAAGATATAACTTTCTAAGAAGTTTAACAGTAATTAAGATAAACTTAAGACTTTTATAACAACAATAAACCTCTACTATTAATTTAATTAAAAGTTATTTTTAACTAATTAGGATCGGATTCTGGTAGCTGGTATAAACATAATAGATAAAGCTATATAATAATTTAAACTACTAGTAAGAAACTATCTTACTAACAGAGACCTAAACTTAGGAGTAGTAGAATTAGCTAACTATAATAATAATATATAATAGGCTTTTAGAAGTTATAAACGTTTCAAGTAAGAAATAATTATTATTTTTAGAGAAATTAATAAGAAAACTAAAGTAATTTAAAAACTCTAATAACTTAAGTAATATACGTTAGTAGCTAACTATACTATAGAATTTAAATAAATTTAATTATAATTTAATTAGGTGGACTAACTATTGGTTATAATATACTATAAAGAATTAAAAGACAGAATTAAGAATAAAATCTCTAAAGGAAAATAGCTAAGTACTTTGTTAGAAATTATTAAATAAATAGTAACTATTAATAACTATTAGTACTAATAAGAATAGGAAAAAAAGGCATAAAAGAGATTAATAATCTATATACCTAAAAGAAATAGAAAAAATAACCAAACCTATAACCTAATAGACATTAATATTAAGAAAATATTTATAGAGAATAGGTAAGAAAAGCGGGCTAGAGAATAAATAAAATACTATATATATAAAGCTTATTTAAGATATAAAAAACAGAGACACTTCATTAAGAATTATAAATAATAATAATTAGATATTAAGAAGGCTTATGTTTAGACTAGGGTACTAAAGAAAATTAAGATAGTAATAGTCCAAGTAGAATAAGCACAAGACATAGTAACTAAAGAAATAATTAAAAAAAGAATCTAGAAGAAGTAATACTAGATTTATGGGAGTTATATATACCTTAGTTAGAAATATAAATTACTATATTAAAAAATTAGGGATTATCTAGCAGAATAACCTAAAGATATAATTATTATAATATAAGAAGTAGTAGTACGACAATACGGTGCAGAAACCGTAAAAGAAAAATAAAAATTCTATAAGATTATAGAAAAGAGAGGTAGACTATTCTATAAAGAAGATTAGAAATTCAAACAAAAAAAGGATTAAGAGATAATAAAAGGTAAGAAATTAATATCTATAATAATTATATAGCACGTACGCTAGGGATATTATTAGATATATAAATTAAAATACTACTAAAAGGAATACTATGTTACTAAATACTAAGAAGTTACCTTAGAAAATAGAATATATAAATATTAATAAGTACTATAGTTAGCAGGAAATAGATAGCATAAAGGGCTAAATAAATAAGAACTAACTATATAAATAAACAAGATTTAATAGTAAATATCTATACTAGTTATAACTAAGGTAACGTACTATTACCCTATCAGATACCTAGAAGTAAGATAGAATTAAAATAAAAAGAAAAAAGAAAACTTTTTACTAATACTATAGGTACAAGATAACAATGCCGTAAATAAAAGAATAAGAAAGAAATACTAGATATATATAGCTTCTAACTATATAAGAAAGAACTATAAATAGAATAAACATACTATACATATTAAAGGACTAAAGATAAGAAAAGTATTATAATAACTAGCAAATAAAAAAGAACTTAACCTATAATAAGAACTGGTTTATATGGATTCAGAAAATAAATTACAGAACTTAAATTCAGATAAATATAAATAACTATCTTAAGATAAATGCTAGATAGGATGCTGATAATACTAAGCTAAATACTACTAAGAAAAATAGTTAGCTACAGACTTACATAAAAAACTCATATATCAAGAATATTTCTTAGGATAGAAATGTTAGGATTATAGAGAATAAGCTAGAAATATATATAAAATACTTAATAAGGAAGTATACTAACTCTAGAGATGTTTAATCTACAGACCTAAAAAGAAAACACTAAAGAAGCAACTACTACTTAGGAGTTAGCTATAAATAAAAAACTAGAAAACCAGTAAACTATAATCAAGCTACTAGAAAGTTAAGAACTAAAGATTAGAAATAATATATTAATTATATACACACAACTGAACCAGAGGAACTATAAAAAATAAGCTATATATAAACATATATATTAATAGTAATTAAATACTAGTGCTTATAGATAGTAGGGCTAGTAAAACACTTATATTAAATAAGTAAATATAGAAATACTAGATATTAACTAGAGTTTTAAATAAACCTATATAAGTAAGACACGTAGACAATAGTCCAGCAATATTTAAAAAAGATTTAATTAATTTTAAAATAAGGAATATAACTATTAGGGCAGCAGATTACACAGATAACTACTATATTAAAATTATAAATCTAGGTAGTAAGGATTTTATCTTAGGATAAGACTAGCTAGCATAATAGAACTTAACTATTAATTAAAGAAAAAAAACCATAGAAATCAGAAACGACTACTATAGATAGTGATAAATAAGAGTTATAATATAGATAAAGAAAGTAATACTTCACAATACTACGTTTATTATGCTAGATAAATATTAAGAAGAATTTAAAGAATAGTTTTTTAAGAAAGCTAAAGACTAGTTACTAGAATATTAAAACTAGAACCATAAGATCACGCTTAAAGAAGGAACGGATTTAAAACTAGAACTATTATATCAAGTACCCATATACCAACAAAAAGAATTACGGAAATTCTTGCAAGAAAATTAATAAAAGGGATATATATAAATTAGTTAAAGTAAGATAGCATTACCTATGCTTTTTATACTAAAAAAAAATAATAAACTATAGTTATATATTAACTACAGATACCTAAATAAAGCTATAGTAAAGAATTATTATCTAATACTGCTAATATCTAAACTTATAAATAAACTTAGAGGAGCTAAGTGGTTTAGTCTCTTTAATATTAAGAATAAATATTATTAGATATAAATAGCTAAAGAACACGAGTAGATAATAACATTTAAAATAAGATATAAACTATTTAAATACTTAGTTATGTTAATAGGACTCACAAATGCACCAGTAACATTCCAGACAATTATTAATTATATACTAAGAAAATATCTAGACGTATTTATAATAGCATATCTTAATAACGTGTTTATATACACAAACGGAATGCTAGAAGAATATATTAAGTATATTAGAAAGATATTACGAAAGCTTAAAGAACACAAGTTATATATTTAGACAGAGAAATATGTGTTCTATAGAACTAAAGTTAAGTTCTTAGAGTACTTAGTATCCTAAGATGGAATAGTAGTTAACTTAAATAAAGCTAAAGATATTCTATCTTAGCTAATACTAATAAACACAAAAGAAGTTCATTCTTTTCTCAGATTTATAGGATTCTGTAGATAATTTATTAGGGACTACTTAAAAATCACAGCCCCCTTAATGGAATTACTTAAGAAAGATTAATAATTTAAGTAGGAATAACATAAAGAGAACACTTTCACAATACTGAAAGGAATATTCTAATAACTACTAATATTAAAGATATTTAATCTATAACTTTAAATAGAGATATATATGGATGTATTAGATGGAGCTATAAAAGCTATTTTATTATAAGCATAAAATAATAAGCGTAAGCATCTAATAGACTTTCTATCTTATAAACTTATAATTACTAAATTAAACTACGATATTTATGATAAAGAATTACTGGTAATAGTTTAAGCATTTAAGAAATAGAGACATTACTTAGAAGGAATCAAGTATTAAATTATTATGTATTCAGATTATAAGAATCTAACGGCATTTACAATAATAAAGAAGTTAAATTAACGACAAGTTAGGTGGTAGGAACTAGTTTCTATATTTAACTTTTAAATACTTTATAAGTTAGGAAAAGAAAACATAGTAACTAATACACTCAGTCAATAAGCAGACTATATAAGGGATATACCGGAAATTTATAATATAATACTAAGGCAAAAACCAGATGGATCCCTAGGAAGCTTATAAATAGATGTTAAGGCAGTAGTTATTATCAAAAACACTTAGAAAAAACGAATAAGGGAATTCAACAATAGATAGCTATATTAGAATCTGGATTAAGGAATAATTTATGTACCAGATATATTACAGACCGAGCTCATTAAAGACCAACACTCAGCTAAAATGCACGGACATTAAGGAATCGAAAAAACTATGGAATGAATTAACAGATACTTTTAGATCCCTGGGATATAGAAAAAGGTTAGAGACATTCTTTCAGAATGCATTAAATACAGAAAGAATAAGGCGTTAAGACATAAAGAATATAGACTTATATAACTAATTCCTTTACTAGACCTACTATAGGAATCAGTCACAATAGACTTTATCACAGGAATACTAACAATAACCACCTTTAGAGGTTAATGGTATGACATGATACTGGTTATAGTAGACTAACTTATAAAATACATATATTTTGAACCAACGCATATAGAAGTTAAAGCGGATAAATTAGTAACTATACTCATCAAACTATTAATAGCATGACATGGCTTGCTATGAGAATTTATTATAGACAGAGATAAATTGTTTACATCAACATTCTAGAAAATATTTATAGGAAAGTTAGGGGCTGAGCATCGCCTCTTAACAGCATTTCACTTACAAACGGATAGATAAACAGAATGGACAAATCAGACACTAGAACAATATCTACAGATGTACGTTAATGAATAACAAGATAATTGGATTAACTTACTACTAATAGCTGAGTTTGTATATAACTCTGCAAAGTCATCAACCACGGGAAAATCACTATTTTTTACAAATTACGGTTATGAGCCTACGGCTTATCGAGAACCACAGATTCTAGACAAGATATTAGAATTAGCAAGAATAAAGGTTAAAAAGTTACAGCAACTTTATTAAGAAATAGTAGGAAAAATTACCTAAAAAGGAGTTCTCAGCAAATAGCAGAAAGATAAATCTAAAGTTAAGGGACCAACCTTTGGAGAGGGGGATAGGGTTTTCCTACTATGAAAAAATTTAGAGATAAAACGACCATCAAAAAAACTGGATCACATCAAATTAGGACTATTTAAGGTTAAAAGATAAACGGGACCTGTAAACTACAAACTACAACTACCTAAAGATATAAGAATCTATCTAGTTTTCTATATTTCAAAATTAGAACCAGCACTACTGAATGCCAAACTATAAACACAACTCAAACTTAAGGAAGATACTACCGAGTATGAAGTCCAACGGATTTTAAACTACCAGCAGTTTAGGCATCAGTAGAAATATTTGGTCAGATAGAAGGGTTACAGACCTGAGGATGATACGTGGGAACCAATTAGGAACCTGAGGAACAGTTCAGAGCTAATTAACCAGTACTATCAGACAAACCAATAAGGGCTGTATCCCACAGAAAGGACGACTACAGCGAGTTCTAATCCAAACCAAAAGAAAGGGAAGGTGAAGCAGGTTAGGAGGAGGCCGGCACTGCGGGTTGCAGTATGCAAGTTTCTTGACCCTGAGAACAAGCTTCAGCCTCTTCAAGAGCCTGGATTTCACGAATGGAAGCTATCTCTCAATCAAACATCTCTTTCTCCTTGGAATTGACTTTTGCAAGCTCACGACGAAGTTGTAACTCTTGAGCATAGAGCTCAGAGCGTTGATCCTTAAGAGCGTCAAGTTGACAACGGAGTTTTTCCTTATCATGATCAAGACAATCCTATTCTGGCTGAGAGACTACCAAGTCGCACTTCACACCGCGATCATTGCAGGCTGAACAATAACTAGAACTCAAGTTCACCAGGCAATCGTCGCCTCAGCGGGAACAGTTCAAACAGGGTGTCGGCATATGATGGGGTTCGTTACGGATCCGAGAAGCTAAACGGCAAGCACGTATTAGAGACGACTCAGGACGTGTCATCATGGGGAGGCTAGGCAGGAAAGAAAGGAAGTCGAGGGTCTTACAGTCTGGAACACAGAACGGAAGACCTGCTACCTTTATACTGCTTATAGAAGGGAAAAACTATCTTCCGAGACGAAGACTTAGAAGAGAGGGATAATATTACAAACGGTAACAGTAAGGCAACTGCACCTGAGGAACTAAAGGAATTGGCAGCAACAGCTAATGAAGCCTTAGAATAGAAACGTATGTTCGAGCTTAAAAGGAAGAATTGTAAGCAGGCATGGGACGCATTGGCACAGGCTAAGGCACGGGCCAAGAAGCGAGGGCAGAGATACGGAACCATGCCAGTGGATTGGGAGCGATCATCCACGTGAGCAGACAAGGCTTGGCAGTATCTAACATACTGAACACTGGTATACAATGTACGCACGGAGGATCTACTATAAGTATGAGGCATTAAACAGTTCACGATTACTTTTAATTCTTTGTAGTTACTCTAAAATTAAGATTCACACCTTAAGTGAAATAGTTTAATACTATTTTGTTAAATCTTAACTTACTATATTACTTCCTTCTTACTCTCTATTAAGTTAACTAACTTTTACTAAGTCTAATAAGCTATCTGATCCGGAAGTAAGAGAACTACTAAGTATTATATAAGCAATTAAACAGCTTATTACCAGTAAATTTACGTTAGTAAGTTAGTAACTTGTAATAGAGAGTTTATAACTACTAGAAAAAAAAGCTATAGAAAGTTTAAAAGTAGATTATAAACCTACACGTATAGCTATAGTCTAAAAGCTTAATATTTACTATCTTTACTATTTTTACTTTTATTACTATTTCTATTTCTATTTTTATTCTTATCTCTATTACTATTTTAATTAAAACTAAACTATTTATAACTATCTTTTCTTTGTCTACTTTTATTTTATTTTTAATTTATTTCTCTCTAAATATCTACCTAACCCTAATAGGTTTAATAATAATTAAAATAATCTTTAATACTTTATAGTATAGATTTATATAAAGATAATTATAAATTAAAATTATTTTTCTACCACTGAATCCCGCATAGCCTACGTAAATAGATAACTTAAAAGTATACTATATAAGTAAGTTCTTTTATATATTACTAATAATATCTACTACTTATTAGACTATTTTATAATACTAGAAATCCTAGAGTAAGCCTATAGAGACCTAAATTAAGCTTATAATATCTAATAAAATCTGTTTAAACTTTACTAGAAGAACTAAGAATTTAGTGTTTTCTTAATAGAATTCTAATAATTAGCTTTTAAATCTAGCTTATTTAAAGACTTTTTACTAACCCTTTTAGAGAATGCTGTCTCTAAGAAATTATAGAATATATTACTTTATAATTTATTATTAAACTACTAGTACTATTTACTAGCCTGCTATTTATAAGACCTTAAAAACTATTATTATTATTATAACTTAGTTACTTTTATAAGTAGCTATAAGACTTATAATTTTTAGTTTATAACTTAAAAGTATATTACTTCTCTACTAATAGTTATCCCTACTGCCTTTATTACTAAATCTATAGATCTAAGCTATTACTATTAATTAAATTTCTTAAGCTAAAGCTATAAGAAACGCCGTGAATATTACTACTATAACTTAAAAAACTATTTTATTATCTACTATCTCTATTCTAATACCTGCTAGTTTTAAAGTATCTTTATTTATATACTATTTAGTTTATTATTTCTGTCTTCTATTTACTTCTTTATCTGCTTTTATATTCTATTATATTCTCTACTATATAGCTTAGTAAAAGCTTTAAACTATAATTAAGTTATGTTTTAGCTTTAGAACTATACTCCTATAAAATCTCCATCATCACTATTTATAAAATATTAATTAAAAAAGAGCTTAATTTATAGTCTTATGCTTTTATACTATCTACTAAACAAACTTCTACTACTATTAAATACTTAATATAGTCTATTAGCTATACTACTATTATTTATAGCCTTATTAATAATAAAGCTAAAGGAAATTTTGTTAACTAAAGTTAAACTATTTTTATAAACTTCTAGCTAAAACAGCTAAAGAAGCTATTCTATTTTAATATTATAAATAGAATTAAGTTCTATAGTGGACCTATTACCTTATATATTACTATAAGACTTTATATTAATAACTATACTAAAATAATCTGCCTGTTTATGACTACCTTAGGGTTATACTTTTATTATAAACGGTAATAGAAAGGTAACTGTACTTAAGAAGCTAAAGGAACTAGTAATAACAGCTAATAAAACTTTAGAATAGAAACGTATATTTAAGCTAGAAAGAAAGAATTATAAGTATATATAAGATACTTTAGCGTAGGCTAAAGTATAAGCTAAAAAGTAAGAACAGAAATATAGAACTATACCTAAAGATTAGAAGCAGTTATGTACGTAACTAAGATAGAGTCTTAGCAGATAAATAAAATAGAAATAATAAAGCTTTAAGCTCTTCTATTTTCTTTAGTAGTATTTAATATACTACTAAGAGATATACAATATACGCATGAGGGATTTCCTATAAATATAAGGCATAAACTAGCTCCGAAATATTTTGAATTCTTTATAATTACTCTAAAATTAAGATCTTATCTCTAAGTTAAGACTTAAACTTAAGTAAAATAGTTTAATATTATTTTATTAAATCTATTATATACTCTCTTTCTACCTTGTGATAAAGTATAAACTCTATTTTATTAAACCTAGAGCTATCTATTCCAGATACGGAAAGAGCTAAAAACTTATTAAGTAATTAGTTAAAGTAGAGTTACTAATATAAAACGTACTATTAAGTTAAAATAACTCATAACATTATAACTATCCTTTCAAAGTATAAGAAGAAAACGTTGGATTAATTCTAATAATAAATTTCTAATTATAGTTTATAACGACCCACTATAAGGACGAACAGGAACTTTATTCGTTAGAAGAAAATAGTAGTAAAGAAGAAGTTATAGTAGGATCTTTATCTACTACTAGAAGTACATCAGGAAAAGGCAAAAGTACATAATAAATTATTTAAAAATAAGAAATAGCTATAATAGAGTTATATAATACTCTAGTTAATCTACAATAACAGGTAGTAGCAGGCAGAACTAGTAGAGAAGAAATAGTAAAAATATAACCTTCTATAAAGTTTAATAGTAATAGAGATAAACTTAAAATCTTTATAGCTATAATAGACCTTTACTATTAATTCAATTAGTCTTTATTTATAACTAATTAAGATTAGATCTTAATAGCTAGTATGAATATAATAGAAAGAATAATAAAATAGTTTAAACTACTTATAAAGAACTATCTAGCTAAAGGAGATTTAAACTTAAGATTAGTAGAACTCACAAACTATAATAACAACGTTAAGAAAACCTTTAAAAATTATGAGAGCTTTAAAAAGGAAATGATTATAGTCTTTAAAGAGATTAATAAAAAAATAGAAGTAATTTAAAAGCTTTAATAACTTAGATAACACACGTCAGCAGCTAATTACACGGCAGAATTTAAGTAAATCTAATCTTAACTAAACTAGGTAAACTAATCTCTAGTTATAATATACTATACAGGGCTGAAAGATAGAATTAAGGATAAAATTTCCTAAGAAAAATAACCTAATATACTTCTAGAAATTATTAAACAAGTAGTGATAATTAATAACTATTAGTATTAAAGAGAATAGAAAAAGAAAAACAACACTAGGCTAGTAATCCATATACTACGAAAAAATAGAAAAGATAGCTAAATCTATAATATAATAAAAATTAACTAAGTATCAATCAAGAACGCATGGATTAACAGATAAAATTAAGATAAGTAAACTAAAAAATAAATAAATCAGTACGCGCGAAAAGTATGTCTTAGTTATAAAAAAAAGAAACACTTTATTAAAGACTATAAATAACGGAAAGTGGACGTTAAATAAGCTTATATTTAAACTAAGGCACTAATTAAAATAGCTATAATCTAAGTAGAACTAGCTAAAAACCAGATAACTAAAAAGACTATCACATAACGAATTTAAAAGAAATAATACTAGATTTATAGAAGCTATATGTACCTTAAATAAGAATATAAAATATCATATTAACAGGTTAAGGATTATTTAGCGGAAAAGACTAATAATATAATTACTATTATAAAAAAAGCTGCTATCAGATAATACCAGGCTAGCTTTATAGAAAAAGCTAATTAATTCTATAAGATAATATAACAGAAGGAAGGACCCTTTAGAGCAGAGAATCAGAAATTTAGATAATAACAGAATTAAGAGATAATAGAAAGCAAAAAGCTAATATCTATAATAATTAGATAATAAATAAGCTAAAAATACTACTAGATCTGTAGATTAGAGTACTATATAGGGGAATATTATATCACTAAGTACTAGAAAGTTACCCTAGAAAACGGGATACATAAGTACTAATAAATACTATAGGTAGCTAGTAATAAGTAGTATAAAAAACTCAGTAAACAAAAACTAGCCACGTAAATAAATAAGATTTATAGATAAAAACTAACACTACTTATAAGCCATGTAACCTATTACCATCCTGTTAGATATTTAGAGTTAGAATAGAACTAGAATAGGAAACTTAAGAAAGAACCTACCTTACTTACTTTATAGGTATAGGACAAGAAAGCTGCCGAAAGAACCATATAAAAGAAGTACTAGATATATGAAAAAAAAATGTATATTAGATAAGAATATAAATAAGCAGCTTATACTATATAAGTTAAAAAACTAATAATAAAATAAGTGCTAAAATAAATAGCGCAGAAACAAGAACTTAACCTATAATAAAAACTAATCTATATAGATTCTAAAGAAGAACTCCAGAACCTAAGGACTAAGAAATATAAATAGTTAGACTAGGATAAATGTTAACTAGAATGCTAATATTACTAAGCTAAACACTATTAAAATAGATAGCTAGTTATAGAATTACATGCCAAACTAATAACTAAAGAATGTTTCTTAAAATAGAAGTGCCAAGATCATAGAAAGAAAGTAAGAAGTAAATATAAAATATTACTAGAAAATTAATACTAACTCCAGCGATGCCTTATTTACAGACTAAAAGAGAAAATAATAAAAAAATAACTACTACTCAAGAACTAATAACTAATAAAAAACTAAAAGGCTAGTAAGTAATAACTATACTGCTAAAGAGCTAATCTAAGATTAAAATATAAAAGTTATTACTTAACTATACACGACTTAAATAAAGACACGAAAATAAGCTATATATAGATATATATATTAACGGCTTTTTAACGCAAGCGCTTATAAACAGCAGGGCTAGTAAAATACTTATATTAAATAAATAAATATAGAGATACTATATTTTAACTAGAGTTTTAGAAAAACCTGTAAGAGTAGTACACATAAACGATAGTCTAATAACATTTAAAAAAGGTCTAATTAATCTTAAAATAGAGAATATGACTATTAAGATAGCAAGTTACATAAATAACTACCATATTAAGATTATAAATCTAGGTAGTAAGGATTTTATACTAGGATAGAACTAGTTAGTATAATAGAACTTACTAATTAACTAGAGAACGAAGTTTATAAGAACTAGGAAAAACTACTATAAATAAATATAAGTTATAATATAAATAAAAAAAATAACTCTTTATGATACCACGTTTATTATGCTAAATAAATACTAGAGAGAATTTAGAAAATAGTTCTTTAAAAAAGCTAAAGACTAGTTACCAGAACACTAAAACTAGGACTATAAAATTATACTTAAAAAAGAAATAGATTTAAAACCAGGACTGTTATACTAACTATTTATTAATTAATAAGAGAAGTTACGACAATATCTAAACAAGAACTTAAAAAAGAGATATATATAGAAAAGTGAAAATACTATAGCGTCACTAACACTCTTTATACTAAAAAAAAATAGTAAATTAAAGTTATGTGTTAACTATAGATATTTTAATAAAGCCATAGTAAAAAACCATTACCTTATACCCTTAATATTAGAACTTATAAATAAACTTAGAGGAGCTAAATGGTTTAGTCTCTTTAATATTAAGAATAGATACTATAGAATATAAATAGCTAAAAAACACAAATGGATGACTACACTAAAAATAAGATATAAATTATTTAAATACCTAATTATGCTATTTAGGCTTACAAACGCACCAGTAACATTCCAGACAATTATTAACTATATACTAAGAGAATATCTAAACGTATTTATAATAGCATATCTTAATAATATACTTGTGTACATAAATAGGACGCTAAAAGAATATATTAAGTATACTAAGAAAACACTACAAAAGCTCAAGAAACATAACCTATATATTCAAACAAAGAAATATGTGTTCTATAGAAAAAAAGTTAAATTCTTAAGATATCTAATATCCTAAAATAGAATAGCAGTTGACCTGGATAAGACTAAAGACGTTTTATTATAGCCTATACTAATAAATATAAAAGAAGTTTATTCTTTTCTTGGATTCACGGGCTTCTGCTGATAATTTATTAAGAACTATTTAAAAATCACGACACCCTTAACGGAATTACTTAAAAAGAACTGATAGTTTAAGTAGGAAGCTAAGGAGAATAAAGCTTTTATAACTCTAAAGAAAATATTCCAGAAACTACTAATATTAAAGATATTTAATTTATGACTTTAAATAGAGATATATGTGGACGCATTAAACGGAGCTATAAAAGCCATTCTACTATAAGTATAAGATAATAAACGTAAATATCTAGTAGACTTCCTATCTCATAAACTTATAACTACTAAGTTAAACTATAATATTTATAATAAAAAACTATTAGTAATAGTTTAAGCATTTAAAAAATAGAAACATTACTTAGAAGGAGCTAAATACTAAATTATTGTGTATTTAAATTATAAAAATCTAACAGCATTCACAACAACAAAGAAGTTAAATTAATAATAAATCAAATAGTAGGAATTAGTTTCTATATTCGATTTTTAAATACTTTATAAAGTGAGAAGAGAAAACACAATAGCTAACGCACTTAGCCAATAAACAGACTATATAAGGGATATACTAGAAATCTATAATATAATACTTAAGTAAAGACAGGACGGATCTCTGGGGAGCTTATAAATTAATATTAAACACATAATCATTATCAAAAACACCTAGAAAAAATAAATAAGGGAATTTAATAATAGATGACTACTCTAGAACCTAGATTAAGGAATGATTTATATACCAGACGAATTATAGATAGAGCTAATTAAAGACCAACATTCAGCCAAAATACACGGATATTAAGGAGTTAAGAAGACTATAGAACGAATTAACAGACACTTCTAGATTCCAGGAATTTAGAGTAAGGTCAGGAAAATTCTTTTGGAATATATTAATTACAAAAAGAATAAGACATTAAGACATAAAGAGTATGGACTTATGTAACCTATACCTTTACTAAATCTACCATAAGAATTAGTCACAATAGACTTTATTACGGGAATACTAATAATTACTACCTAAAGGGGTTAATAGTACGACATGATACTGGTTATTATTAATAGACTAATAAAGTATGCTTATTTTAAACCAACCCACACGGAAATCAAAGCAGATAAACTGGTAATATTACTAATCAAAATTTTAATTACATGATATAGGATGCCACGAGAATTTATTACAGATAGAGACAAATTGTTTATGTTAACTTTCTAGAAGACGTTTATAGGGCAGCTAGGAGCTGAGTATTGTCTCTTAACAGCATTTCACCCACAAACAGACAGTTAGACAGAATGGATAAACTAAACATTAAAACAATACCTACAGATGTATGTCAACGAACCACAAGACAATTAGACTAACTTACTACTAATAGCTGAGTTTGTATACAACTCTGCAAAGTCATCAACAACAGGAAAATCACTATTCTATGTGAACTATGGTTATAAGCCTACAGCTTATTAAGAACTATAGAAAATAGATAAGGTATTAGAACCTGTAAGAAGGAAAGTCGAGGACTTATAACTACTTCACAAGGATATCGCACAGAAAATCACCCACAAAGGCAATCTTAGCAAATAAATTAAGGATAGATCTAAGGTTAAGGGACCAACCTTTAAGGAGAGGGATAAGGTTTTCTTAAAAAAGAAAAATCTGGAAACAAAACAACCATCACGAAAACTAGATCACGTCAAGTTAGGACCATTCAAGGTTAAACGACAAACAGGACCTGTAAATTACGAACTATAATTACCCAAAGACACAAGGATTCACCCGGTTTTCCATATCTTCAAACTAGAACCAGCACCACGGGATGCCAAACTATAGACAAAACTTAAACTTAAGAAAGACACTACCGAGTACGAAGTTCAACAGATTTTGGACTACCAACGGTTTGGTCGTCAGTGGAAATACTTGGTTAGATAGGAAGAATACGGACCTGAGGACGATACCTAGGAACTAATTAGGAACTTAAGGAACAGTTCAGAGCTGATTGACCAGTATCACCAGAAGGAGCGGCAAAGGCTTGCTCCAGGGCTAGGTCTAAGGCATAAGGAGAATACAGAACGTTCCATTTAAAACCAGAGAAGAAAGCGACATCAGACACTGCGGGTTATAGTGTGCTAGATTGACTCTAACAGATTTGCTCCTCCTCCATCGCGCGAACTTCATTAACTGAGGCAAGCTCACGCTAAAACATCTCCTTTTCCTGAGAATCTATTTGGGCTAACTGCCGGTGGAGACGCAGCTCTCGGGAATGAGCAGTAACCATCTCTTCCTAGGCCTAATGAAGTTGATCTTGAAGTTTTTTCTTATCGCGATCCAACCAGTTCCATTCGGGCTGCGTCACGACGAGATCACACTTTACACTATAATCAATACATTCAGAACAGCGACCTGAGGCAGGGTGGACCAAACAACAACAGCCGTTGTCACGACAGCGAGAACAAGGCGACGGCATGTAACGGAATTTATTACGGATCCGAGAAGCTAAACGGCGAGCACGTATTAGAGACGACTCAGGACGTGTCATCATCAAGAGGTTAGGCAGGTTAGAAGAGAAGTCAAGGATCTTACAGTTTAGAGCACAGGCCGGAGGACCTGTTGCCTTTATACTATTTATGGAAGGGAGAAACTATCTTCCAAGACGAAGACTTAGAAGAGGGGGATAATGTTACGAACAGTAACAGAAAGGCAACTGCACCTGAGGAGCTAAAGGAACTGGCGACAACAGCCAATAAAGCTCTAGAATAGAAACGTATGTTTGAGCTAGAAAGAAAGAATTGCAAGCGTACACGAGACGCTTTAGCGCAGGCTAAAGTACGAGCCAAGAAGCAAGGACAGAAATATGGAACCATGCCTGAGGATTGGGAGCAGTCGCGCACGTGACCAAGACAGGGTCTTGGCAGATAGACAAGATAAAGGTGATGGAGCTTCAAGCTCTTCTATTTTCTCTAGTAGTATCCAATATACCGCTAGGAGGTATACAATGTACGCACGAGGGATTTTCTATAAATATAAGGCGTAGACTGGCTCCGAGATATTTTGGATTCTTCATAGTTACTCTAAAATCAAGATCTTATCTCCAAGTTAAGACTTAAACTTGAGTGAAATAGTTTAATATTATCTTATTAAATCTATTATATATTCTCTTTCTACCTTGTGATAAAGTATAAACTTTATTCTATTAAATTTAAGGCTATCTATTCCAGATACGGAAAAAGCTAAGAACTTATTAAGTAATTAATTAGAGTAGAGTTACTAATATAAAACGTACTATTAAATTAAGGCAACTTATAATAACTTTATTATACTAAGAGTATACTAATTATAGTATTATAACCCTTAAATTAACTAAGCCATAAATATTCTTATATTTAATAACTTATTTTATTATAACTATTATAAAATTTTATTTACCCTGGCGCGGACTTATGGGGTTATTTCTATTTTATAGAAATTAATTTCTAAATCCTATTATAACTAGGAGAACTGTAGGAAGCTAAATATTTATTTTATATTTCTAAAAGCCTATATTATATATATTTATTATAGTAGCTACTATTTATTTACTATCTCTATAAAGAATATTAAGTAAGTTTTTATTGTAATTAAGAGTATAAATCTATAAAAAAAGCTCCTACCTAATACCCGGAAATTTCTATTTTAGTTTTATTAATTTTTTTTATTAGAAAAAACTGAAAACTTGCCGCCGCACTGCCTATATAACTATAATATTTAGTTAATAAAAGAAAAAACTCTATCTTTTAGCTATTTATACTTAATATTCTATATAGAGCTATAGGTACTCTAGGAATAGCTTAATAAAAACTTTTAAAAAGAATTTATTTATTCTAGTAGCTCCCTAATTATATTTCTGGTTCTATTTATAAAATAAGTAGATAAAGAACTTTAATTCTACGTTAACTACCGTGTATTAAATAAGATTATAGTAAAGAACTATTATCTACTACTACTAACTAAGGAACTACTAAATAATTTAAAGAGAATATAATATTTTTCTAAGATTAATATTTTATAGGCTTTTAATAATTTCTGTATTAAAACCAGCTAAAAGTAGCTTATAGTATTCTAAATCTATTTTAGTTTATATAAGATACTAGTAATATTATTTAGGTTAACAGGTGCCCCTATAACCTTCTAGTAGTATATAAATAATATTTTATAGAAATACCTAAACTACTTTTATATTATTTATATAGATAATATCTTAGTCTATAGCTATACTTATGCTAAATATAAAGAATATCTTTATTTAATACTAAAAAGCCTATAAAAGACAGGCCTATACGTAAAAGCGGAAAAGTATAAGTTTTTTATAACTAAAACCTAATTTCTAGACCTAATTATAGCTGTAATAGTATTTATATAGATCTAAAGAAAATTAAGATAATAGCTAGCTAAGTAATACTAATCTATATTATAAATATATAAATATTTATTAGCTTTATAAACTTCTATTACTACTTTATATAAAAATTCTTTTATATTACTACTTTACTAGTCTACCTAATACGGAAGAATATATTATTTAATTAAGATAATAGCTATAAGAAAGTTTTTTAAAAATTAAAAATAGTATTTACTACAGCACCTATTCTAGCGTTATTTGATTAGGAAAAAGAAGTTATTATTAAAACAAATATTTCTAACTACGTCTCTATAGGAATACTGTTATAATATAGAAATAATAGTATTTTATAGTCTATTATATTCTTCTTAAAAAAGCACTTAATAATAGAGTATAATTATAAGATCTATAATAAGAAACTACTAGTAATTATTTACTGTTTTAAAAAATAGTAACTAGAACTTAAGAGATGCGCCTAACTAATTATAGTAATTATAAATTATTATAATTTAAAGTATTTTATAATAATAAAGTTATTAAACTACTACTAAGCCCGTTAGTTTAAATTTCTATTTTATTTTAACTTTAAGATTATATATTGTTTTGGAAAGCAAAGCGTAAAGTTAGACTCTCTAATTAAAAAATTAGCTAATTTATTATAAAAAAAAAAATAAAAGACTCCGCTACTAAAGCTAGACTATTTTAAAATAAGAAAATTTAAAATTACTTCTAGCTACTACCTTACCTGCTATAACTAACTATAAAAAAAATTAGTCTACTTTTATAACCTGTTAGAGACTTTTATTTATAGAATTATTATAATAATTTATAACCAGCTTTGCTAACGTGCTGTTAAACTATTATTATTTATTAAATTTAAATTTATTTTTATTTTTATTACTACTACTACTAGACTTACTACTATTTTAGAATTTAAATAAACTAAAAACCTACTACTACTAAGGATTTAGACTTTATTCTAAAAAGGCTATGATACTAATTCTATAATTAACTTTATACTAACTAACTTATAGAATAGAAACTATAAGAATAAATACCTAATACTAGCTGAGTATACTAAGATAGATAGATATTTATAATATAAAAAAAGACTCTATATACTTAATATAAATAAGCTAAAAGCTAAACTATTTTATTTCTACTATAAGAGCTCTATTACTAGTTATATAGGCTATAATAAAATATATAAACTACTATCCTATAAATACTATTAGCTTTATATATATAACTTTATTATTTACTAGCTTTATAACTATTATACTTATTACTATACTATTTTATTAAAAGAAGCCTGTTAAGGAGTTCTGAAACTACTATCTATTCTAAACTATACTTAGAAGAATGTGTTTATAGACTTTATTATTTATCTACCACTAAGTAGTTATTATAACGCTGTAATGACTATAATCTATTATTTAATAAAAATAAAGTACTTAATTCTTTACTAAATATACTATAATACTAAAGATGCTGCTTGTTTATTTCTAATATATATATAAAAGCTCTATAGCTTACTAAGTACTATTTTTTCTAATTATAGACTTTAGTTTATTTCTGAATTCTAGAAGTACTTAAACTACTAGCTAAAGATTATAACTCTATTATTAACTACGTACTATCTTAAGACTAATAACTAATTAAAATAGACTAATATAGTTTTTAAGTAATACCTATAGTTATATATTAGCTACTTATAGAATAATTAATTTAAATAGCTATTATTAGCTAAGTTTATTCTAAACTCTACCTACTTAGAAAGTATTACTGTTTTTTTATTCTTTATAAACTATAGCTTTTACTTAAGAGTTAGGTTTAAACTATTAGCTATTACCTACTTTATATAAAGCTAAGACTCTAAAAAGCTTATAGCTAAAATATAGAAAATTATAAACTACCTATATACTAAACTATTAACTGTATAAGTTTGTTATAAAAACTAGATAAATATACACTACTATCCTACCTAACTATTCTATATAGGAGATTCTGTATAGCTGGATGCCTAAAATATTAAGACTTTATACCTTATAAAGAAACTAGATTAGAAGAATTTAAGCTTATTTTAAGTTATAGAGGCTGTATTACTATACACTTACTATTTTAAACTACTAAATAAATTCTATTATTATAATATGTTTTATATTAGTTTACTTTATTTTATAATAATTAATTTATTATTTTACTAGCAGATACTGCCCTCTCTGCTAATAGAAATTAATAATAAGTAAAAGTAGTTTATTAAAAAAATTATTAACTTTTATTAAAACTACCATAGCTATAATAGCACCCTATAACTAAAGTATATAGTTAAATAAACTAGATATAATAAGTTAACTAAGACTCCTGCTTACTAAATAGAGAATGCTATAAATATAATTTAAGTATTCTATTAGTAATATCTTAAAAAGCCTAGTTTCTAAGGCAACTATAAAGACTATAGTTATAAAAAAAAAGTACTATTATAGTATAATTCTATAGAAACTATTACTCTTAAGTTTATTTAAATTAAGTATAGTATAAAGTCTTTATATAGACTATATAAGCTCTTTTATTTTTAAAATCTTATATATATTTTATTCTTAGCCTTTATACGTAGCTCTGTAAGCTATGTCTTATAATTTATTTTATACTATATATTATTATTATAATTACTAACTTTATCCATACTCTGCCGCCCCTTAACACTTTTAAAGTAATTTAATTAGTTATATAAATTTATAGTAAAAATTAATAGTACAATTTTTTTTTTAATTTATAATATTTTTATATTTTATTTTAAAAAGCTTAATTTATTATATTAAAAAGAATTATAAAAATATAGAATATACTTATAAATTTTACTTTATATAAATTTAAATTAAATAAGTAATAAAATAATAATTAAAGTATATATATTAAAAACATAAAAAAGATAGTATTTTATATTAAATTTTAGTACTAATTAAAGCTTCTAAAGGAAGTTTTATAGTTAAGTAATAATATTATTAAAATAAGTACATTTAATAGTACTTTAATTAGCTATGTTATTTTATAGTAAAACTTTAATTTAAAAAAGTCTTATTAGAATTTAATACTTAGCTAAGACTAAAAAAGACACTAACGTAATACTTTCGTAAATTACGTTTTTTACCTTACTGTTAGCTTTAAATTACTTTTCTCCATGTTATTGCATTCTTACTAAAAAATTTTATACTAGTAGCTACTTTATACCTAAATACGCAGAAATTAAATACAGAACTATTCTACAAGAGTTTTTTGTGAAACACGAGGTCAACTATATTAAAGCATTAAAGAAATTCAACAAATATTAGATAATGAAAAGTAGATTTGCGTTACAAGATTTAATTTGGCACTACTACAGGAGTGGTCCAGCAACGTTCTAGTTGAATGCAATTTGATTTGCACCAGATTTAGGTTCAATTGCTTTACGGCTTGCGCGTACTCTAGGAAACTTAGTTCCCTATAAGAGATCGGTCTCAACACTCAAGTTAGTGATAAGCAAGCTACGTAACCAGATTGCACCGAACCGAGTTGATAAACTTTAGTATATATACATAAACGAGCGGGTTTTGAAGCGGCTTTAGTATTAGGATGCATTACTAGCTGAGCTTGTTAAACTAGAGGATCTATGTAGCAAAGCAGGCCACGGAGTTTCAAACAATTTAGAATTAGTACATACAACGTTGAGGATTTAAGATCTACTAGGTTAGGCTTTCTGAGAATCTATCAAATTGTATCGCGTCAAGCCTTCAAATCTGCTTCAAGAATTAATTGCTATTCTATTGCCAAATCAATCAATTCTACTAAAAGCTGACGGATCCAAATTACCTCAAATTTACGTGTCAGCGTTAATACTTAACCAACAACTATCAGCCCGATCCAGGCAACATTTACTAATCATCCTTATATAAATCCTGCCTGAATTTCGGACTGGATCGGATTTCGTCACTAGGACTAGCACAGATTTGAATTACAGACGGAAAGCAACCCTACACCTATATGATGTTGGCCCCTTTGGGAACACAAATGAGTGAATGTTGAATCCCGGTGTGGAGAGAAAAAATGGCGATCCAAAGAAGACGCCAAGCTTATGGAGCTTACAGATAAAGGGGTTAAGTGGCAACATATTTCAGATGTGCTCCCGGGAAGAAGCGTGAGCGGTTGTGGTACGCATTATTGCCATCTATCAAAGAAATTTTTGGATGTTACAAAAACTGCCGGAGCTAGCAAGATTATATACTCTGTATGATTTACTCGAAGTATAACATTGCACCAATGCTAACTCAGTTGGCCAGGAATAACGCCCAGCTGTGGGTCCCAATTGTCAAAGAATTAGCGCTGCCTTGGTATACGGTAGAGAAGTTATATCTAAAAATTCTAAAAGAATGCCCTGCACTGCTTGAAACCTTGGGCTGGCGACGGGAGGACTAGTAGTTAAATAAATACCAAATATTTACGCCCTTGGGTGATTAATGTCGGTGAGGTCGGACTCGGATGATGGTACCAGCACCGCAGACCAGCGCTAGGAGTTGTAATTGTACTGAATCCAGCCGTTGTGCTGTAGCAGAGGCAAGCAAAGTGAGAGTACAAACGGAGTCGGCTTACCAAAGCTGAAGCAAGTCGAACTCTCAACCAGAGTATCCTCTCCGTTCTCAGCTTCACAGTGGATGCAAGTTCCAGTACCTCTCCTCATTATCTGAAGCATCTAACCAACCTTCGGGATAGTACCACTGAATCCAAACTTGCCCTTAAACAAAGTGGTCTTCTGGCAATGGCCGCGCACTCTGATCTCCCCGGTATGGGAAAGACGTGTTCTCTGTGATCGAATCCAATTTCTCGGATTTCTTCAACCTAGTCAAGAAGCGTACAAGGTACTCCCACAGCACATTGTCCAAGACGGACGTGCAGTCGTATGGTACGGCCGTGAGGCTTAGCAGGAAAACAAGCATGACATGTACATTAGGAAGAACATTCCTGTCACCAATACGCCGAAGAGCCAGAGGGAAAATTGTGAAAGCGAGCTGATAGGTATAAGCGAAGGTGGGTTGTGATGCGAAATCGAGATTATGAGGAGGAAGGACATCATCTTCAGACATCGGTTCTGGTGGAGGCATGCTAGGCTGAGCTGGACCTGAAGCACCCGTTGGGGTTGCTGTTGATATTATCTGAGAATTCGATTGTCGTGGACGGGAGCATCCAATTTGATCTTGTAGTCGCACATCTGTCGCATAATCGAGCTTTCGGAGCCATCATTGAAAAGGTTTGCAATGTTTGTCACTGCAACGTATACACCTTGGTCTTTTCACTTTGAAATGGTCCGCTTAATTTGAGTATCGAGCTGGCTAAGAGGGTCGGGGCAAGCCCAGTGAACATGTCTAGAGACTTGTCACCGAGCAACCTTCGGACGTACAGAAAAAGTTGGAGAGAACTTGATGAATTGAAGACTAGGGAGGGCTATCCTACATAAATAAAAGGCGAGATGAGCTCCGAGGGCGATTTGTAAGCTATATAAGGATGGACGGGGATCAGCAACGACGCTGCCCGGTTACAAGACTCTCCAGGAACAGGATACCATGGGCCTTGATAAGGCTGGCATCGATTGACGATGCTTGCGAGTGAGTTGCATCCGCTCGACCAACGAACGGATCCAAGACTGTTAAAACCGATTCACTGGCACTCATAAATCGTTGGACGGAAGTAAGAGATCTGCAATAGTAGTACAGCTGTTGGGAGCATTTGGCTGCATTTGGCTGGGCAAGGATGGCCAAATGGTGATACAGACGACCAATAGAAGGACTCCTATTGGCTGCATTGTCATACCAGAAGCGTGCGTGATAACATGAATGATGAAGCTCAGATCCCTATTTCCATCCTTTTACTTAAAAGCTGGTTAATCGACCACAGTACATGCCTATTTAGACTACTCCAAGCAGCGCTATGCCGGAATGGGATGGTATAGGGTCTAGGAACAGGATCAAAGGCGATACAATACTATACTTTAACCAGAGTCTCATGCACCGCGACCTCAAATTTGGTCAGAAGATCAATAGTCTTCTGACCGCCATGCGGTGAAAGCTGCGGGAGGTAGACACCTGCTACGCCCTTCTTCACGTCGATCCACTGGAAGCTCACATATCAGTCCCGTTCCGCGCGCAGCAGTGCAGTAAATCGAGGCTCATTGCAAGGGGTCAAAAATGTGAGAAAGAGACAAGCCCAGTAACAGTTCGGCGCCCCAGACCACGTCAGGCTCTTCCCGCTTCACCTTCCCTTGATACCCTTCGAAGGGATCAGGCCGCTAAGGCCGAAATTGATAGCGGGATGGCGTTCATCACCACGTTTCTATCTAGGGTAGGGATACGAGCGCGAAACGATTCTTGTCGCTCGAGATGGAACGTGGGCTCCTTAATACCCAGCGGCTCAAAGATATAATGCTGGAAATAGAATTCCAGCGTGAGACTGGGGTTCACACGCTCAACCTAGTGCAACATACACAGGAGATTAGAGGCAGTTGGTTTCGGTAGGAAAAAGTAAATCAAGTAAAAGGGCGCACCGCACCATCTTGCCGGCGAAGTCGATAACGGGCGAGTAATCCCACTTCTCACTGGGCTCGCAAACTAGGACGCAGTTGAAGACCTTACGCCGCACAAGAATATGTATGGGTTTCTCAGCGTTGTCTTTACAAAGTGTGCAAGACGTACGACTGTGCCGTGAAGTAGTGGGCCGCCCTATTTTATCTTCTCCTCCCACAATCGGCACAGCTTGGGGTTCATCCAACAATACGCCATGCCGCTCGTGAGTTAACAACTGTCTACGCACCACCCCCATTCATGTCAGCACAAATGTGCAGAAGCACGGTCTGTTAATGCCAACAAGACCGGAACTGGGAGATTTTACCCGAGTGTGATCGGGCGCGTGACATGCCGAAACACGGGCTGTCCGCTCGCATTAAAGTCCTGAAGGATTTGTGGGCTCTTCCACTCTGGGAGAACGCTGCCGACATCTTTGTCGAGTTGGAGCTGGCCGCGCTCGACGCATTGGAGAGTCGCGATGGTGGTGATGAGTTTAGTCATTGATGCGATTCAGTACACGGGCTCGGGTGCGCCACCATCTCTGGAAGTGTCATTGAGGGTTTTGAGGCAGTGGAAGTTACATAGAACAGACTTCAGATTAGTACACACTAAATACGACGGACGGTATGCACCGATAGATACGCAACCAACCTGCCTTCGCTGTCGACAGCGCCGACCGTGATGTATTTCGGCAATGGCTCCGGGCCCTGGAAAACCACCCCGGCTGTCTGCTCAAAGTGGGGATAAGATTTATGAGGAAGTCACCAATGTAATTTATAATTCCGGAACAAGGAACCTCTTCAACGAGATTTCATCGCAAAGCGTAATGCGGGCGTTTTACTCCTCCCCATTGGTATCTTCAAACTTCATCCCGAGGTAAGCTCCGCTTTTTTGGCGGAGCTGACGGCCGCGAGATCCAGTGAATCATAGTGAGTACATAAAGATCTATGGTCGGCGTATGTTCGTCCTTTGGACTACTAGTGGGAACTTAATAGCTGTCCTCCCCTGACAAGCAGGGACGGCTGCTATTTAAGTCCCCGCAAGTAAGGAGACACCACTCCTGGATAAGTGCCTGAGCGGAAGGCTACGAGCAGGGACGTGCGGAGGCCATACAGATTCATCAAATCCAGTCGTGTTCCCGCCGATCCAATGACACGCCGCACAGTAGGCGACAATGCAGCAGGCATATCAACATAGAACAGATATGCGGACGCGGAGATCCTTGGCGAGCATACCGAACGCGTGCTGTAAGAGGTTGGAATTTTGAGGCAACATGGTACTTGATATACTTAACATTTGAGGAAGGTGTCGGTGAGGATGCTCAAAAGGGCGGTGTAACGAATGATGATGGCGGGTGAGTAGGAGAGGAACCATCACGTGAGGTCGCGCATAAGGTTCAACGCGAAAATGGACTAACCTGGTCCGCGACTGCCCGGTCCAATCGTGGTCGCGCAACAGCCCCGAGAAACACCCGAGTGAAACCCCAAATGCCAATAGGAGGCTATAGTTGAAAGTCCTATAGGGGGAAGTTGGCATAGTCGATCCAGAGATAGGTTATGGCAGTTTACTCCCTTCAACAGGACGAGGTATCTGGAGAACGCTATCTTGAAATCTTCATAACACCTCACTGTTCAAAAAGAGCTTGAACTCTTGACTTGCTGGGAGTTGAAGTTCAAATTTCTTAGCTCAAATAATTTCTCAGTCATTCCGCAAGATGACACAGTTCAACCCCGACGACCTCTCCCGATTCTCCGACTTCACCATTCTAACCACAACCTACAAAACTGTTTCCAACCACCCAATCACGACCAATATTCTCATTCCTTCACACCTGACTACCACAACCGAATCCTCCCCATCTCGCCCCATCCTCCTCCGCTTCCACGGCGGAGGCCTCATCTCTGGCTCCAGCCTCTTTCCCGACTTCTTCGCACCATGACACCTAGAGCTCGTCACTCAGCATTCCGCAATCATCGTCAGTCCCAATTACCGCCTCATCCCCGAGTCATCCGCCGCAGATGCTCTTACTGATATCGAGGATTTCTGGACCTGGCTGCACGCCGAACTCCCATCTTTGGTCGAAATGCAAACCAACGGCGCTGTCAGGATTGACTTAGACCGCATTATGACGGCTGGCGACAGTGCAGGCGGGTACCTTAGCCTGATGCTTGGCCTGAGCCACCCGGAAGCAATCAGGGCGGTGACGGCGTCGTATCCGATGGTCGATGTTAAGAGCCGGCATTACCAGGAGGCGAACGGGAAACCCATGTTTGGCAGGCCGTACTTCCCACGCCGCGTAGTAGATGAGCATTTATCGAAGCTTCGCAAGGGAGAGGCTCCCGCGATCATTTCGGCAGATCCTACACTGGAGCGCGTGCAGTTGATGTTTTGTTTCTATCAGAATGGCCTATGCAGGGAATTTTTCCCAGTTGAAAAAAGAGAGCTGTTTCCCTTGGATAGGTTGGACGATGGGACGAGATTCCCGCATGGTGGTATGTTCGTATGGCATGGAAAAGGGGATACGGTTGTGCCGACTGAGGGCAGCATGAGGTTGAAAGAGAAGGTAGAGGAGGTCGATCCGGAGTTGAACTTTTGTTTGGCTATCGAGGAAGGGGATCATGGGTTTGATGCGGATGCGAAGATAGATGACAAGTGGATGGCAGATGGTTTGAAGGATTTGGTGACGGCCCGGTTGGCTTGATGGATTGGACGATATCACTGGATAATATTTGTAGATACAGAGTACATCCTTCGGGGAAGGATATCAGCAGCCTCTTGACCTTAAACTACGTAATATGGACCACGCACCAGGCGCAGCGTTTGCATCGACAGCAACGTCTCGCAGCGTCCTTGGTTTGTACAGGATCTGATCACCTGACACACGGTCCCACCTAACGCACGATTTTTACACACCAAATTTTCGACTTAATTCTATCTCTACTACAATGAACGCTCTCGAGCTTGCGCTGGATGAGTTGAAATCCTTGGAACCTTGACAAGAAGTTAATTTTACTGCGGCAGCGGAGAAATAACTCTCTTAAAACGTTTTCGTGGGTTGCAAGCCTCTCGTGAACGGCAGTACGAAAACCAGCGACTTCTTAACATTTAGCAAGAGAAACCCCTTCTACAATATATTGACGGTCTCTGTAAATGAGGGCTACCTTCTACGTACTAAATGTTACGAAATTTCGCATAGGAAATCTGTGACTACGAGGTAGGAAAACACTTGCCTGGGCGCTTCCTAAAGCGACACGATTACTCGATTTGTGCAAAGTGGACTAATGGGATGGATAAGGAACACAAAAAGGGCTAATTTAGCGTTCTAATACACCTTATACTTCGACTTGTTAATGAGAAAAATCGATTCGTACAAGATAGACCCGCGCCATATGTATAACATGGATGAGAGAGGCTTTCTCAGAGTGCTCGCCAGAGTGAAGAGGATCTTCTCAAAAAGTCGATATAATAAGGGGTGCCAAAAGGATGATCTAGGACGGCAATCGAGACTGGATTACACATATTGCATGTATATGCGCCGACGGAACTTTTCTTACGCTAAGTGTAAGCCGCTACTGCTAGCCTCTCCTGAATCTCGAAGAGACTTCATACCGTCTGACCCTACCCCCCCAAATATTAAAGGCCTCATAGATTCGAGTCCTTCAAATTCAATGGAGTTCTCCTTTTTGATGACCCACCACGGCCCACACTAAGCTTTATATATTAGGCTGTTTCTAGCAAGGTACAAGACATTTAGTTGCAGGATTTTGATCCTACGCTTTGTTAGTGTTACTTTACCTCATCTCCGAGTGGGTGGACCGATGAGGACGTAGGCTATACATAGCTTACCTAGATGTTTGATTAGGAGACTAAGGAGAAGGCCCGAAGGTAGTATAGGCTCGAGAAATTTAAGATTCTCCTAGTAATATACCTATCTTATTCAACTTATACGCTGTAGCCTTTAGATGTTTGCTTTTTCAAACCTCTCCACAGCTTACTCGATAGAACTTGAAGTGTTTATGGAAGAATGTTAGGGATTCTTAAGTATAACTGAAATGGGTTTCTTCTGCTTCTTCTAGGCGTCATATAAGTGCGCTGTTATCAAGAAAAAAAAAATGTACTCGCTGGCTTCGAAACCACTAGTTTTACATCCCTTCAATTTAATGCACGTTGTTAAAAAGTTTAGTAACGCAAACGTTTCAACACCTTCATCAAGCTCACCTACCAACTCTGTACTCAAGGCTGAGGATTTGCGCCGCATTGGGAATCTACTACACCAAGTTGTCGACCACGTTTACGATAAAAAGGCCAAACAGCTCAGCAACACGGTTCACGCTTTAACAATTGAAAACATGCTTCTCAAAGTGCAGAACCAGGGCCTGGAAAAGACACTTGTTAATAGGGAGAAGCGTAGAAAGCGTGACAGAACTCTCCTGCTTGAAATGTAGGGTGAGGAGGAGAGTAATGCGATATTTTGGAGTCTGAGCAGAGTCTAGCAAGCACGTGATCGACAACACCGAAAGGATAGGGAAGCAGAGGATGCACGCCGTCAAAAAGAGGAGGAGAATGTTCGGAAGAAAGAGGAGAAAGCCAAGAAAAAGCGTTTAGTAGAGGAGAGAAAGGTTATGAAGGCTAATGCGAGGATGCAGAGGTTGCTTGATTAGGAGAAAAAGCGACGTGGCAAGGAAGAGGCGAAACACGCCAAGTAGGTTAATAACCAACTCCAAAAAGACACCCAACACAGGCGAAGAAAGTAAGAAGAAGGCCATTAAGCCTATTATAATCGAGTCGGATGAAGAAAGTGAGGGTGCATCCGTTAATAAAGTGGAGGCAACTTTTGCACAGAATCGTCGCGGGCGGAAAATAGTTCTTTTACAGCAATATCGCAATTAATTGGATAGCTTACAGTGTTCTCCGTAGGTCATAGTTCATTACTCTAAAACATCATACATATTTATCAATTGTATGTGGCTCAAAAGCGTCATATTTGATTCTTGAGGATAGGCCAAAAAGGTGCGTTAGGTGGGACCGTGCGTCAGGCGATCAGATCCTGTATCGGTGCAACAACACTTTTCATTGAAGCCCTCTTTGGTGTCGGATAGTTTCGAAAACGGAGGCAGGTTGACATGTCGTACTCAATATTTTATATGGAGTGGCTCATGGGTGGCATATCGGTACCTAGCTTTCATTCTAACTGGGATTTCGGTGCTTGGTGCGAGGCAATATAGGTATGAAATCCCACACCCTTTGTGAAATCCCATCCCCTAGATAGCTGCTTTGTGGAAGTCGCTCGGACTTTGCATATTTTCTTCACTTCTTTTATTAATCACATGAAGATTTACCTCCTTAGTAAGCCCTATTAATTAGATGCTGATGTCAGCGATGATCGAGGTGAACCAGTTATCGATAACCCCGCCATTGGTGGGACAAGCAGCTCTGTCATCAGGCACCCTGTCGCGCCCTACTTATATCAACCGCTTCCTGCCTCTGCTACTCACCTCAAAATTTGATCTCAATCTTCGCTTCTATATTTCCTTCCTGTCACTTCCCATCTCCATTTTCCTCTGGGTTAGGGTGAAAGGTTTTTGGAGAGAGATGGGGGAAGCAGCACCCATTCCCATTGTTGACTTTGGGAAGTTCTTGAATGGGAACGAGAAAGAGCAGGAGAGCGTAGCGGCGCAGATTGATGATGCATTTCAAAATGTAGGATTTGTATATTTAAAGGGTCATGGCGTGCCGAAGGAGAAGGTCGAGGAGTGCTTTGAATGGGTACGGGAACCTTCTGCATTTACATCTCCAATTCTTCCTAAGTAATATTTCCTATGCGTGTTCGTGTTCTCACCCCAATTTCTGTCTATTTTGCGATATTTTTTCCTCAGTTGCTCGCCATGCTGTTGCCGTCTGCCACGAATTCTGCCTCATACCTGAGCTCTTTCGTTTCGATACTGCTTAGAGTAAGACTCACTTCTGACACTTCTGTAGTCAAAGAAGTTCTTCGATCTTCCACTAGAAACTAAGATGTTGGCGCCACATCCACCGGGAGGTTCACATCATCGTGGCTATTCTGCTCCGGGAGTGGAAAAAGTATCCCAACACACATACGATGCCGACCAAATCGCTAAATTGCGAGAGGTACGTATCCCGTCAACCCTTATACCTTTCTCTCGACTAGTAATATCATAGAGCACTTTACTTATCGGTGAATCCTAGATCCCGGATTACAAAGAGTCATATGAGAGCGGAAACGTCGATGACCCCGCTCAACCAAACATCTGGTTACCAGAAGACGAGTTACCAGGCTTCAGAGCGTTCATGGAAATCTACTTCACTCTTTGCGCCTCTCTCGTCCACAGGATTCTAGACGCACTCTCCCTCTCCCTCCACGTGCCCTCGCCCGGCCTCTCCCCAACCCACAACAAATCGCTCTTCCAGCTCCGCCTCCTGCACTACCCTTCCCTCCCCATCTCCCAACTCACAAAAAACGCCCGCAGTCGCATAAACGCGCATTCTGACTTCGGAACTTTAACGCTGCTATTTCAGGATAGTGTGGGTGGATTGGAGGTTGAGGATCCGAAGAATCCGGGGAAGTTTAGAAGCGTGGAGGCAATTGAGGATTGTGTGCTTGTGAATATTGGGGATTTGATGGCAAGGTGGAGTAATGACAGGTGGAGGAGTACTGTGCATAGGGTTGGGCTGCCCCCTTCAATTAAAGGTGTGAAGGAAAGGGTAAATGGGGAGGAGATGGTGAAACCGAGGTACTCGATTCCGTTCTTTGCGACGGCGAATATGGACACTATTATTGATGCACTGCCGGGTTGTGTGGATGAAAAGCATCCGAAGAAGTATGAGCCTGTTACGGCGTGGGGGTATGTGCAGATGAGGATGGCGGCGCTTTATGATTAGAGCGCGGGAATTGGAATTAAGGTATGGGATTTGGTATACGTTATACTCTAATTCCATATCGGAAACATGTAGCTGGTCTCAATATTCTTGTCATTTTGCCCACCCAGCCACACAAACTCAGTTACCAAGACTGTAAGCAGACTTGTCAACAAGCAAGCAAGCAAGTCAAACCTTGTCGACTTGACTTACTTGTGCAATCATCTCTTTGTCCACTTGCTTGCTTGCTTGATCCGCTCAAATTGACGATACTTGCTGTTACTTGCTTGCTAACTTCTTGAGAGATTAGTAATACATCAAAAGTTTAACATGGCTCCGCCCTGAGTGGGGTGAATTGCCTAGGGGCTAGTCCTCGTCGCCTGATCCCTCCCATGTGTATTGATCGATAAATGAGACTGTAGAGATGGCTGTAGGGCCTATCGCGATAGGATTTTGTGGTGTTGAGGTCAAGCCAACTGCAAATTTGTTAGCAAAACTGCCCACTGCTCCACTGCCTGCGTACGTACCTCCATCTCTGGTCCAGCCCTTCCTCATCCAGCTCCTTGAGCACTGGATTGCAGCTATTAATCGAGGCCTCATCTGCGTCCTTCTCACTTCAAGGAGGTCGACAAGCCCACTAAACATACGCTCGACGTCAGCGCTTGATGCGGGGATTGTAAGGATATCGAGCGCCATCTTGCTAACCCGAGGAGAGGTGGGTTGCTGCGATTACCAGTACAAGATTGGATTCTTGACAAAGTAATGGTTGTTATCAAGAGGCGGCTCCTTCCACCATCGCTTAAACTCGTCTCCCTCTTCCTCATCAGCTTGCTGCGGCGCAGTGTTTTGATTGATAATATTGTCAATTTCCATGCTTTCTGTGCCAATGCGCGCGCGCTTTGTTGGGCAAGGTGCCTGTGTAACTTCATCATCTCGGTAGGTTGCCTACAACGCGTTGAACATCCGATTGAGCTTATGTAGCCACTCTAGCTTATCTTTCCACGCGTTCTCATAGTACAACTTGTACGAGGGATGTAGCCGTACGGCTGCGTAGTAGGCTAGCGAATTGTTAAGTCTTACTTAATACTTCCGCAGCTTGCGCTATGTAAGGTTAATGTTAATTTGTAATAATCTTCAGGCGCCCACAGTAAGTTATAGTTTACTTTACTAACACGCTTTTTTTTGTTTTTATAAATATGTAAAAATAAATTAAATGTAGGTACAATTTCCTAAATTATGCCTTAGAATTGTAATTTACTTTTACTTTATAGCTATTAAGTTCCTATAGCATACATAGTTAACTCTTTATTGAATTTACTTTGTTTTCATTCTATTGCCATTATTGGCCTAGAACATTACATAAAGTAAACAACATGCTAGTTATTTACTTACTATTTTTTACTTAACAAAATGTATTTAGTTTTTTAGTTTTTTTTTTTACACGTATTTAGTGGCTTACTTAATATAAAAAAATTAATATAACAATTAATATAAATGTTAAAAATATTTTATAACTAAATATTATAATTAAAAAAAAATTAATACATAAACTTTAATAAAATTTTATAAAATTGTAAATTAATTTTAATATAATATAAATTTTTTTTAATAATATCAATAAATTCTAAAAAATAGTTTTAATAAAATTTATACACTAAATTTTTAAAAACTTTTTTTATTAATATTAAATATTATTACTTTTTTATTATTTATATACTTATTAATATATATATAATACTATATTAGTTATTTACTGATATATAATAATTTTTTTTATATTATTATAATATATATTAAGTAACTAAAGTATAGTTTTACTAAATATAAATTTTAATTAATAAAGTTATAAATATAATTAATTTATAAAAAGTAAGGATTTTAAACTTTTTAGTAACTAATTATTTTAAATAATTAATATATAACGTTAAATTAATATTAAAATAGGTATATATTAATTTTTTTTAAATTATATATTATACTATAAATTATTAGCTTTTTTAATTATTATAATGGCTAGCTTACTTAAAGTATATTTAAATTATATTATTATTTACTTATTTAAGTATAGTACTTTAATAGTAATTTATATAAGTACTTTAGTTTTATTACTTATATTAACTTTATTTTAAAGTAGTTAACTTTAGCTATTTTAATTATTAACTTAAATATTAATTTCAAGAATATTACTAGCTGTAATAATTATAAATTAAAAATTACTTTTTAAAATATATAGTAATTAAACTAGTATTAGTAATATTGTATATGTTAGATTTTTTTTATATTAATAAGGTTATACTAATAACATTAAATACAAATCTAAAAATTTTTATTAAATTAGTATAATTTTGCTAGTAATACCTATATTAATATATTTAGCTTAAAGTTTTTTTTAAAGTACTTGTACACTTCTATAAGTTTAACGGCCTCTTTTAGTTAATTCCTTGTAATTATTACTAAGAGCGTTACTACCTGCGCTATATTCGGTATTATTGGTAAATATAGGAGTGGATGCGCTAGCAACCTTAGAGACGGCGACAGTGGGTGGAGAAGAGGTGGGAACTCGACTGACGCGCTGTGGAAGGCTTGATTAAGGTTGTCGGACATTTTTCAACATTAATTTTAGATAATAAGAGGTGGTGGTTAATGAGATTAGGACTGTTAATTAATTTAAGCCTCATCGGGGATCGCTGTGGTGGGTGCTACTAGCCAGCCAAAGCTTTAGTGAGCCTACTTCGTCGAATTCAACCCCACTACAACACCAAAAAGCTATCACAAAGTTGCTCCCGCACGTAATTGAATAGCCTCAGTAACTTCAACCAATTAGGACCAAGCAAGCAAGTAAGTAGGACCCTAGAGCTTGCTTGATTGGCTGAAATATGCCTCTGCGACTTGCCTTGCTTGATTAACTATATAAGGAAGTAAGCAAGCAAGTCTTGGATGGTGAGCTGCTTGTTGACAAGCCTGACTACGAAGTGTATGAATGCAAGTGGTGTGATAAAGTGTGTTCTTTTTATACTACCATAATGATCAAGTAATATTGTTGGAGTGTTGAGCATCACTTCGGTAAAGATTCCGAGGTTTGAAGAGCACACGAAATCCTTTGATAATTATTGGGTACCTTCGAAAGTACACGTATTTCAATGGATATAGAAGCCATACTTACTGAGCTGAAGATACAACTCATTCATGACTTTATCTAGAGGCGTCATCTTTGAAGAAGAACTCGAGAAAACTACCGTACAACAGTATCCAAAAGCCTTGTCTAGAATTGCTTTAAACTTTGCAATTTGGCGCATATCGCTTAGCTATCCTTTTTTTTATTACTTAATAATGTCCAGTCCAAATTGAATATAATATTCAAAACCAACAGCCGATAGATCTCGAAGGGCGTCTTTGAATAGTCCGTAGTAATGTTAAGGAGGTTCATCTTGTTGTGCGGGGTCAAGGATAATAAGCCATATATATTATCGCGACGACCCCTGCTCTCCATGTGTTTGTGCGTATTGGACAAGTGATCGATGTCAAAGCGGTTAGAGTTTGAAGACTCATGCCATTGGATTCGTTGTCAAATAATAGATCCCGCGTCACTACGATGAACGTTGAGTTTCGACGAGGTGTACCCGAGCTCAGATGCAAGGTTCATGAACTCCCTAAAAACCTTGGTCATATAGAGCCCAGAAAGCCTTTTTACTCTACAAAAATTACCATTTTGCCTAGCATACCTCTCGTATAACCCAGATGCACCTCCAGCATTGTCTTTGGCCAAGTGCCAAAATAACTCTTCCTTCGTTCGCGAACGGGAGAGGGAAACGTCTCCTTTCGCCTTTTTCATCACATGCTTTATTAATGCGATCTTTGGCCAAGTCGCTATCATCGGCAGCAGGACCAAGCCGCACAGCAACTTGGGTAACCTGGAACACGCCTAACACTATAACTAGGACACAAAAGAATTAGCGACTTTTACCTGAGAGTAAATATCTTTCATAAGGGCGACCTGATGATTTCGTTTCGTGATGCCGTCCTAATCAGTGCAGGGTACATCAATTCAAAGAATCTGATAGTGACCCTGCTTACATGCTTGGTAGAGAAATTGCCATAAATTCTCTCGTACTTGGAAATTTCATCAGTGAGGAAAATTTTCCTAGTCGAAGTCACGTCACCCCACATGTAGGACAATGCTGTGTACTCGGGCTTGTCCTCGAGGCTCTTGCGGTGGAGTTCGATTAATAGTATCGGAACCAGGGTCGTCCAATATCTCAATCAAGTGAATCTCCTTCTATTTGATGTTAAGGAAGCGCTTTGGTACACCATTTTCGTAATGAACGGAGTGGAAGAGCTCTCAGGGCTGAAAGCGGAGGAGGCGATGATTGCCTTTGAGGATGGACTCCCGATTCTCCTTGATAGACTCTTGCTTTCGCTTCGCTGGCGGTATAGTTGGCGCAAATGGTCTGTTGGATGTTCTAATGTGTTCTGCACAACGTCCTGGGAAATAAAATGTTTTATAATAGACTTGAGCTTGCCAATCGAAGGCTAATGCCTATTTAGGACAAGGAAATGTATGAAGAAACGATTGAAGGAGGTGGAAAATGCAGGTGTTGCTTTGGCTGGGGTGTTGCTAGAGCTGGCTGGGCCTCCACAACTCAACATTTCAGCAATCTGTCTTAACTTGCATTCTCTCCGGTCCCCAGGACCTCCAGCTGCAGCTTTATAAAGTTTTTGTAGTTATAATTACGAGATACGTAGAGCCAGAAGAATGGTATTGGAGGTGATCTAGTTAATGGTGTCCCACCAGAGATGAAGGAGACTCTGCAGGAGCGCTAAACCAAATACGCTCATCACATGTCGATAAGATAAGCCTACATCACATGACCTCAAATTTCTGTCCAACCACAACCTCCTCCCTTCCGTCCTACCCCAACAATCACAATGGCAAAATCAACACCCTCAAACAGCACTCAAAAGCCCAAGCGCTCTCGGAAGCGAAAAGCGAGAACTGACGGTGAGCCATTCTTACCCATATCTAAGGATGGTTGTGCTGATCGAGAGAAAGTTGCTTCCTCATCCGAAAGCGAGAGCGAGAAGAGCGATGTTGGCAAAAGGAAGAAGAGTGAGACGGATAAAGATGAATTGGCGCAGGTGAGAGTTTAGTATTAAGAGGAGGGTTGTGGTCATTTTGCTAAGAGGCCAATAGGATGCGGGTGCCATAAAAGCTTCTAAAAAGGTTAAGAAAGAGAAGAAAAAATCAAAGTCCAACGCGAACTCTGAGACTCCTGAGGTCAATGGTGATGTATCAATGGCTGTTCCAGAAGAGGGACAGTCACCAGCGCCACCCTGCCAGGACGAAGACTTCACATCCCTGTATTTGAGAAAGGTTACGGCGGAACTGGCAGACGATCTCGACAAAGTGCGCGAGGCGAACGATTTCACGAATCGGAGTATGCCGATGCTGATCCATGCGTTGAGGCAAGGGGAGAGTATTTTTGGAGTGGAGGAGAAGAGGAGGATTGTTAGCGCTTCCTAAACTTTATTGCATTGGAACTGTGTTGGCTTTTTCGGTGTCTGCACTCTAATGCATGATAGGAATGCATTGGATCTTTTCGTTGATGGGTTGTAGAATTGCAGAAAATGAAGTGGTGGATATCATAAAGCTAAAAAAAGATGAGGCCACTTATATACCTAGCGCTACTCGCCGTACAAATATTTTGGAAATGCTGCCCAGAACGCCGAAAATTACTTGCTCAAATGCATTGAGAAACCATCATACATTTCCGCCATCAGCCATGTCCCCACTCAAGCTCAATCTGCCAAGCAAGCAAAAAAGGATGCCTAATAATCACCATATCCCTCGCTAACTTCCTAACCTGCTCCCTCTTGTCTGCCTTCTTCCCCTTCGGCAGCACAATCATCGTATCATACGCCCTCTGCAAAAGCTTTTCCTCATACTCTCTCCTCAAATCATCATCATTTGTCCAGTCGATAATGCTCTGATATATTCCCTCCAACTCACTCGCCCCGTAAACCTCACGCTTGACATCCGTTGTCACGCCACCCAGTGTAGCACCAAGTCGAGTCTTTCGCTCCCCGATTTCTTTGTTGATCCGCGCTTTCTCTTCCTGTTCGTAGATTTCGGCGATGCGAGTGTATGTGAGACTGGGATCTGGGAATCGGCCTTCGAGGAACGAGTATACAGGGCTGGTGGGGAGTTGTACTGATAGCGCTCGCGCATATTGTAATTTTGTTCCGTATTTTTGAGCGAAGTTAACTAGCTTATCAATACTGGATTGCGCCTTATGCGCGTCGTCCGCCTTTGCATATATCTCCGCTAGCCGCAATCCAACCAGAGTGTAATCATCCACCTTTGCTGCGCCCTGTGTTTCGTATAAGCTCAGCAGTCCTAACCATGCTTGGTCCTCGTCTGGTTTGAAAGTCGTTGCATCCAAGTAAGCGTTCGCTGCGTCGTCTGGTTTTCCGAGTTTGTCGAGGGCGCGGCCGAGGAAGAGCTTTCTAAAGCTTGTTAAGTATGAGAATAGAGAATTGGAGTATGTAACGACGTACGCGAAGTAATTCTTAGGGTCCCGCTCCAGGACGCTGTTGGCTTGGGAGATTGCTCCATCCCACTGTTTGGCGTCGAGGGCGGATTTCGCGGCGCGGAGGTTCGATTTGGTTGACATTGTTGCGGCGTAGTGGTTGAGATGTATTATGAGATAGAAAGAGGCATGTTGAAATAATGCATGGCGGCGTGTGTCGTGAAGATATCAAATATACTCGTGAGGTTGTGGTGGGTGAGGTGAAAGCATGAAGCCAAAAGTGGTCCTAGCGCCAACTTAATTTCAGCCCTATGGGAAAGCACAAATGTGGAATATTCAACCACGCCGCTACGCCCCTTCAACACTCCACATTCACCTTGCTGATATTGGCATCTGGCCATCATGGCCTCACATGCAGATTTCGATGGCGCTCATGACCTGCTGGGTCTGGATATCCAGACTCTACGTCGATTTGTAGAGTTCTTTCCGCAGGAAGGGCTCGCGAAGGTGTTGACGGGTTACCTCAGCAGTGGAGTTTCCCAGTACTCATTGACAGAGGGCGACCAGGAGGTACCAGATTTGAGCGAGGGTGGAGTCGCTCTGGATCAGGATGTGCCGCTTACGCAAGAGGATTGTTTGGTTTTGATGACTGTAAGTTGTATTGCCTTTTGCCGAGCGCAGAAGGGCACAACCAGACCTTGAGTTTGGGAGATGGCCTGTTTCTAGTATGAGACCGCAGATCCTTTCGTCTGGGTACCGCATTTGACTCTGCAAAGCGTCTTGTTGGCACCAACATGTTCTTAACGGACGTCGTGGAAGGCCGCTGCCTGAGGTGTTTTTTTCCTTGTGTCGCCTTCTGTGCCTTCTTTTTCATCTACTTTCTCCAAAATGGCGGCTAAATTTATCACAGGAGGGCATATTAGAGGCAAAAGATTCCCCATTGGCGCATTGCTTACTCGGAGATTATTACCTCTTCTTGGAAGAATATGAGAGTGCTGTCGAGATGACCCGCAAAGGTCTCAGACTCGCCGCGGCTGAATCACAGAAAACGGACCTGTCATTCGAGAGGCACGATCTATCTTTCAGCTTTGCTTTAGTATATGACTGATGATTCTAGAATTCGTGACGCACTGAGCAGCACCCTCGGTACTGCTCTCATTTACTACCAAACACCGAAGAATCATCCCGAGGCCAAGGAGATCTTTCGCTCTATCTTAGAACGAGAACCCAAGTTTACATCAGCACTCATTGGAATTGGTCTGATTCTTGAGGAAGAGGAGGAGTATGCCGAAGCTATTGACTTCTTAGGAAAGGCTTTGGAACAGGATCCGTCTAATGGAAGAATCGGCGCAGAGGTCGCCTGGTGCCAAGGACTAAATGGTGACTACGAGACCGGACTTTCTAGGCTCCAAGAATACCTCACCTATCCGCAGATGGACGCCTCAAAGCAACGTGGGAGGGAAATTCGAGCACAGACACTATACCGCATCGGAATCTGTTTATGGGAGTTAGATTCTTCTCCAGCCGCCCGAAAGGATCGACAAGGCGCGTACGCAAAATTTCTCGCGTCAATCAAGGCCAACCGAAATTTCGCTCCCGCTTATACAAGTCTCGGGATATTTTATGAGGATTACAGGGAAGATCGAAAGAGGGCGAGACAGTGCTTCCAGAAAGCATTCGAACTTTCGCCGTCAGAACTTGTGGCTGCTGAACGCCTCGCACGGTCCTTTGCAGACCAGGGAGAGTGGGATATCGTCGAAGTAATCGCGCAGCGTGTTGTTGATTCTGGCAGGGTCCGCCCAGCGCCAGGTTCTAAGAAGAAAGGTGTGAGCTGGCCATTTTCGGCACTGGGCGTCGTTCAGATGAACAAGCAAGAGTATAAGAAGAGCATTGTGTCGTTCCTTGCAGCACTTCGCAGCAGTCCAGATGACTATCACTCATACGTGGGTCTCGGGGAGAGCTATCATAATTCTGGACGATATAATTCAGCAGCGCGGACGTTTAATTACGTCGAGGATCCTACGAATAGTGTGGTCATGAAGAAGACTGGCGAGAGCTGGTTTACGAAATACATGTTGGCAAACGTAAACCGAGAGCTTAGCGAATTCGACGACGCAATCAAGGGATATGAGGAGGTCTTGGCCGAGAGACCAAAAGAATTCGGTGTCGCTATTGCTTTGCTTCAAACCTTTGTTGATAAGGCTTGGCGGTGTATCGAGACTGGCTTTTTCGGAGAGGCCGCTGACTGTGCGAACAAGGCCGTTGATGTGGCTACCAGCATCGCAGAGTATAAACCTGAAGCCTTCAATTTGTGGAAGGCTGTCGGAGATGCTGCATCGATCTTTACTTGGGTGCAGGAGAGGATTGGCCAAGCTCCTTTGGCAGCAATCGAGAAGCTTCTTCGAGCTGATTTCAATGTCGAAAGATTCGATTTGCACAAGGATCTTGACGGAGTCGGTTCCAATCAACTGGATCTCTTGGCGGCCGACGATCAGGATGATTCGCCTTCTGAGCTCATTTTGGTCCTGCAGGCTGCTATTCTCGCCCAGAAACGAGCCATTATCAGTTGCGCAAATGATATCCATGCCCAAGCAGTCGCGTGGTACAATCTAGGCTGGACCGAATATCGAGCGCACGTCTGTGTTGAGCAGGAGCCAGATTCTGGACAGCAGTCAAGAGCATACCTCAGGGCAGCAATGAGTTGCTTCAAACGCGCAATAGAAATCGAAGCTGGAAACGTCGAGTTTTGGAACTCTCTTGGGGTTATCACAACGACCCTAAACGCGAAAGTAGCCCAGCACTCCTTCGTTCGTTCTCTACATCTCAACGAGCGTAGCGTTCGAGCTTGGACCAATCTCGGAACGTTATATTTACTGGAGAATGACTTAGAACTCGCTCATATGGCTTTTTCCCGTGCTCAATCTACCGACCCAGATTACGCTCACGCATGGGTCGGTGAAGGCATCATTGCGCTCCTTACCGGCGACGCGAATGAAGCATTATCTCACTTCACGCACGCATTCGAGCTATCTGATTCTGCCTCGCTACTTACGAAGCGCCAGTACGCTCTTTCAGCATTCGATTACTTAGTCTCCTCGCCTAGTGCATCAAACAACATCACGCACCTAATTCAACCTCTCTTCGCGTTATATCAGCTCAACTTCCAGCAGCCAAGTGGGATCACCTATAGACACCTCGCCGCTCTTTATCTCGAACGTGTAGGCAATTATGACGCAGCTATCAAAGCCCTCATGAAAATATGCGAAAATGCAGAGCAGGAGTACGAGACGTCTGAATTAGGCTCTAGTGTATCAAGGTTTGTGCAAGCTAAAACCGACCTTGCACGCAACTACTTGGCAATGCATAGTTTCACCTCGGCCGTCGAAGAGGCGGAAAGAGCGTTGGATCTGACGAGCGATGAAGAGTTGCTACAAAATTCCCTCCCTATTTCCGACCTACGCAAACTCAGGCTCTCGGCACGACTCACCGCGGGTTTAGCCCACTATTACCTCAACGACCTTGACGCAGCGCTCCCATTATTCAGAACAGCACTAGAGGAAACGGGATCGAATTCCGATGTGATTTGCCTGCTAGCGGAAGTATTGTGGGCGAAAGGAGGAGAAAATGAGAAAGACGTAGCAAGGGAGCAATTATTTGCTGCTGTGGAGAAGGATCCGGAGTGTGTTGGTGCAATGTGCCTTTTGGGGGCGATGAGTGTCGTTGACGGAGATATCGATACTATGGAGGCGGTGAGAGAGGATCTGGCTTCCCTACGCACGAAATTAGAAGATGAACATGAGCTTGGGAGGGTGGAGAGGATTTTATATGCTATTGCGGTGTCCCTTGGTGGGGATTCCGAAAAGGAGAACGAGGTCAAGAGGAGCGTTATGCTGGCTCCTTGGAAGAGCGTGGGGTGGAGCGAGATGGCGACTGTTAGTGAGGAGGCATTCCCGGCTACTATGGCCCTGAAAACGGCGCAGAGGGCTGTTCCTCCCGGCGGCGAGCTGAATGCAGAGGAAATGGCGAAGGTTTTTGGAGGCACGGGGATTCCAGCTGATGCCCAGAGGGGTGTGGTATTGGCGCCGTGGTTGGAGAGTGTGTGGAGAGCTTTTGGGGAGGTTGTGGGGAGGGAGTAAGATGGGGATGGTAAAGGGGTGTTGGGGATTTTGGGAGGGAGAGTAGGGATTGGTGGAGAGGGGATAGGGGATTTGTAGGGTGAAGGGATTATGTAGATTTGTTTGGGTGTGTTGATGGATGATCTGTACTCCATTGTAGATGGTACCATTGCGAAGGGAAGGCAGGAGACGTGCTCTGTTTTGGGCTGGCGGTAAATTGATTTTTCCTTGTTCTTGTATTTAGGCTTGGGTTGGGGTTGGATTGGAAGGATGGATGGGATGGACTTTGTGGCTGGGAGGAAAGACAGAAATATGTATAAATTTAAAGGTATATGCGACTTGTAAGGAAAATCATGCTGATAAAGGCTGTGAGTACTTGTTGGAAGCTTGAAAGAACTGCGATTATCTGATCACGTGATAGACGGGGTAGGCTTAGCACGTCGGATCCACCTTGATGCCCGCACGTCGCGCCAATCCACCCACTCACTGAACATCAGATTCAACAGCATGCATCGAACAGCCAAACCTGGATTCCAGCAAGTACGATCTAGGAAACAAGCTACGTGGAAAATTTCTCCAGCAGGAAGTTCGCCGAACGACAAGCAAAGATAAACCCGAGATTCAAATCCCGACAGACGCCAAAAATCCAGTGGAGTGACACAAGTGCCAAGACGGCCAGCAGCAAGACTGCGGTTAAGATGACACAGAAGAGTGCAGCACTGCAGAAAGTATACTAGCGTCAGCGACCATTTCAGCTTCTGTACTGCCTGTTGACATTTTAGAGGTACGTAGGTCGATTCAAAAACTTCATTAATATCATACCTTTGACATTTCCTTCAGACAACTGATAATCCTAATATCAACGACGGTTTATTCCTCATCGAGAGATCTTCACGCTCTGCATGTGTTTAAAGGTGTCGATCATCCATCTGCAGGGTGGCAACGGAAGCGATACAATAGGACGTCACGTGCACTAATCCTGGTCATATAACAAGGGTTTCGGCACCGAACCGCGAACGGCAGCCCCGACCAGTTTGTTGAATTCCTTTTCGAACTGTTTTGGACGTCCGTTTCAAGTTTATACATGCAAGCTCTATCCGCTCGTGGGTTTGATCACAATCGACTAGCTTGCTAGATTCACCCTTATAGGCTACTCATACCTTCTATTATTCGGAACTCGACCTTACGTACCGAGGTAGCCACGTCGTATCTTTCGAGCTAATTTCGCCCAGGAATCGGACGTTCGAGCTGAGTGCGAACCATCACATTTAGCATTCTCTAATCTTAGCTCTTCTATAGGCGGATATCTTAAGCTCATACACAGGCTACATTTCAGGCGTTGTGTGGAAACGACTTGGACCAGAATGCTCAAACTCAACAATTTTACGGCAGTCGTTCCTTCTTACTTTCAACAGGCGAGGATGTCTGGCCAAAAACCACAGCGAATGGCAGGCTAAGTCGGGGCATGAGCTATGACTGTGTGCCAGAAACGCTATATAAAGACTGTCTGCATTGATCTGTAAGTCCATTGTTTGACCTTGAGACCAGAAATTGTGAAGGCTAAATAAATTATATCTTTCGTTAAATATGGCCCAAGCCGTATGGATATTTGGGAGACAACTAATTAGAGAGACTGCCTTCGGCGTCGCGAGCAATTTCGCCTATGACGGCCTCAAATCCGCCCTTGAAACATGTGGATTGATGATCGACAACAATAAAGAGTTCGACTCCGGCTTCGAGTAGATGGACAACTCTGCATCTATACACGGCCAGAGCAGATATGCACTGAGGAAGCTAGCAGCAAGTCATGGCACCCATATCCAGTGTGAAGATGAAGCAAGACTTCCGGATGGTTGCCTATGGGATATTGGACAAGTACTTTGGACAGCTGAGCCATCTAATCGTGCAAAGCACGAGGGAATGCATATCAAGCAGGCGCTTCTGAATATATGCATGGCTTCGCTCGTGGCTTTACCTCCGTTTATTCAGGTAAGTGATAAAGGGAGTTGTAGATGGTGGTCTTTAAGCAGGTTATTTGGTCTTCTTCCTCCTAATTACCAGCTGCATGATTCATGCCGATTATCTTGTCTTTCCTACAAGTCACGTTCGCAATATTCAGAGGCCCTTCAATTACATTAAATGCATTTCCTTCATAACTCCTCCACCGAACCAACCTCACTCAGAATCTTCTCCAAAAACTCCTGTTGCTCTCTTACCCAATCTTTGTTCGGAAACACGCCATCCACAATAATGGGAACCAGAATATCGCATGCACAGCCCTTCTGCTCAGGTTTGGTGCATAGATTTCTGTCGTCGCCGCTGCAATTGGGATCTGAGCAATGGGGTCGGTCTTTTCCCGTCTTGCATTGTGTGGTGTGTGCTGGGAGAAGGATATCGGATATCTGCGTGATGGGTTAAAGGTGCTGAATCACAGTGTTGAATGGGGATGAATTCGCACAGAGAAAGGTATTTGTTGCTGCTTGGCGACATCGGAAGTTGACAGCTCGGGTTGATTTGTCGCTTTTGCCGACGCATACGTCGCCAAAGCTAATGTTGCGGTATAAATCCACCTTTTTGGTACCATTTCGATAAGTTGAGAAAGTTCTGAGAGGGTTAGAGAGGATACGATGATCGTTCAGGAAAGCGGGCGCTCAAAATGAGGATTTATTCTCGCTTGCGACCTTTGGACTATAAGAACTTATGGGATCTTATGATTATATTCTATTGGGTCCCGTGATAATTTCTTCTAAGTCTCTCCTTGTTAGGTTTATTTCTTCGTAAGCGCCATTTATAGAATCGTGTAGTGTAGTTGGTGTGCCTGGTTGCTCAGCTTCAACTGACTGTACTCGTGCCATTCACCTGACTCGTTTTCTTACTGCTGAAGGTCAAATATTGATTATTAATACTTCAGTCATCTGTGGCGTCGCGGTTTGGGTTTTAAGTTTGGTATCTTGATATTCTACGTACATCTAGCGGAACCGTGAAGACAGAGGGGTGGTGGTCAGCAGAGAGGGATTTCCATTTAGAACTGGCGGCTCTGAATATTGCGCGTTTTTCGAATTGATAATTATTGTATTCTACAGAGAAGCGCTCTGCAAGATATATAGGCAAATGAAAAGCGCTTCTTAAAAGGTACCTCACTTTCTTGACTCACTTCTTTACCGCTGTCTCCATTCGCTATGTACCCCACCACCTTTCCCTCCTGCATCTACACCGCCTTAGTAATTCTTACAACGCTCTCCAATGCCTACTACATCGATCAGAACTCATGTTCTCCATCTAAATTCGGCCTCGACAAACTCCAAAACGCATTCGAATTAGCGTTTTCCTACGCCAGAGTCATTACACAAAACAAAGACAAATTCGAAGACAACACTAGGGTAAAAGACGTAACAAACTGGATACTCGGTGAAAACGCGAAAATAGACTCGGAGGGTATGAACAAGTGGGATCTAGCTCGTCGTATGCAACCCTTTGCCCACTACCCATAACACTCTACCATTTCGTCATAATTCTAATTAGACTCTACCAGTTTACCTGACCAACCTCAACTCCGTAGAAAAACGATCAGACACCCCGGACGACGTCCGCATCTACTACGACACCTCCCGCCTCGAAGTCACCGACCTCCCCAGCGGCGCCAAAAAGACTCACGATAAAATCAACAATCTTAGTAACCTTGGCGACGGCATCGCAGACTGCAACGAGAAAACCGGTATCAAAGCGTGGACGGGTAGTGAACCTGCTCGTCACGCCTTCTCCACAATTCAAATCTGTCCATGGTATTTGAAAGAGATGATGATTGCCAAGGTCGGGACGTTCAGTGCGTTTAAGACGAAAGGGCTAAGGTTGCTGGATAAGGGGTTGGATAGATTGATTCCGATTGATTCACCGGCGGGTATCGATTATATTGCGTTATTTGAGGTTACGATGTTGCATGAGGTACGTCCCACTCCGCTTTTACTCCTCCCTAGTATAAAGTGTTCATGAAAATGCTAACGAAAATTTCTCAGCTCACGCATACTAAAATCGCAGGCGGAATATATGGGGAAGGTGGATCGAAGGATATAGATGGCCTTGGAAATAGTTATCAATGGAAGAATATTCGACGACTGAGTCAGGGAGAGGATTCGTGGGAAAATGCAGGTAAAATAAGTTGAACTTCGGATTGATGTGATTTTGTGCTGACGGTGTTAGATTCTTTGGCCTATTGGGCCTTCGCTGTAAAGATGATATTAGAGGATGGAGTTACGATTACTGAGAATGGGGATGTAGAGAAGGTTAAGGTTAAGGGTAAGGGGTGGGAGACGAGAGAATGGGTCGCATGAATAACATCGGAGGTGTTGGGACGCCCGGGTAACTCTCCATCCAATCACTTGCGTCGCATACCCTATTACTTTTGGAATGTAAATTTCATATTCTTTTTGGTGATTCCTTTCTAAACCCGATCTTTTTGTGTGTTCAAGATTGAATTGATAACTGTGGTAGCTAGACATATGTAAGTGCTACATGGTGTGCGTTTAACAGCGAGCAAAGTCGTCTACCTCGCACTCATTTGTATAATTAAAATGGTTTCCTACGTTTTATCCATCTCCTCTTCCGACATTCACTCTTGATGTCCAATGGACCAATAATTTCCCTCGCGCTCACATCCGCATTCGGAAACCTCGTCACCCCACCAATCTACTAGGTTTACGAGCCTCATCCATCCCAATCCCGTTAGCACGCACCTGAGACCACAAAACACCACCGCATAAGCTACGCTTAGACCCTCTACAAACTTCCCTCTACCTCATTCTTAACACTAGTCCTCCTAGTATTTCAGCTCTTAGAAGGACTATTACGTATCTCGATGGGGTTCAGGTAGGAACGGAGGTTCCAGACACAAGTATTAATATGGCTGGCTTTTTTTCTCTGGCGGTAGTTGAGTATCTAATTTGGTTCCGATTTTGTCGTTCGTTCTTTTTTCAGCCTGGAAATGGTTTGTATCATCATCGTGGCGCCGGTATCCCGTGCGCTCATTGCCTCATTTACAATTACTTCTCTAGTGTCCTCTTCTTTCGCTTCTCCGCTTCAAGCTCGACAAAACTGCACCACACTGTTTCCCTCTCCCATCGAACACCACCTCCTCAATCACATTGTCTACAAGTCCTGCCAAAGCCAACCTCCCATAGTGTTACCGAGCAGCACCAGCGCTGATCCCCCTTGTCGATCCTTCTTTTCCCTGTTAATCCTTATGTAGCTTACCAATCACTCTCAGAGCTCATTTCCCCGTTATTTATGTAGAGTAGATTGTTCGCTCGCTCAATTGATTAAGATGCTCCTCAATTTCCCACCTGCTCGCTCACACATAGACCCTCCAATGCGCGACATTCCCAGTCCCAATTGACTGGAGTGGCCCAAATGGCGAACACTTCGATCTGGGCCTCGTCCGCCTTCCCACGTCATCCAACAGTACCACCAAGATCGGGAACCTTTGTCATCAAACCCGGCGGTTCCGGCGCGCTCGCCTCAAAAATAATCGCTTGAATCTCAGATGGTACGGCACACTTTTCAAAAGAACACTTAGAAGCCTTTCACATCATCGGCCTCGATCCGCGGGGGTACGGGAACGAGTAACCAGATACAATGCAACACGTCCATATACTCTGAACGCGTCTCTTTATTACCTTCCACTGAATCAGAGTTGGATGCTCTCGTTTCTAAGAACAAGCGACTGGGAGAAAGTTGTAAAGAGTTGGCGGGACTGTTGGTCGAGCATCTGGATACGATATCCGTAGCCAAGGACCACGAGGCTGTGCGCTGGGCGACGGAAAGATAACTTTCTTGGGCTTGTGTTATGGCTCCCAACTCGGCGCTCAATACGCGCAGCTCTTTCCCGACAACATACGCACCATGGCATTGGATGGGATTGTGCAACATTCGGAATCAAGAAGCCTCTAATATTCTGATCGAGTCCACCGTGTAGTCTCTCTTTCTCTCTCATTTCTTTCAACAGGCGGGAAGCAACGAGTCTTCGCCACTCGCCAGTCAGGATGTTGAAAGATTGTGGAAAGAGTTGTTGGCAAATGCGACGGAGAGCCCGATCCCAGCACTGGGTTGTGATGGAACAGCTTGCCGCTCCGACACCAATGCCGAAGAAATTCTCTTCAATGTACATGGTACCTCGGGCTGGGATGTCTTGGTTCAAGTTTTGGTTGAGGCAAGTCGGGGAAATGCGACGTTGTAAATTCAGGATTAGATGACCCGATCGCGGCTTCCGGTCTTGCGATTGGGTGTCTGGACTGGACGCATGAGGGGTGTGAGAGTATTGTTGGAGTGTTAGCGAAGAAGAAGATGGCAGAAACATTCGCACCACTTACCCGTAGTGGATCGTAATCTTGGGCGCTGCAACATTCTTGCATCGGTTGGCCAGTGCCCGGTAAGAACCCTTCCAAGGCTCTCAACGTGAAAACAGAGAACCCGATCATGCTTGTCAACTCCGTAGCGGACCCGTCCACATCATATACGTGAGCGACTGGAACTTTAGAGGAAATCGAGAATGCGGTATTACTCACTAGGGAAGGAGACGGGCATACGAGCTTGTACGTGAGGGAGATAGCTGCACAGGTGATGAGGAAGTATCTGTTGACTGGGAAGGCGCCGGAGGACGGAACTGTTCTGAGTAATTGAAGCAGTGTGCTGCTCAGTGGCTTGAGGATTACAGGAGGTTGGGAGGGCGATGTGAGGAGCGATGGGTTGATTTAATCTGAATTTTGGTGTTTTATATTAATTACTCTATACTTCTTGATAAAATCATTTTTCAATTCGAACTATCTCCTAAGGCGTTCCAGAGCTCATATTAAACGTAACGAGATTAGGGAGGTTGAACAGTGATGCAGGCGAACGTGTGTCTGACCTGAGTTCGATTTCGAGGTCTGATCTGCCGAGAAGGCTGCTCATATAATCGGGTGGTTATTGAGACATGATGGGGATAAAGCACTCACAACCGGTGGTTATCCCACCTCCTTCACTCTTACTCGAATACATAATCCAGCTCTTTCACCACATCGACTTTTCTACTGCCTTCCATGCGTTTCTAGCGCTAGGCATCTACACATACAGACCTCTTCGACAAAGAGGAGCAGTGTAGAGCTCTTTCTCTCCGCAGACTATCTCCCTAGTAAATTTGGTGAACCATTGTCTATCAACCGCAACGCTCTCTCTCCAGCTTCACTTCACCTCGCTTAGCCGCACAGACCACTTCGACTAGCGCCCTTCTCCCTCCCACCCCTACTTAAGCTGGCCCTCACCCACTTCGCCCGCTTTTTCTTCTTCCTTATTCAACCCCTCGAGGTTTACAAAGCCTACGGTCTGACTCGTTTCGGATAAACCGCCCTGTTTGGGAACTACATACCTAACTACGCGTACCACGGCAGCCAGACCAAGAGGTCAGTCACCTATCACCAGTGGGATTCCGGGGCTATACAAAGCGCCGCCTTTCTTACCTCTTTCGCCCACATACGAGCCCTGGTCGGCAATTTCTTGCGATGTTCTGCTCGTCAGCGCCTCTAGCGAAGACAACAGTAAGACGCGAGTCTTTGCGGTCCAGAACGTACGTCACTGTGGCCATAGAGACTCGCTGGAAACGGCGGGCGTCACTGACGAAGAAAGGCAACCGTCCTCATGCAATCATCCCCAGACTTTAGCCGCGTATGACCGCTGCGTGGTGTGTAGATCTGCACAACCTAGCGGTGAGATTGGGTACGGGTATGCGCGACCAGCTTCTCACGTCTTGCCTTTCCAGCCATGGCATCGGCACCTGGTATTGGAAAAAGCATTCCCACACGTGGGGAGTTCAAAAGATGGTGACTGAAAGCGAGATGTCCTACTGGACACACGGGTTCGTTGCGCCTCGCGGCATCTTGAATAGTAGGGGAGCTTCGATGCCACCGTGGTTGATGCGGTTTCCGTTGCTTGCACCCGATGATGTACACACCGCTGAAGCTGCCCGTACATACTTTTTTTTTTAAGATAGATTAACAATAGATTCTTTTCCATAATGTGAGTCCTTTCGCTGCTGTGATGTCTGGATCGTGATGTTTGCACCTTGCTGTCTGAAGCGTGAAGCAGAGAGTCGGGATTAAATCGTTTCTCTTTTCATAACCCAATTCCTTCAATGCCGTGATATCTTCAAGGTAATGCCTACGTCTCACTCCGGTTCTATTACTTAGAAAAAAAGGACTCGATGGAAACGTGACTTCAAAGAACAAAAAGTGCTAATAATGAGACAGAAAGCAGGCCGGTTATCATTCCAATGACATTACTCAAACGATCCTTCACCAAAATTTCAATCGTCCAAAGGGACAGGGTCAACCATACTCAACTCGCCGAACTCACTACTTGCTTCTTCCTCAGACTCTTCATCTGGCTCGACAACACTGACCTCCATCCGAGTTGCCATCTTCACTTCTTCTCTTTGCATGACTTCCTTCTGAGCAACTCCATTTGTCCTCGCGGCCATCAACTCCATTGGTGTCGAAAACTTCATAGAATCGATATCTCGCATCACGATCTGGCCAGCCACTTCATCATCTGACGCACCCACTAGCGTATTCGTGGAGGATGGAGGAGCTGGTGATGTGGGAACCATGTTGGATGGGATTTGGTTGCGTGTGCGGATGGAGGATACTGGGAAAGAGGGTTGTCTAGCCGGAGATTGGGTAGAATGAGTGGAGGTGGTTTGAAGGGGGATACTGCTAGAAAATGGATCCGTCGCCTCAGAGAATGGTGCAGTCATCGATCTTGCGGGCTGTTGGCCTGTCCTTTGCATCTTCATGTTTCTCTCGAGGGGAAAGGAAGGTGCGCGATCTGGTAAAGGGGCGGGATCAGCCATCAAGTCTTCCGGTTTCCTGTCTGGGACCATGACAAGCTCAGCAGGGCCTTGAGTTGAATGTTGCTGCTGTGACTGTTGTTTTTGCTTTCGAATCTGCTCTTTCTTTCTCTCGTTAATTTCTAACAACTTCTCCTGCTCGGCAACTTTGTTGAAATCCAAGTCTTCGAATCCAACCTTAGCCAAGATCCTGCCGACTAGGAAACGATACCGATCATGACCTGTGACGAATTTACTCATGTCCACATTCTCGACGCCGTAGACGTCTTTGACTTCATGCAGACCTGCGACGCCCATCTGCAATTTGCTAGTTCGGTATAGGAAGCCTAGGATGTAGTCTTCGGTGGAATAGACGTTGACGGCTCTTGCTGCAACGACCGAGCGAACCTGTCGCCAAGACCCGCTATCCGATGGCACAGGGGCGCCCATCAAAATCACAGATTCGACCAGCCCAAACGCGTTCTGCTCTGCGAGTTCGACGAGGCAGGAATGGATGACGCGAGCGCCGAGCGAATACCCTGTTAGGGTAACGGGTCTCTCGCCTTGAACTTTACTTATTAAAGCGTGAGCAAGGACTTTTCCAGCTTTATCGGCTCGAGCGATGGCGACTGAGAAGGGGTTATCAAGGACGCTTGCTACTTTGATGAGTCCCAAGGGCCAGAGTCCAGCATAGAGAGCACCGAGGAGTGTGCGGCTGACGACGGTGTAGGTCACGCCGTCCCACGCGTAGTTGAATAGAACGTCATTGAGCGAGTTACCGAGACGGAGCATGGCATCGAGCTCGAAGCGGAGGGCAAAAGGCTCGATCCTGGAGGCATCGATAATTTCCCAGGGCTTGCTGACATCGGAAGGGGAGTTGAGCCAACCGCTGATGCCGATGGAGACCCGCAGACGGTGCTGTTCGCGTTTTATTGGATCGCGAGCGTCTTGCTCTTCGGACCATTCGGTGGAGCGTTGGGCTGAAGGGCGGGTGGGATCTGGATGTGATATTAGCGCGGTTTCTCGGATAGTTGTGTGTTTCTGTGTAGCTTTGGGAATGACGGCTACTAGAAACCAAACGTCCCGAATATATATGACATGAACATACCTTGGACTGGAATGAACTCGAAATCCCGAACCTCTTTCGCATACTGCTTCATCAAGCGTCCCGTCATCTTTCCACCATACGCTCCAAAGAGCGAGCCAACAAGCACGGAGCTGCCAGCCAGGGCACCAAGATACCCGGAGATGACAGTCGCTCCAAGACCCAAACCACCCATGACAGTCCCAACACCGGCAGCGAGCAATGGTGCAGCTAGACCTCCAGTCACTCCGATCAGCACAGCTCCACCGACGGCAGCTAGTCCGACTTTCCACTTTCGCGCAGCAGAATCACTTTCAGCCTGTTTCTTGGCGGCTTCTTCAGCATCCATCTGCGATGCAGCGGAGGCAAGCAGGCCTTGAGCGACTGACTTCTCATGCTCCGCTAATATAGAAGTCTCGGTTTCTAAACTGCTCGCCAAATGAAGCAGCAATACTCTGGAATGAGCAGGATAGTGTTCCAAGCTCAAAAGAAGCAACAAAACGCAGTGAAGAATAAGCACACGTTTCGGCTCCTCAAAACTCATGAGCTTATTTTCAATCACTTCATATCGCCCCTGCTTCTTTTGCTTCTCCTTCTGCGTACCACTCTCCCCACTCTGAAACGGATCGCCCCCAAAATCAATCAAGAGCGAATTGCCCATTTTCTCTCTTTGCGTTTGCTCCAGATTGGCCTTCCTTTTCGCCTTTGCCTGCCTAACTACTTCCCCACGAACGCAGAGCACGTCGCAAACCCGATGCATAACCCCAGCCCTCCATTTATCAAAAAATGTTAATGCCGAGCGACGAAGAGCCTGCATCTGTGTGCTCCCGATCTCACGTTCTCTTGCCTTCCGCACTCTTTCCGCTGCCATTTCAGCTTCATTTTGCGGCTCGTCGAAGCTTATAAGATCCCGTACCGGTGACGGAGCTTTCTTCGGAGGCGCGGTTGCAGTCGTCGAGGGGGTAGAAGAATCAGTGTCGTGTGTCTTATTGGGATCAAACGTCGCAGTCAAATCGCCTCTCATCGCATCCGTACATAGCAGCACCAGAAGCGCCAATTCAACACGTAGCGCGGGCGTTTCGAGGACGGAGGTCAGGGAGGCACCTTCATCTTGTTTCGAGGCTTCGGAACCGCTGCCTGTTATTACGTTGGCGACTTTGAAAAGCATCGTGGCTGGTAGTGGTAAGTGAGAGCTGTGGTTTTAGCTCCTTGGGATGTTAGCGGTGATGCCTTGGGAAGGGGCAGATGGGAATCGCAGGCTGTGCCGCATTGGTGCTAGGCAGATCTTGAAGGATTCAAGCCACCGTAACTATTCCGTGGCTTGGAATACGGGTAATGGGTGTTGAATTGAGTAATGGGCGCATTGTTTGCAGAGTTTGTTTGATGGAGCATGCAGCATGTTTGAAGATTGGTGATGGAGGTGTTGAATTGGTTGTCCTGAAGCTTAGATCGGCCCGGCGATCTGCGGCCAGAAACGTGACTTCGTGATGGCGTGTCGGACTCCCTACTTTCTACATCCTTCGCCGCAACGAATCGTCTTGAGTGCAATCCCAATATGCCTACGACACATTTTCAACCTCAAGCTTCGGCTGATTCCAAGAAGGCAGCTTTCAGTGCTGGATCAGCCGTTTCGGGGGGCGAAAGCGACTCTTGCGGGCGGTTAACTTCACCTATCCACCTTTCAACTGCTAAACGTGTCCCGCCGCTCCTAGTCACGCAGGAAGAGTGGCAGACGACAAAATACACTCCTTCCAATGACATCCTTCGATTGCTGTGTCTGGAGCTTTCGTGGCTACAGGAGGCTTTACAAGGCTAGCATTAGGCGCACAGCCCGGGGGATAATGACTGCAATGGAGAGATGAACATGCGGGCGGCGACTCAAGCCGCTTTCACTCTTTGCTTTACTCTTGCCGCCAGGCTGAACTCGACGGGGCGGAGGCTGAGCCGAATGTGACCCTGGATGCCAAACGTTCTGTTCATTGCCATTTTACTACGCACCCCTGTCACATTTTTGAAAGGACCGTACCACACTACAACCTGCTCATTGTTCACAGACTTCTAATCAACATCCGAAAACAGCAATATATCCAACATGCGACTCATCCACTCGACCACACTTGAGCTGAAAGATTTGTTCGACAATGAGATTCCTCCGTATGCGATTTTGCCTCATACTTGTGGAACGGAGGAGATCACCTTCGAGGATATGCAGAACGGGAAAGGGAACCAATTGCGGGGATATCGAAAAATCGAATTCGCCGCACGTCAAGCCGCTGAAGAAAAACTTGCCTACATCTGGGTGGATACATGCTGCATCTAGGAATGTCACCCGTACTGACAATCCTCTACAAAAGTGGGAGCATTTGCCGCCGGAAACGATGGGCCATCCCTCTGGCTATAAGAAAACTAAAACTTGCTTATGAGTAAGTTACCTTTGTATGCTTACCCAATTATGTCAGGACGCCGAGGCGCGTGAGGCTATACTACAACTTAGAGAGAATGCTACAACACGATGTAGCTCATGTGAAACACTTAAGCATAACGCAAGGACTTGTCCAAAGCATTGGGTTTAAATTTTAGAGCTGATATTATATGTATACTTCTACTGTGTTTAGATACTCAAATCTGAACGCGTAGGGTAGCTAAAAGTAACCTCACTTGGATGACCTCTCTCCTGTGCATCACGTTACCGGAAAGTTTTAATTAGTAAGCTAAAGAAGATGGCTAAAGGGTAAGGATATCTATTGAGTATAGAGGGAAAATTTCGCACGTTGTAGCCGAGAATGAGAATACCATGCGGTTTACTATCTCCAGCGAGCAAACCTGTTACGGGCCGAGCAATCCGATCGATTGCGGGGTCTTTCTGTAAGTAGGTACGGAGACAGAGCCACAACTATTACGTTCTTATTTGCTATTTCCGATATCATACAAGCAGCAGGTTGCCTTACTTGGACGTGCTCCAGTCGCATTGCTCTCCGTTCATGAGTTCATGCATGAAACAAGGACCGAGGAGCTGGTCATTCAAGATGGTAGAATCCGCGCATCTAAATGTATTGAACCTACCACGGATGGCGACTACGACGGCCTTGAACGCCGGACAACAGGCGATTGGTCAACAGACACCATATGTGCACGTCGTCTGATGTTACCGTGGAATTAATATAAAGAAAAAAAAATAAGTATAATTATCTAATAAATAATAGTTTAGTTAAAAAAAGTTATATTAACATAAAATTTGTAGCTATAAATAATTAATAAATACTAGTTTTTATTATACTATACTTTTATTTTGTTATAACAATTAATTATTTTTATTAATTATTTAAATTTAAAGTTATTATTTATTTAGTAAGTAAAAAATATAATAAAAAAACTTTTTAAAATAAAAATTAATAATTTTAAAGTTTTAAGTTTTATATATTACTTAATTTACTTTAATAAATTAATACTAGTAAAAAATAAAACTTATTAACATAAATTAAAATTAATAAAATAACTTAACTTTTATTTTTATTTTAATTAGTATTTTTTTAGGTTATTTTATAATATAAATTTTTTACAAATTTTTTTTTACTTATTAAGTATTTTAATAAAACTTTTTCTATTTATTTTATTTATATTATGTAATTAAATATTATGTTAAATCTTTTATTAAACTAAATTATTAATAATATTAAAAAATATTATTAGTTTTAATTTAATTTAAATTAATTAGTATAAAGTAAAAAAAATTAAAAAAATTAAGTTTTTTTTTTTACTTGGCATATTGGTCAACTTCAGCTTTACGTAGCCGCCTTTTGCATTTGTAGCCGATAAACACCCAAAACACCATGGCCCTCGCTTAATGTAGGTAGGGGCCTACAGGTCTAGTATCTATAAAAGGCCTCATTCGAGCCCATAACTCTTATGGAACAGCCGCTTGTAGTTCGGATTCATCTTCCGTACTCCTGAATCCTATTCACTTCCTAGTATGTTTTAGAGTCCCTACCCCTTTCATAAAGATAAAGCAATCGCCTCGGATATTTCTATCGATTCTGCTCCATCTGCCCTTTATGTATGCCTCGAAAGCCCGGTTCTTTTCAGAATCATTTGAGTATCCAGGTGAGTTCATTTTGAGCCACTCCTGGAGGGTAACCTAAAGCTTCTTCACATTGGTGCTATACAAATATAACTTCCAAATCTTCACGGAGGCCGGCTAAACGCCATTATTTGGGGGGACTTTTTTACGCTGACAAACACATATGCCCTAGAAGGTTAGAATTTGTAAAAAAGCCAGTAGCAGTTCCAACAAACATCCTGCCAGCAATGTAGTATGTGTAGGTATCCTGTAAATAGAGCGCCCCATAATGAATTGGGTATGAGAGAGCGGTCGACAGCGTCATGGATCGGCTATTTAATCGTAGATTAGAGAATATCCGTTAGTCGGTTCTCGTTCATTTCCTTTGTATATATGGAGTACGTAAACTGCCCAATAGAACGGTAGGTATAGGGAAAGGTAATGAAGAAATATGTGAACATCTTTCACAAAGGTCATCGAGAGTTCGCTGCTGAGGAGAAAGCAGGGTGCCTCAGAGGAAGGTAGGAACGGAACACAAACTAGGTTAAAGGTAGATTTTTTCGATCTGTCTAGTGGCCATCATTATCTCAACTTACAAACATAACCTAGAGACGGGTCTTTAAATGTCACAGATATGTTATAGTCGAGAAAATACAGACCGCAGCAGGAATCTCCCCCTTCTTAATCGGAATGACGGTGGTGACGAGGAATTCGGACAGGTATACGAAGGACCAAAACCCACGTATTAGTTAGACATGCTGGAGACTGAATAATTGGACGAGGCGCACGCATGCCATCATAAGGCCTCCTGCTAGCACGAAGGGACATTCTGTAAGAAGTAGACAGTAGAGGCATAGCCTGTATAGTAATGGGAGTAGTCACAGTAGTAGGTGCGAGCAATCCAGGCAGAGCATAACCCTTAGTAGTAGACTACGGCAACTCCTGCTACTCGAAGCTAGTGCCGCTGCGTACCACCCTGACTAGAGGCACTCACTCCTTGCTTCCGTTCTCACTGCTTTCACTGAGCCTCTCTGCCCATGCCTAGGCTCGCACTCACTGCCTACTTAGCAAACTTCTCATCATCCCTCCCAAGCGCTTTGCCTCTGCCAATGCCAACTCTACCTTCACCTACGACGACCCATAGTTAAGTATTCGAGCATTACTTCCCCTCTTCCAGCGACAACCACCTATACCTTGCCCCCTTCGGTAGAAATTTATGGTATCGCGCGCCGTTGATTTCCCCGGGTAAAGTCCCGGGCATGCACTCGTCCTTCTAATTTCCGCTATTACTAGGTTCTGTCCAAGGGACCTGAACTTCGTACGACCGCTACCCCGCACATGAACCGCGACCTCGACCCACCGAACACGACTACTGTAGCAACCGCGGACGTGATATGGTTTCATCCATTAGGCCCGACTGAAGGCGTGTCCGGTGGTTGGCGTCCAAAACCCCCCAAAAGCCCGTCCAGCCGCAATCTTTTGCCGCAGTGTTTGGCGGTTTTTGCCGCCGGTTTAACGGCAATGTAACAAATTTTT